>VWZE01012315.1:351559-386202 GCA_013396675.1 Eubucco bourcierii | reverse complement strand
CCTTTCCTTTCCTTTCCTTTCCTTTCCTTTCCTTTCCTTTCCTTTCCTTTCCTTTCCTTTCCTTTCCTTTCCTTTCCTTTCCTTTCCTTTCCTTTTCTCTTTGTTCTGCTTATGTGAGGAACAAGTGATCTCCTTCCAAGTAATTGCATCCAGCCTCAAACGTAGATGAAACTCTTGTTCATCATACTGAGACTAGCATAGCAACCTGCCTTATGTAACACCTCCAGAGAAGAGATGGTGGAAGCAGTGGGCACATTCTACACAGAGGTATGAGAACACAAAAATTCAGCAATCACTCACCACTGCCCAGACTGAGAGACAACAAAGAGCAAAAAAAGGCAGAGAAAACAAAGCTCACAGCAAGTATTTCTGAAGATATTCTCATCTTTTCACTAATAACAAAGTCTTTACAAGATACCTGGCTGGCAAACTTTGTCTCACCAGCTCAGACTTCTCCCTTAGAGCTGCTGCATTAAGAAGCTCTGTGCTTTCATACAGAGTCTGTGATCGTGAGCTGAAGAACTGACGTGAACCCACTTGGGAATGGAAGACTATGATTGCTCACACATCCTGGATACTCTTATGAAAATAGAAAAAGAAAATAAAGTGAAAAAAAAACCAAACCAAAACAAACCAAAAAACTACCAGCCCCTTGGGAATGGCGGATATTGGACTCTGAAACTTGGCTTCTCAAGTTTCATAATTCCCTGCTTCTGCCTGCATATAAAATAAGAACAGGAGAGAAATCTTCTACCATCAAATCTTGATCTGATGACAGTTTTCTCCACTTGATAGTTGAAAGTGCATTTGAGTTTCAAGTTTTCTTTCATCTTGTTTGCAAACAGAATGACATTTCTGTCATTTTAGCCATTTGCCCTCATCAGCAAGATAGTGATGACAGTCGTTTCCCCAAACTAGGGAGTTAAGAGAAAGGAGGGGAATGACAAAATTTGTGAAGATGTCAGTGCATATAAAAGTTTAATCAATACAGAAACAAAGTGTTACTGTGTTCAGGGATGCTGCTGGTCTCCCTACAACATTCAGAAACAGGGAGCAGGAAGCTTCAAGCCACCAGAAGGCCTCTTCTATATCACAGAATCAGTGGTTGTAAGCCAGTTCATTACAGAGATGGTTGCGTTGCCCTGCACTAGATACACCCACAGAAAGACATTAACAAGTCACTAATTAACTGTTACCACTAGAGACAGCTAATAAAGATGTTGTTTAATTCAAGTTTCAGAAGTCTGCTTTAGCTGACTGAAGGACAGGAGTATAATTTCAGCTCCCATTTTTTGTCTGTATGCCTGGGATTCATCAGATATGGTCACAGTCAGAGAACAGTTCTGAGCAGCTTTTCCAGCAGGAGTGACTGAGCCCTCACCATGCAGAAAGAGGACAATGATGCATTAGAGCATGACCTTAGGTGAAGCACTTAACCTCTTTGTGCCTCATTTCCCCCCCATCTGTGGAAACAGAAATAGCATTTACCTAAATAGCAGGGGTACTGTGCAGCTTAATTCATTACAGCTTACAGTGACTTTGAGAACCTTGAAAAAAAGGTGCTAAGAAACAGCATGGAGAGGAATGACAGGCAGGGACATAGGATGGTGTAACAAACTAACTGTGAATTTAAATAGGCATTACTTACATGGATATTTATAATAAAGACTATTTTTGGTGATGGTAGTTTTGCTTTGGGGGACAAGAAAGATTTTGACTTTAATGTGCTGTATTAGCATTCCCATGCAATTCTCCATTATCCACAGGGCAAGGAACAACACTAGCTTTCTACACCCTATTCCATAGACATGTCCAATGCTTGTACAGAGGGACTGTGCCCAAGCTAGAGATTAAATCTCAGGTTTGGCCCTTCTATCAGGACTCTTCTCCAGGAAAAAAAAAAAAAAATTTACAAATGTTGGGTATGCAGTTTACACAGCTGTCTATTAGGTTACCCAAAGCTCACACAAGTCAATAAAATCAGCGGAAGTATTTCTGTTTGTCTTGACATTCCTTGATCCAAGAATGAGGAAAGCCATACTTTTAAGACACCACTATGAAGAAGCTAACAGCTTTTGCTTCCTAGGGTGTATCACAGAATCATAGAATGGTTGGAAGGGACGTCAAGGATCATCTAGTTCCAACTCCCTCACATAGGCAGGGACATTTCCCACTAGTACAGGTTACTCAAGGCCTCATCCAATCTGGCCTTGAACATCTCCAGGGAGGGAACATCCACGACCTCCCTGGGCAACCTGTGCCAGTGCCTCACCACCCTCACTGCAAACAACTTCCTCCTAACATCCAGTCTAAATCTCCCCTCTGCCAGTTTAAACCCATTGCCCCTTGTCCTGTCATTGCAGGACCTTGTAAATAATCCTTCCCCAGCCTTCCCGTAGGCCCCCTTCAGATACTGGAAGGCTACTATCAGGTCCCCTCGAAGCCTTCTCTTCTCCAGGCTGCAGAGCCCCAACTCTCTCAGCCTGTCCTCATAGGAGAGCTGCTCCAGCCCTCTGATCATCTTTGTGGCCCTCCTCTGGACCCGCTCCAACACTTCCATGTCCTTCCTGTGCTGAGGGTTCCAGAACTGCACACAGTACTCCAGGTGGGGTCTGACGAGAGCAGAGTAAAGGGGCAGAATCCCCTCCCTTGCCCTGCTGGCCACGCTTCTCTTGATGCAGCCTAGGACTCGGTTGGCTGTCTGGGCTGCATGTGCACACTGCAGGCTCATGTTGAGCTTTTCATCAACCCAGACTCCAAGGTCCTTTTCCTCAGGGCTGCTCTCCAGCCATTCACCACCCAGCCTGTATTTGTGCTTGGGATTGTGCCTACCCAGGTGCAGGACCTTACACTTGGCCTTATTGAATTTCATCAGGTTGGCCTGGGCCCAACTCTCCAGCCTGTCCAGGTCCCTCTGGATGGCATCCCTGCCCTCTAGCAAGTCGACTGTGCCACACAACTTGGTGTCATCTGCAAACTTGCTGAGGGTGCACTCCACTCCTCTGTCCATGTCACTGACAAAGGTGTTAAACAGCACTGGTCCCAGTACTGACCCCTGACTGACACCACTTGTCTCTCGTTTCCAGTGGAAATGTTGGACCATATCTTGTCTAGGGCATAAATCAGGATGGAAATTTATCTGTGAGCTGCTTTAAGATGCTTTTAATCTCTTGCTGTTTTTTTTAGTATATCCTTTAGAGATGCAAAGAGATGAAAAGGGTGGAAAGCCACCCAAGCTCCAGTGAGACCTTATAGCAGCCTCCCAGTACCTGAAATGGGCCTACAAGAAAGCCAGGAAGGGACTTTTTACAAGAGCTTGTAGTGATAGGATAAGGGAGGGATTGACTGAAGTTTGAGGAGGGTGGGCTTAGACTCAGTATTAGAAAGAAATTCTTTACAGGGAGGCTGACAAAGATGTATTTGAATCTGTGAGTCAGAAGTAAAAAGCCATTATACTCAAATTAATAAATCGTAATGCCACCTACTTTACCAGCTTTTATATTACTGCCTAGTGTCCTGCAACAGCAACAGCTGTGGAAAAGCTGGCTGACACTTTCTGCAGTATCAGTTGCTAATCTGAAACTTAAAAGTACCTTAAGAGTACAAATCATAATAACTTCAGTTACATGTGATGCTAACTAGAGACAAGAACTGTAAGAAATAACATCAGCCACAGAAGCCCAAAGAGTTACCAGAACCTGACACATCCCAGTATTGTAAAACACATTCATAGGCTCAATTCCCTTCCTTTACTGCTAAAGCAGTGGTCTAACTCTGCTGACTCCTGGAGCAAGGACATGCTCTTGTTCTCTGCTTAGCATAAATGGAAAATTCCTTCCATGCCTGGATGACAGAATGTACAAGTGGCTAGTGAACAAGCAGTTCATTACATTGCCCCAAATTCTACCAGCAGTGTTTTATAAATCCAGAGATAGGCAGGACAGCATTAAAAAATGTGCTCTCACCTTTATTTAACTGACAGGAAGGGGAGGTCCCATAAGCTGCACTAGTAAAAGGATCTACAGACCAGAGTATTGTTTGGTAGACCAGAAACAACTAAGTGATATGACCTCACTTGACATAAAAACATTATATATCACAGATACGTAGGTAAATAATGTTTGGTTATATTAAGTAATGAATAGTTATATTAAAAGTCAATTAAATGTACAGAGACAAGAAGGAACTGCAGTGTGACGTTTTCTTAGCCTTGCTATTTGTCCTTTCATGAAGCATCCTAGAGGCAGTTTCTGCACAAGTGTTCTTAGAAACAACTAAATCACTAGTTTCTAAAGTTGAGAACCAGCCCCCTAGACTGTTTTGTAGTTTTCCTTTGGTTGTTTTGTAAAAGAAAATAAAAAAAATAAATCATTCTAATTTGTAGAAAGCTAAACCAGCATGAACCAAATGCGTTCTAATGGCTTGGGAATCAAACAGATAAGCCTTAGGCTTATTCTGTTTTAAAACCATGTGACCTCAAACCTCATTCCATCTTGGTTTCTTGGATGCTCAACTTGTCAGTGTCTTAAACTTCTGCTTGTGTGTGTGCTGATTTTCTGGATCTTTCCTGCTATGGTTGGCATCTAACAGAAGGACAAGAAGGAGATCTCCCTATTTAGCTATTTAGTTTATGTAGCTTTGTCAATATATCTATTCCTAATAACTATTTATTTAGTTACTTAGTTTCCTTGCTTTTTTTTATTTGATAGGAGGACAAAGGAGACACATTTGTGGGAAGTTAAAGATGTTTGCTTACCAGATACAGATTCTGTCTGAAAATGTTTGCACTTCTGTGTGTCTTGAAGGGTCTGTGTAGTGAAAGCAGCCTTCCTAATTTGCATGTGAAGAGCACACGAAGCTAAGCAGCATCTCTGGCTGTGCATCTCGAAGTGCTCTCCTCTCTCTTTATGGGATTATGAAGTGCTCTCATAAACTGTCAGACTGACACCTGCAGCGAGCAGCACTTGGGAGTGTCCAAGCAGCAAGTGAGAGCACTTTACCATTCCAGAAAGACAGGGAGGAAAGCAGGGGAGCCCTTAAAATGTAACGAAAAATCATACTGAGACAGAGAAGTGCAATTAAGAGTGGCTGGCACTGAAGGAGAATCTTTTTCTCCATTTTAATTCCTGAATTACTGAGGAAGTATAAAGAGCACCTGCATTTGCATATGTAAAGCACAAGGTACCATTTGCTTTTCAAGCAAAGGGATGCCAGGGACTATGGTGTGCCCTCTTGCTGCTCCTGCCATAGTGTGCTGTCTGGTATTATATTTTCAAATAGATTTCAATATTCAATGGCAGGAGCTTTCATTGTAACCTTTGCAACCCTAATGATATGGCAGATTGGTTTTTTCCTCCTCTCTTCCTCTTTATATGAAGCAGCACTGCAATGTTCTAGCTGCTTTCCAGATCCTCAGAGAGATATGGTTCCTGCCCATAATTTTTTAAGACTAACATGTAAGTAGAGGTCATCAGCAGGAAGCTACTGGCAAGTCATTTTTATACAAACAGTAAATCTCCCTGAATTTGATACGAGGGAAAACAGATTTACACACAGACCACACGGTGATTATATAAAGATTAGTATTTTTACAAAACATTTTACAGGCACTAATGGAGAAGCAAAGGGGTGCATGGTAGGGTCCACATGCCCCATAGCATATGAACTCTTCTGGTATGGAGAGGAAATTGGTCCAGGTATGCCTGGTCTACAAGAATATATGGGGAAGGGAAGCAACAGTTCCCAGTGTAACATGACAACACAAGTTCTTTGATGGTGAAAAAGTATTTAGCTTTCTAACATAATTCCTTTATTCATTTTGGGAAATGAGTGGTTTAATGTCAGCTGCTTGAGAAAAGCAAAGAATAGTGGAAAACAATAAAAAAGACTATAAAAGCAACTGTCAGCTCAAAAGTAGAAGACTAGTGTTCAGTTTTCATGAAAGATACCAAGGAAAGTTAGCATCACATGGCAAAAAAAAAGAGTGCCAATATTTGGGGAAAAGAGCAAGTTAAACTAAAGCAAGTGACAATATTAATGCAGCTCAGTGGCGACTGTTCAGACTGCAGCTGAATGAGTGTTCTGCTGAAAGTTAGGTGAAAATAAAACTTCTCTTAAAAACAGCAAAGGAAAATGAAGTGAAAGAAAACCCAAAAAACAAAAACCAAAACAAACCAAACAACCAAAACAAACCAGTAGGATGAGATAAAACTAGGGGCATACCTCTCCCATTTGTCATAGGGGCATTTCTCAGACCAAATCACAGACACAGATTGTCCTTCTTCCTATTAGAAGCCCATCTGTGTTACCTGGATTTAAGTCTAATATGGAAGGACATGAATCAGTGTATGCCAGAGCATAAATAAGGTCACACAAGAGAACAGAGAACTGTGTCTATGATCAAGTTCATGTGTGTGAGAGCTGGTACAGGTACACATGCATAAGCAGCATACATGCTACTTCAAGTGCTTCACTTGGCAAATGAACTCTGTAATATTCCCCTTGAAATTGGCGGCTCCCGGGTGTTTAACGAATGGTTGGTCATTTAATGGCCCGAGGCAAAGCCAAGGAAGGTTAACACACTGACAAAGCAGACATTAACTATGATAACAACTGTTTTCATGGAGGATTATTGCTATTATAAACCTTACTCAACATCATAATGCCAACAATCATTCCCTACTTTTTCCCTTATCTTTCAACAATTACGCGAATCTATGAAATAAAGTTAGTGTCTTCTGTGATAGAGCAGAGGAAACAGCCAAAATCTCAGGCCTTCAACTTTTAATAAACACTTTTCTGTTTGTTTGAGCACAGGAAGTATTGGACTTTGGTTAGCAAATGCACCAGCATAAAGAGACTCAAGCAAAACTCCACAAGCACCATTTATTCAGGAGTAAGGAAAGGGAGAGAACTGTCTCTACCAGAAAATTTAGTTAGCACAATGAGCAGAGCCTTTCATCAAGAGAGAGTGGAATGACCACCAGCTAGAGATGCCTACTGAAGCATTTGTTGTGGTTATATAGAAACTGGAGGCCACCATACAACTGAGCTGGTCCACACCTTAACTGAAACTGCAAAGAAAAAGTGTTAATACCATCACCTGTCATATGTCAGATCAAGGTACTGCAGTTCATGCATCATCTATGAGGTGTTCCAAAGAAAGTTGCAAAGAATTTGGATTAGAGTCTCATTCAGAGTCTTGTTTCAGACTATCAGCTATAGAAACAACATTGGGACTTTCTAAAGTACCCATTTTCAACTTTTTTTTTCCTGTGTACAGATCCCTCCAAATTTTCCAGCGGGAGTGTGGATCCCAGCATGGTGAACACACTTCCTGTCGAACACTCACTTTCTGTTACATTTCATTTGTTTTCTAGACTAATGGGTCTATGCAGGGGGGATGCATTTCAGGGTTACCAGGTACTGCCCACTTAAATGTTACTTGACTTTGGAGACATGTGAAACATATTGCCTCAAGGAAAATATATATAGCCCTTTTTTGTATCTCCTCATGCATAAGATGCACTTGACACTTGAAACAGCACCCCAGTAAGGAAAAAAAGCCACTGTATGGAATTTGCTTTGGAGGATGCAGGGAAAGCATCCAACCAAAGAGCCTATTCAAGATAGAAACCAACAATCAAAAGCTACAGATGCTAATGAGGTGCCACTATGGAATCATGTCATGATATTCAGAAACTACAACAAAAGGGATGATTTTTGTCTAGCAATTAAGATAAGGTATCATACTCATTGCTCTTCTCTCAAGAAGATTCAGGAGGCCCAGGAACAGTCAGGCCACTGAGGGCTCAAGAAGATAAGTCTAATTAAAATCCTCAGTGCAGAGATCAGCGACCTAACAATGCTCAATCTTGTCAGCTCTGCCACATCAGTTTCCACCTACTAGTGAAAGGCCACAAGGGAAGTGGAATGGATGGATAGAGTCTGGCCATAGATTTGTTTTACAGGGTTGAGGGAGGGAAAGGAGAACATACAGCACCATCCATACACTGGAAATGAAACAATCAGTGAAACTTACAGTATCTAAATCTCAATTAGGCTCTGAAGTTTAAAAATGAAAAAGACCAAGATCAGATGGCTGAAGCATTTGTATCCAACCCATATGATAAATGTGTTTAATAATAGTTGTACTTTAAACTTTGCTATCTCCTTCCACTTTAAGATCTCAAAAGGCTTTGCAAGCTTTAGAAATAAAGCCTCATAATACCTCTGCAAGGTCAGCACTATTATTCTCATTTGTAAAAGTGAAATAACTTGGCCAAGGTCACATGCAGGGAGTTGGTGGCAGAGCTGGGAATAAAACCTATCTTTTTTGGCTCTGAGCTATGTATATTTAAGGTAATCTGCAAAGCAAAAATACTTGGATATGTGCCTATATTTTTTTTTTCATTTTTATGATGAATAAAGGAGGTCTGAAGATTTTTCTAAGAGTTTATATAAACTGGCCTGAAGGACAACGGTGGTACTTCAAACAGGAATGATGTTACAGATTTAATTTTCAAGTACTTTGAAATCTGCAGGGGGAAAAAAAAAAGTGCTAAATTAAATGGTGGTTAATAAATAACAATAATAATAATAATAATCTGCTTTATCACTAGCAGAGCAAGTCTCTATGTGAACAGTGTATTTGAGAATAAAAGTAATTGTATCAGAGGCATCCATCTCATTTATGGCTATGTCACAGTGGTACAATTATAATTATTCCACTATAGTTCTACCAGTTCATTTCCTTGTGTAAAATAAGCCCTAAGGGATTCTTTTCCTGCTTTCATTTGGCCTCTGAAATGTATATTCTTTTTACCCCAGACATCTTTTGATGAGTTGAAAATTCAGAAAAATACTGCATTCCAGAAGACTCAGGGGCACATCTACAGAAAGTATTAAGCTGTTGTCACCCTGGCTCTCTGCATCACCTGAGGATCTACTTTTTTAAAAAAGCGAGGAGAAAGGATCTGCAAGGGCACTGAACCAAGCAGGAAGCCATCAGTTTTCCAGGGAAACAAATGGAAAATCCTCAAACCCCCAAAATCTTTCCTGTTGCCTTCAACAGAGTGAACTGCATGAACGACAGCTGCTTGGGTGATCAAACATTCTGAAAAGCAGTAGGCTCTGTAGGCTCCAACGCGCTTTACTTTTCCACATCAGATGAAAACTCGGAGCGTACCCACTTAAACAGGTGTCATACTTCATACCAGACACCTAAATTGGACTGTTCAAGAGGAAAATCCTACCTTGTGAACCTGTAATGTCATTCACAGAACAGCCACCTCATCACCCAGAAATTTTTACCTGCTGGAGAGTTCTGACCATATTCAGTGCAGGAAATCTAACAAAGTGGTATGATATACCTCTATCCCTACCTCTAGCTTCTATTTCATGGCTTACCTGCCTCCAGTACATCTGGCCTCAGGTGACTATTAAGAAATACAGCCACTATACTGCATGAACCATGGCTGCTCTGGTGATTAACTACATTCCCACAGTGAAGGAAGTCTCCTTGACTGTGGTTTTATTTTTATGCAAGGGAAAGTGAAGATTGGTGGGAAGGTAGCAAAATAACAACTCTGGGAAAAGAAAAAAAACCCAACAAACCAAAAAAACCACTGCAGCTTAGATCTTTATATTCATATGTTCAGACTTCAGCAATCACACTTCTGCTGTACAGTTCTGCATCTGTAATTGCACACTGTGTCTTTCCATGTGATTTGCAGAGCTTTGCATTGTTAATGCTCACCTAATAATAAAAAATGGCTACAAAAATCCCCTGAGAAGCCTTGTTACAGGAGCTTGCTAAGACTGCTGGCAAAACATCTCCCATGAATTTCTGAGGCTAGACAGAGCCACGTACATGTTTTCTGAAATGAAGGTTAAAAAAAAAAAAAAAGGACTTGCTCCTTTAGGATATCCATGTCATCCCAGTGATCTCTGCTAGGTCACTGCATTTTAAGCACATAGATGAGGTAGCAGCAATTAGAAGTAGTCTAGAAAGTGGACATACTTGAAACACAAGTAAGAAAGGAACAAGGTGCATCCAGTTTACAGGTGCCACCTAGGTAAGATCACTGGCACCATTAGCAAAAGTTGCATTCAAAACCTTTGGCACCATCACCATGATGACACAATACTCACAAATGCCATGCAAGAGAGAAAATGTTGAGGGTAGCCTGCCTTGGAAGGGCTAGAAGCTCACTGTATCTACTCCACATGCTTCCACACTGTTGGCACATAACACAGAGGGAGTGCAGACCCACAAGCAGACAGCTGCAAGCAAATGGAATGGAAGTGTGCAAACTGGTTCTTGGATGGGGAAACTTGCTACTGATGAAAACATCATTGCCAAGTGCTGCTGACTGCACAGTCAGAGTACCTGTACTTCAGGTGTTTGAGGAGCTAGTAACTGGATCATTGTTACTCTCTTATTAGCTATATCTCCATCAGTGTAGGAAGAATGACAGTTGACCATAGCAGAGCCATTAACAATGCCACGATTCTGCCTTATTCTGCCTTACTGTGATCAGCAGTACAGTGTTGTAAACTCCGTGCATTTTCCCAACACCAGTGTGTGCAGCAAATCTAGCACTAAGAAATCAGTTCATCAAAAGCCTGAGGCTTTTCTCAGAAAGCTGATTCTACTGGTGATGGGACCCACCACACATGCTGTAATGCACTGGCATTAATTTACCAGAAGAAGAAGGAAGGGGATCATCCATTCAACTTGCATGAAGCACAAAGTGGCCATTAAAGGGAAAAAAAAAAAGAAAAAAAAAAAGAAAAAAAGACTTCTACACTCATAACTAACCTGCAGTGGATTTGAACTAATGACCTAGAACTAAATTCTTACTCTTTATCTGGCAACAATCCAGGTGACAGCAAGCAACTAACACAGCAATCCTTTCTCAGGCATGCATTTGATCCGGAAGGCCACTCGATAATAAAGATGATTGCATTACTAAACTAAAAGCAGACACATGCTGGTTTCTGTTTGCTGTGAGGGCCAGGTGGGGAACAAACAGGAACACAGATAGGAAAATCCTTGTGGTGAAGGAAGTTGAAGTTTGATCTGGATATCAGTGAAAGTGAACATAAAAGAATGAACAAGCACAAAGACTAGCCAAGTGTGTTAACCAAGCTTCTTTTCAGTTTACCCCTAAAGAGGGAAGTCTCTCTCAAGAAGAAAAGGTGAGTCAAAAGACAACATTTGATGAATCAAACCATAGATCATCTACCTTAACATGGTGATCTGAGGCAAATGAAAAAAAGAAAAAAAGCAAAACAAAACAAAGCTAAAAAAAGGGCACAGATGGAGGAAACAGGAACAAGACAGCTCATTTCAGGGAGAAACTGAGATAAAAAGCCAGGTAATATGTCCTTTGATAGCTGGACAGGGTGTTGATCACTTAAGTTCTGAAGTCTGTAAGCTCACCAGTGAATCCAAGGGTTGATGCTGTTTCATCATTCTTCTAAATATCTCCACAAAGATGAAGCTTTTCCCAGAACAGAAACATGGTCTTTGACCTCTCCATCAGGACTGACAACATGCAAGTAATAATACTGAAGAATGATTTTCCATCCAGCTTTGATCACAGAGCAAAGCAACTGCCCCACACCATGCATGCTGTTCTATTTAATCCTCCAGGGCCATCACCACTCCTCTGACAGGAGAGGGAGAAGAAAGATCTCTGCCTGTGTTCATCTAGGCTTTGCATACTGGGCACTATCCCTCTGAAAACAATGCCAATACATCGTCTGCTACAGTGAATCAACTCACTCTGGTCTCAGAGTCTTCATTCCAGTCTAGTACCACAGGAATGCTGTGCTTACCTTTGACAGCATTTCCTGAGACAAAACCACAGCCATGCAGGGGTGCATCCCTTCAGCTGTAAATGTTGCTTTCAGATGGCAGGAAAGTAAAGGTGCTTTAGAGTTTCTACCTAAAGCTGCTGCAGTACGCATTCTCTTTCTATCCCCACAGCACCTTCATTCAACTGTCCCCTAGGGCTAAAGTGTTGAGAGTTTTAGAATGAGATATATAGGAAAATCAGGTTAACTGGTAAGGAGATATTTGCAACCAGAAAGAAAGAAAAGCACTAGCTCAAGTTTGTTGAAAAATAAGAGATTCAAATACTGCAATCCTGCAGCACCTGTGAACATGCATTTAATTTGCCCATGCACTTATTTTTAATATTGCAATCCTGCAGCACCTGTGAACATGCATTTAATTTGCCCATGCACTTATTTTTAATATTGCAATCCTGCAGCACCTGTGAACATGCATTTAATTTGCCCATGCACTTATTTTTAATATTGCCTGGAGAAAAAGAAACAATGGAAGTGTTGGAGCGGGTCCAGAGGAGGGCCACNAATTTGCCCATGCACTTATTTTTAATATTGCAATCCTGCAGCACCTGTGAACATGCATTTAATTTGCCCATGCACTTATTTTTAATATTGCAATCCTGCAGCACCTGTGAACATGCATTTAATTTGCCCATGCACTTATTTTTAATATTGCAATCCTGCAGCACCTGTGAACATGCATTTAATTTGCCCATGCACTTATTTTTAATCTTTCCTGGAGAAAAAGAAACACTGTGAGAGAGGAAGGAGAATTTTTTTTTTTGCTTCTGTATCTGTGAAGGTTTTCTACATTTTGAAAAGCAATTGCAATATAGAGAGGATTTTGGCATCCCTGCCTTGAGGGCCAAATTCGTCCTTAAAGATACAGAGTGAACAGTCACAGCACAGGCCTGTTGCCAGACATAACCTCTAAAGCATTGCTTCATCTCTCATTTCAAGGAAACCATCATTACTAGAGTGGTGCCTTGGAGCAGCATGCCAAGGGTTATGGGTGAGAGTGCTGGCAAGGACATGCAATCTGCTGTCTCAGTGGAGGATGGTGATCTATTTGGTAGCAAAGACATGAAGGGTAGTGATAGGTGGATAACTACAGAAAGGTCTGTGTATGGTCAGGTGGGATTTAGGGCTTGTCTCCCCAAAAACGTGGCAGGGCAACTAACCCAAGAGGAGTTTGAGGTCACCGTGTAACAGGAAAACTACGATATATTTGCCATCACAGAAATGTGGTAGGATGCCTCACATGACTAGTAACTTTTCACAAGGGATAGGAAAAAGAAGAAGAGGAGGTGGGGTGGCCCTCTATGTTAGGAATAAATGTGAATGCCTACAAATTAATGCGAGGGATGATGAAGTTGAGTCCCTGCAGGTAAGGATCAGGGGGAACACAACAAAGCTGATTATTGTGCTAGGAGTCTGTTATCAACCACCCAACCAGAATGAAGAGGTGGACAAAATATTCTATTAGCACTTGGAAGAGGTTTCACAATTGTTCCCTCACATCCTGTTAGGGGACTTTAAATTCCCAGATGTCTGCTGGAAATACAATACAGCTGAGAGGGACCAGTCCCAAAGATTCCTGGAGCGGGTAGTGGATAACCTCCTGACACAACTGGTGAAGGAACCAACTACAGAAGGTGCACTCCTGGACTTACTGTTTGTAAGCATAGTGGGGTTTGTGGGGGAAGTGATGGCAGGAGGCTGTCTTAGGCATAGGGATCATAAAATGATGTAGTTTTCAGTTCTTGGGGAAGTGAAGAGAGGGGTTAGTGAAACTGCTACCTTGGACTTTCAGAGGGCAGACTTTGATCTGTTCAGGAGCCTAATTGACAAAGTCCCCTGGGAGGCAATTCTTATGGGTAAAAGAGTCCAGAAAGGCTGGACATACTTCAGGAAGGAAATCTTAAAGGCCCAGAAGCAGGCTGTGCCCACGTGCTAAAAGACAACTTGGCAGGGTGTAACACAGTGACAAAGCATGAGGAAAAGGCTGAGGTACTTAATTCCACTCTTGCTTTAGTGTGTAGCAGTAACACTAGTTGTTCCCTCGTCACTCAGTCCCCTGAGCTGGAAGACAGTAGGGGTGAGTGGGCCAGAATGAGACATTCACAATCCAAGAGGAGACGATCAGTGACCTGCCACACCCCTGAAATATACACAGGTCTGTGGGACCAGATGGGTTGCACCCAAGTGTACTGAAGGAGTTGGTGGATGTACTCGCCAGGCCTGTTCCTATCATTTACCAGCAGTCTTGGCAGTCTGAGGAGGTCCCAGAAGACTGCAGGTTCTCATCTATAAGAAAGGCCAAAGGGAAGATCCAGGGAATTACAGGCCTGTCAGTCTAACCTTGGTGCCCAGGAAGGTCATGGAGAAGATCATCTTGAGTGCATTACACACCATATACAGGACAACTAAGTGATCAGGCCCAGTCAGTGTGGGTTATGAAGCGCAGGTCCCGCCTGTTGAACCTGATCTCTTTCTATGACAAAACGACCTGACTACTGGATGAGAGAAAGGCTGTGGATGTTGTTCACCTGGACCTCCATAAGGCCTTTGACATGGTTTCTCATGGCATTCTCATAAAAAGACTGGCTGCTCATGGCTTAGATGGGCAAACACTCTGCTAAGTAAAGCACTGGTTGGCTGGGCCCAGAGACTAGTGGTCAGTGGAGTTAAATCCATCCGGAGGCCAGTCATAAGTGGTGTTCCCCAAGGTTCAGTATTGGGACCAGTCCTGTTCCATTTCTTTATCAATGACTTGGATGAGAGGATTGAATGCACTCTCAGTAAGTTTGCAGATGACATGAAATTAGGTGGCAGTGTTGATCAGTTTGAGGGTAGGGAGGCTCTACAGAGGAACCTGGATAGGTAGGACTGATGGGTTGAAGTCAATTGTATGAGCTTCAACAAGGCTAAGTGCTGGGCCACAATAACCCCATGCAATGCTAAAAGCTTGATGAAGAACTGCTATAAAGATCTGACAGAAAAGGACCTGGGAGTACTGACTGACAGGAGGGTGAATACAAGCCAGCAGTGTGCCTGATTGGCCAAGAGGGTCAACAGCATCCTGGCCTGTATTAGAAATATTGTGGGCATCACGACCATGGAGGTGATTGTCCCTCAGTGCTGGTGAGGCCACATCTTGTGTTTGGGGACCACAGTACAAGAAGGACATTGAGGCACTGGAGTGGGTCCAGAGAAGGGCTACTAAGTTGGTGAAGGGCCTGGAGAACAAGTCCTGTGAAAGGCAGCTAGAGGATGTGGGGCTGTTTAGTCTGCACAAAAAGGAGGGTGAGGGGAGACCTACCTGAAAGGAGGTTGCAGAGAGATAGGCACTGGTCTCTTCTCACAAGTAACTAATGACAGAATGAGAGGGAACGGCCTCAAGCCGCAGCAGGGGAGGTTTAGGCTGGACATTAGGAACATTTTTTTTCACAGAAATGGTTGTCAGGGACTGGAACAGGCTGACCATGAAGGTGGTTGAGTCACCACCCCTGGATGTGTTTAAAAGCCACATAGATTTGGTGCATGGGGACATGGTGTAGTGACAGATTTGTGGAGTGGTTGAAATGGTTTGACTTAATGATCTCAGAGGTCCTTTCTGGCCTGGATGATGCTGTTATTCTGTGATTCTGTAAATAGTTTCTGTTAGACTCAGTGCAGTTATGTATGTTATTTGGCTCAGTTTCTAGCCACCGTATTTGGATGCCAAGTGATGGTGTTTAAATCAGTAGCAGGAGCCAAGTATACTGTCTAATGTGCTAATGGTTCTTAGCAATGTGGACCAAGATTTAGGAAAATTCTTTTCATCTGCTCAACTGAACTCCAGAACAGGTATAAAAGAAAACACCTAGGAAGGAAGTCAAGACAAGTCTACGTCCTCTAACCAATCTTCAGAGCATCAATTTCCTCAACTTGTTTGTATTTACTTATTTATCTTATTTAATTTTTTGGGTGCTTAGGACACCACTGCTCAGGAAATACCAGAGATGTCAATAAGATGTTGAAGTTTTCACCAACCTTTGTCCCAGTAACACCAGTTTGAAGCACCTTTCTCATGTCATTCCCCACTGACAGTATGCATTGATCAACCTCAAGAGCTTGAGGTTTTTTTGCTTCTCTTGATTTCTTATCAGAAGATGGCGAGACAGAGGCTTGATTTCAAGGAGCATGAGGTAGACTTGTCACAATTTGTCTTTTCCTCTCTACTCCCATGGAAATATAAGGTTTGTGTGGATGACTTCATGCTACTTGAAGGTTCCTCCAGGAAAAAAAACAATTCCTCAGGTAGCTGCTGAAGTAATGTCCCCCGCAGCACAAACAAGAAGGAGCAAGGCAGAGAACTCTGCCCAGTAAACAGTATGAGTTAACCATATGAAATCTATTTCATATTTACTGTCTGGACAGACACTTCAGAGTGAATACTGGCATTCAGTAGAATCTTCAAGTAGGTGTACTGGCTCATTTTGCCCTTAGAAGCAAGGAAGAGTGGAAACACAGCTATTGAACAGGCAGTCTGGGTTTATCCAGAGGTTAGAGAACAGGAAACCTGAGTAATTATTTTCTTTCTCATAATGTTTTGTGACTTGACCGACGCAGTGTAACTGTACAATATCTAAATTAAATTCTTATTGAAGACAACTTTACTTCACACTAGACTTCTCCCTCCTTTCTCTCTCTTTTAATTTCCAGAGCAGATAGAATGAACAGTGATGATCAATGCAGTTCATCTGAAGTTCAGCAGAGGCAGTTCCATGCAGGAAACTTAACTAAGCAAATCCAAAATACTACCATGTTGCACGCTTTGTCAGGAGATAGCCAAAAAGGCAACCCTGGAGTTCAGTGCACAGGCTATTCCCTCAGATAATGTAAACCAAAACTTATCTGTAATGTTGCACCTTTTGCCCTTTCCAAATTAAAATCAGGACAACCTTCCCCTTTTTCTTGCCCCTTTCCCTCATTTTCTATTTCTTAAAGTGAAATAAGAAAAACAAAGACTATCACAAACGAATGGGGAAAGAAGAAAAGAGCAGAGTACTGTAAAGTTATACAGTTATATAGGAGAAGGTATTGCAAAACCACAGAAGGAAAATACTTGCTTTTGCCCACCTTGGTTTTGCCAAGAACCATAGGGTAACAACAGATTCACTTCAACTCTGTACAAATAACTGTACCATAATTATATTTATACCTGAGGCTGAGCCTCCACCAACCCTTCTTTTGGGGGACAGGTCCTAAAATCTTTCTGGTTTTTTTTTTGTTTTTTTTCCATTAAAGGCCTACACAAGCACTTAAAGCCAGCGCTTCTTCCAGTATCAGATCTTAACACAGAGTAACCTAAGTGGCATCAAACCTCAACTGAGTAGACAAGAGACATTCTCATGTCTGTTGCAATGCTAGAAGTACTTCATGTATGCTCCAGTGATGATGGTTTTTTGATATAAGATCACGACAGCGTAACAGCAGGGTGAGATTTCATATGTCAGACTTCTAGCATGTGGTATTTTTATAGCCTATGAAAAAACTACAGTGGTAATTTGGAACACAGTGTAAAAGATGAAGGTTTGGGAATTAACATCTCATAGTCACTCTATGAGGCACAGAGTGGTTATATAATGTAAATGAACCATGATAGATAAATCTTGCTCCAAAGTTTACTAGGACAACAGTGGACGAGCAGCTGCAAAGATCAATCATGAATCAAGGGAGAAAAAAAATAAATTTTGAAGCTAAAAGGGCTTTCATTTCAGTCCTAGACTGTTCTGGGAAAGAGAAAAGACAGTCATGTCTCTCATGAAGGGAGATGCTTTCTGCAGGGTTTCAAAGACTTAACCTAGAGGAAAGCAAGGAAATAATTTTGGTAGTTGTTCAGAATTTGGAACACTTCTAGTAAAGCTGGAGGCACCCCCAAAACCCATTAACTGCTCAAGCAACGTACATCCCAGGTCTGGTGAACCATCCCATGGTAATGGCGAATGCTTCAGGTGTTCATCCTACAGTGCCTCTTTTGAACTGGAAGAAATCTACCAGCTCTATGACCTACTTGCTCCTTCCCTCTTTCAGAAAGCCTGCTGTATAAAGAAAAAATACCATTTTGGTCAGCCATGATCAACAGGTCTTTTCCTTTTAGATTTTTTTTTTTTATTTGATTCTTTTCTCTCTCTCTTTTTTTTTTTTTTTTTTTTTTTTTTTTTTTTTTTTTTTTTCTTTTTTTTTTTTTTTTTTTTTTTTTTTTTTTTTTTTTAATATATGAAGGCAATATTTACAGCCAAGGCAGTGCTGAGTAAGATGCAGTGATTATGGCTGATTTTATCACAGCCGTATTACTTAGCTGCAAGGTGAAGCGCTGTGCTAAAATGGATCATGAATCCCTGAAATTGACTATCCGTCACCTTTATAATCCTGATGGAAAGGCAGGTCAGATCGGGCCTGACAACTTCCCATGCAAAGGAGACTACAACAGTGACTTCTGCTTGCCTCAAGGCATTTATTTGTCTGGAGAAGAAGGTGATGCCTTCGGGAACTGGACTAGAGAAAGGGAGAGAGAACAAATCAACTACCCCAACTGTTTCTGCAGGAATTAAATAGAGGAGCCTAAATGTGTGCCCAGAAAGAGTGCTAGGGGTATTGGATGAAAGGATTTTACAAGCAGTTAAGAATTAAGATTGCAGCAGAAAGACCTCCCTCTAGGCTGAAGAACAGGTTTCAGTTTCCAAGTTAGAAAAATAAAATAACACCTGTCAGTGGGAATTTGTGGCATGAGATGAAATCTACAAATGGCAAAAACTTAAAAATGTCTAGTCATACTTCTTCTAAATTCAGTGTTGGGGCCTCCCCCACAAAGTGCTCTCTACAACTACCTGGAAGGAGGTTGCAGCAAGGTGAGGTTTAGTATCTTCTCCCTAGTAACAAGTGATAAGATGAGAGGAAATGGTCTTAAGTTGCACTAGAGGAGGTGTAGGTTGAATCTTAGAAGAAACTTCTTCACTGGAAGGGTTCTCAAATACTGAAATAGGCTCCCTATGGAGGTAGCTGAATCCTGGAGATGTTTCAAAGACGCAGAGATGTAGTGCTGAGTGACATAGTTTAGCACCAGACTTGGAAGAGATCGATAATGGTTGGACTCCACGGCCTTAAAGGTCTTTTCCAACCAAAATAGCTTTATGATTTTAAGTCAGATTTTTAAAAGTGTCTGGCAGTTTAGAGGTCAAATCGATCAGGGTGTAATCACTGGGCACTATTACTGTGGCATCTCTGCAACAAAACCCACAGAGTGATGGCAGCATTGGATCTCACAGGGTTCTATAGGGAGAACCAGAATAGCTGATCAGAAAATCAGTAGACTGCCCCAGTGAATCTTCTTGATCAGAATATGGCCATATGTAAAAAGGGTTCTCTAGGAGAAAGGATTAGCACATTATAGTTTTAAGAGAGATTCACATGCTGCTTCCGGTATACCCAGAAAAAAACATCATCTTATGACAAGATTTACTCTGAAATATAAAGGTAAGCTGTCACGTTCCTACATTTTCCATCTTTTGGCATACCTCAGTACCACCAAACACTAAGGAAGGCAGATATTTTCAATGTCCACCTTCTATTTCCAGCATAGTTTCCTATACATCAAGCAGCCTAGACACGGTCATCAATTTTAGTGTACCTTACTCTTTCCTATGCAAAAAGAGGATAAAACTATGTATGTCACAGAGCTACTACACACTTATCAAAAGCGGGGTAGGCTCTTTGAGATCCACAGATAGACAGTATTACAGAAGGGCAAAGATTGTTACATCTTGCTCTTCTCACCTGTCCTTTCTTCCCCTTTCCTCTAGTGCCTCTCCTGGGTAAGTCACATCCCAGCTAAACCTCTTAGTGAGCGATTACATTAGAGATAGTGCTAATTACCAAATGTAGTCTGTGTGGTACAATCTTATCAATACCCCACACTTCCTCCCCTGAGGTAAGGGGGCTTGATCCATTTCATAAAAAGTATCCTAGTTATCTGCTCTAGCAAGCTCCATTCCCTCAGGCTTGAAGGTAACTTTTTTCCCTTTATTTCCTCCATCCCAAGTACACATTCACAGCTCTTCTGCTAGAAATCTCTTGCAAGGAGGAGCGTTTTCCTCATAAAGAGACTGGTGGAAATTATCCTTTGTGTATAAAAGGAGCTAGCTGGTTCCTGAGGTGCCATGTTTCAGATAAAACACTGATAGGTTTTCCCCCTGCACACCATGCAGCAAGCAATGCGGTTCTAGCACAGGGCAATGGAACTCAATACCTGCCCTGTAGCTGCAAATACAGAGTTTTGAACATGGAGTAAGAAAGTGAGAGCAGAAATAGGTAGATTTAGTACAAGAAAGTCCATAAATGCCATGGTAAAGTAACTAAATCCAAACTGTAATATCACCCAATATTTTATTTCTAGAACCTCCATCTGACCAAATTCTACCAATGTTGTACTCTTTTGTCCTGTAGTACACCCTGCTAGCCCAGTTTGGTGCTCACTCCCATCTCTGGAGCTGAGGTGCCCACTTTGCAGAAGTTCATAGTAAGGGCCAGGGTAAATGGCTACAAATACCCTGAAAGAAAGAAAGACAATGACCCTTTTTTCATGGTTTCCAGTTGTGCTTAGGTCTCTGAAGGATCAGAAACATAAAATGGTGAAGACCACAGTGACCCTGTGGTTTTGGTTACAAGCTCCCCAAGGTTAACAGGCTAATTCCATCATGCACTATTATCCATAAGGCAGTTTTGTCCCTTATTAGTAGATAATTTGGTTGTATTCTTTCTGAGGTTTTGGTTATTTTCATGTTTGAAGGTTGTTAGTGTTGGGTTGGGTTTTTTTCATATAATTTGTGTGCATATTACTTGCCATCCCTGGAATTCATTTCGTTCCCTGCTAATGAAACCTCTGCGTCGCTAACAAAGCAGAAAATAAAAAAAAGGTAAATAGCACTCTCCAGAAACAATTTGTTTCTTGTTCTGTAAATTCTTGCTGAACAGCATCTCCGGGAATTTTCATCCCAATAAAAGAAGAGAGAAGCAGAAGGTGATTGAGGAGGAGGTGGATGAAGGGGAAAGGAAATAATAATTATAGTCACACTGTAGACAAATAGGTACCCAGAGATCTGCCCGGGTGAAACTCCAGAAAGCACTTGAGCACAGGCAGCCATTTGATTGAGTGGAAACCATATTTGCAGAAAGATCCAAAGGTGAGATTAGTTTTCTCACATTTAACCCTTTAGAGCTATGCCAAACATCAGTTGCCTTCATCAGAGTCCAGACTCAGAACAAGTCACAGAAAAGTAATAACTAATCCTGTTCTGAAAAAAAGCCCAGGGACATAAGATAGGTACAGACTGTTGGTGGTGTTGATGTCAGAACATGAAGCAAGGGAAATAAAACTTAGGAAGATGTGATGCTGCTTTTGCCTAGTTTGTGACCTGCTACTACCTACCCGCTAGAAAAGAGCAAAAGATGTTCTACAACAGCAGTTCTACAAAGCAGAAAGCTCTACAAAACACAGATTCTTTCTCACATCAGAGAGCTGTTATGTTCATTTTCATATATCTGAATATGAGTCACAAGGCTGAAATTTTCCAAAAAAACCCAGGACTGTCAAATAGATTTCCAAGTTCACATTGAAGCTCCTAAATTAATGGTTTTCAATTGAAAAAAAAGCTGTACTTGCAGCCGCTTCCACTGATTTTACTCTGACATTCAGATCTTCAGATCAAGTCTAATCCATTCAGAGAGGTAAAAACAGTATCACAGGGCAGAAAGGGAGAAGATCTTCCATTCTTCCATCTGTACAGTCAGTTAATATACCATCTCACAGTATCACCAAGGTTGGAAGAGACCTCAAAGATCATCAAGTCCAACCTGTCACCACAGACCTCAAGACCAGACCATGGCACCAAGTGCCATGTCCAAACCTGCCTTGAACACCTCCAGGGACGGTGACTCCACCACCTCCCTGGGCAGCCCATTCCAGCACTCAATGACTCTCTCAGTCAAAAACTTTCTCCTCCCCTCCAGCCTAAACTTCCCCTGGCATAGCTTGAGACTGTGTCCTCTTGTTCTGGTTGCCTGAGAGAAGAAGGTAACCTCCCCCTGGCTACAACCACCCTTCAGGTAGATGTAGACAGCAAGAAGGTCTCGCCTGTGCCTCCTCTTCTCCAGGCTAACCAATCCCAGCTCCCTCAGCCTCTCTTCATAGGGCTTATGCTCGAGGCCTCTCCCCAGCCTCATTGCCCTTCTCTGGACACACTCAAGCACCTCAATGTCCTTCTTAAATTGAGGGACCCAGAACTGGACATAGTACTCAAGCTGTGCCCTAACCAGTGCACAGTACAGGGGGAGAATGACCTCCCTGCTCCTGCTGGCCACACTATTGCTGATGCAGGTCAGGATGTCATTGGCCTTCTTGGCCACCTGGGCACACTGCTGGCTCATGTTTAGGAGGGTGTCAATCAGCACCCCCAGATCCCTTTCTGTTTGGTTCCTCTCCAGCCACTCCTTCAAGGCATCTCTATGCCTTGTTACTTGGGAACCAATAATTATTATGCTTCCCAGATAAAATAAACTCAGATTCAGACAAAAAGAAACACACTGAAAATCAGGACTTCTTTTTAATACAACTCAATTGTTAAATCTAGCCAAAGGAGTTAGATGGCCCAAAGCCACGGGGCCCTGTGTCTCCTAGTCATCTTTACAAACATGCACGGTACTCTACACATGAACAGATTTTTGCACTATCACTCACTGGATTACTAGACCAGCCTTTATACAGAAGATTAAATACAAACTGCTCTACTGCTAAACCATATTTATTGAGCTTTAACCACCATGTAATTTATACATCTCTCCTTGCAGAGTTGGAAAAACTCCATCAACAATAATAATGGCAACATTCAATTTCAACTGGTACATTTTAAACTTACAATAAGCAACCTGTTATATCCATAAAGAGCTCTTTAGAAGTTATGCAAGGTATTAATTCTGCTGCTAGAAGACCATGCAGGTTGGTTTGGTAGTAACTTGGCAGTAAAAAAATCAAACAACAAAACAAAAAAGCAAACCTTGACCCAACCCCCCCCCAAAAAAAAAACCCAAACCAACCAACCAACCAACAACAAAACAACCCCAAAAAAAAGAACAAAACCAAAAAAACCCAAACAAACAAAAAACCAACCAAGCAAACAAAAAAGAAAGAACATTTAAAAAGAGAATGCAGCAAGCAGAAAAATCCTGGCAAGACAGCAGCACCATCTCAGGAGATGACTGCTGCAGCTGTACTAGTTATTTACATGAAGTCAATTCCAAGTGATTATTAAGAACATGAGGTTTATCGTGTAATATAAAAGGCCAGTTCATTATGTCTGCAGAAGCTACAGCTTAAATGGCAAACCTCAATAATTCAGTTTTTCTAACAGCAGTTTGGGATTTAATCGCTGCACAATAACTGCATTAATTCTGAATTAATTCCTTAATGGAGATGTAATTGTCTTGGGCTTTGTCTAAAGGGCCAAAATATGCTCTAACTAGCATAAATCCAAGTAGAACTTCATGGAAGTGAGTGAGATGATTTCAACATCACTGTATCACTGGTACACTGGTATCAGAAAAAAAACCAGTATGGTCCAACCATCATTTGCCCTTTTCCCACCCTCACTGCCAAATGACTCCTGTTTGCCTGGGCAAAGTCCATACAAGTACTAAACATAGAAATGATACCACTTCTATTTTCTCCAATTATAATAAATCATTCTTTTGTAAGGTACTTCATCCCAAAGGGTTGTAAAGGGATGTACAGGGAAAATATTTCATTTAATATCAAAATGCTTTCAGGTCTGGGGTGATGAAACCAGCTCACCTAGGTGGAGGAGCTAAAAAGGTAGATAGTTAGCCACCTCTCCATTCAGCTAAGATATTCCAGCTGACAGCTACAAGTACTCTAACAAGCCATGTATGAACAATTGAAGGAAAATGGATTCAGAAGGCTTTCACAAGAACTCAGATACCACTTTGGCAGGCACCCTGGAAATCCTTAAGATAGAACTGAAAAAAATGAGAAGAAAAAAGTGATCACTGCTACAGTCATAACACGGGAGAAAATGGTGATGGCAAGAAACTGATGTTGCAGGAAGAATGCCTAGACAGCATGAACAGGGACTGAGGAAACACTTAACATTTTAGTTCTTTCAGCTGCCCACTCCAGCTGATGAACTCTTAGTGTTAAAAAGAAAGTTGAAAACACAAAAAAAGAAGAAAGACAACAAATTACCTGGAGTAATTGGTGAGCCACCGAGATGTTACACTGCAAGTCACGCAAGGAGGTTTGAGCCTATTGAGTGATGGAGGTTGAAATCTAGCCCTGAATGTCCTGCAGCTACAAAGAGGTCCTGGATGCTCATTTCTTTCAAGGCATTTTCTTTCATGGAAGAAAAATGTGGTGGTCTTAATTGGCCAGACGAGTTCCAAATTCAACAGTATGTACACCTGGTTGAGTACACACAAACAAATTCAACCCACAATGCCCTGACTTCACTGCAAGCCATGGCATTTTACACGAACACACCTTTCTCCTGCTGCAAGTAGAGAGGAGAGAATTTTCAGCTGTATGTGCCGAGCATTTTCCTACCAGCACCACAGCAACTGCACCTGAATTTTCCAGTCATTTTACATCTGTTCACACCATCAATGACACAGAACCACTGATGGACTCTCTAATGGTTTTTTTTTTAATATTTATCAGATGAGAAGAGCCATCACAAACTGTGTCCTGCCAAAATGTCACACACCTACTTGCTTGCTCCAGGAGGACCTCCTCTATAAACATGGCCCTGACACAACCTTGCAGGCATTTCATACAACCACTGTGTGATGCTATGAATTGTCATGTCAGTGGCTCTGGTGTACTGCACTTGGAGTTACTGTTTTAAACAAATCCAGCAACACACACATGGCCAGCTCTACAATCCTTTCTAGACTTTAGGCAACATCTACCCTCTTTCCATAAATATGACAAAAGTTTTCAGCCACTGAAAGTATACCAGTAGACACAAAGCCCCTATTCGGAGTTGAGGGATAGAGGGTTGGTTAGTAGGAAGTGGATGAAGCAGAAGCAATTCTCTTCATATAAAAGGCATACAGACAAACTAATTATTTTTAAAGCCTTTCATGGATTCATAAATTCATTAAATGGTTTGGGTTTGAAGGGATCTTGAAGATCATCTAGTTTCAACTGCCCTGCCATGGACAAGGACACCTTCCACTAGACCAGGTTGCCTATGGCCTTGTCCAACCTGGCCTTGAACACGTCCAGGGAGGGGGCACCCAGGGCCAACCAGGGTAAGCTATTCCAGTGTCTCACGACCCTTACTGTAAAGAATGTCTTCCTAATATCTAGTCTAAATCTACCCTCCATAAGCTTCAATCCATTCCCTCTCATCCTCTCACATACAAGCCCTTGTAAAAAAAGCGCCTTTATGGCTTTCTTGAAAGAGAGCTAAGCACTTTTTCCCAAGGTCTACTACCAACACATGAATACATCAACAACATATTCCTTTGCCTCTCAGCAACACAAGGCATACACAAACAAATATACAGTCATTACCCTTTTGGTGAAGAACATTAAGACACAGTGACTATCCTTCCTTTATGGACAGAAAGGCCTCAGTATACAATGTGAGCATGGTAATCAGCATCTGGAGTTGTATTAAGAGACAGGAGTCCCTGACTGTTTGTGTGCCTAGAAATGATGCTGTCTTTCAGGCCAGTGATCTGGCCCTCCTTACAGATAAAGATCATAAAGAAATTTATCAGATCAATCATCAAAACTGTTGGAGATAAAGAAAAAAAAAACCCTGTCAGCTTTGATTACTTTTTTTTTTTCCCCAAAATCAGATCTCTCTATGTAAATTGTCAACTTAAATGAAATGTTTGATGGTTCAACATTCAAGGGTTTCATTGCGATAATCTCAGAACATTTTGTTAGAATCCATTTTTTTTTATGTCAAATTAATATTTCACTTAATCTGTTTCCCTCTATCAGATGTATGTGGATTATTATTTACTTACTACTCTAATGCAATAAAAAGTCAAAGTGAAGAAAACAAATCAAAAGAAAACAGTGAGAGTATAAAGATGAAGAGAAACTAAAAACCCAATTGTCCCTAAAGAAAAAGATTTCACAAAATCAGTTTTGACCTGTTCCAAAAGAGCTAGAGATGACAGTGTCCTCCACATTCTGCAAAGCACAGAACAGGGATTTTGACTACAATGTGACAGAGCTATTTTGCCTGTTTACCTGGATGCCAAAGTATGTGTACTGTGTTCTAAACATCAAATGGTTGTCCTGTAACTCTCAGATAGAAAATTATTTCACTGTATGATTTTGAGGTAGAGAAATTTCACTATTATGAGAAAGCTGAGCTCTAAATTCAGAATTCATCTCTCAGTTGACCTACACAGGCTCAAAATTCTAGCACCCACAGAATAACTCTCCCAGAAGTCTTCTGACCATTGCATCATCTGTACCAGGCCAACTGGGGAAGGAAATAAAGCTTTAACAAGAAAGAAAAAAATACAACTCAGCTATACCTTAGAAATAAAGGGAATTTGTTAAGAGAATTTGCTGCTGTAGCCTCTGGCATTTCATGGTATCACAGACCTGTGTGGTATCCTGATTCTCTGGCATGCAAGACACTGTGTAATTTATGTGTTAGGGTAGATTTTCCAAAAGCAGGTGACAGACCAAACACTCATCCATGGTTCAGTATGTCACTGGATACAGTAATTTTTCTGTTGGCTTTAGGTCCTTATACCATATCCATCACTACAGTATCTCAGCAGCTGGTGATGCTCATCAGACACAAAATCAATGAACAGCAAATAAAACATAAAACAGTGGCCAAGACTGGGTTCTTAAAGTCACACTTTGGCAGAGGAAAACATAATATTATTCTCCACACTGAATGACTTGAAACGGCCAGGCAAAATCCAATGGACAGAGTGGCTTAGGTTAGAAGGGGTCTTAGAGATCATCTACTCCAACCTCCCTGGCATGGGCAGGGACACCTCTCAACAGACTTGGCTGCTCAATGCGTCATCCAGCCTGGTCCTGAACACCTTCAGGGAGGAGGCATCCACAACCTCTCCAGGCAACCTACTCCAGAGTCTCATACTGAAGAACTTCTTCTTAAGATCCAGTCTAAACCTACTGTCCCTAAGCTTAAAACCATTACCCCTCATTCTATCGCTAGACACCTTCATGAAAAGTCCCTCTCCATCCTTCCTTTAGGTTCTCTTCAGGTATTGGAAGACAGCTATAAGGTCCCCTGGGAGTCTTCTTTTCTCTAGGCTGAACAACCCCAGCTCCTTCAGACTATCCTCATAGCAGAGGTTCTCCAACCCTTGGGTCATCCTTGTAGCCCTCCTCTGGACTTGTTTCAACAGTTCTATGTTCTTGTTATAATGGGGACACCAGAACTGGATAGAGTACTTGAGGCTGGGTCTCACAACAGCAGAGTAAAAGCGAAGAATCACCTTCCTTGACCTGCCAGCCACACTCCTCTCGATGTAGCTCAGGACATGGCTTGCCTTCTGGGCTGCCTGAGTGCACTGTTAGATCACGTTGAGCTCCTCATCAATCAACAGACCCAAGTCTTTTTCTTCAAGGCTACTCTCAACTCATTCTGCACCCAGCCTGTATTTGTGCCTGGGATCGGCTCAACCCAGATACAGAACCTTGCATCTTGCATGAACCTCCATGCATGGTGAACCTTCATAAGTACCTTGTGAACGCACACATCCATAACTACAAATCTAAGCCAAAGTACTGGGTTCAGAACCAGTAAAATTCCTTGACTTCAGAAACTAATGGTGGTGGTTCTGGCTGCCACAACAGCCTTTTCTAGACTTCAGACCTAGGAAACTGCATTTTCAAAGAAGTCTGGACCATATTTCAAAGAAATATGGACTTCAACCAAAGTCATCCAGCACGTTTCAAATTGCACTAATCTACAAACAAGTCCTAGCCACATCAGCAGCAGAACACCCACCCCAAGCACTTCTGCACATCGAGACAGCGAATGAAGCACATGAACTTTCAGGATCCCTCTAAACTATTTTCTCTGTCAGTTTATGAAACCTGCACAAACCAGCAGTGAGAGAGATCTGCCTGACAAGATCAACATGGACCAAGCTGATGGAAAGTGACATCATTCACAGGAAAATATTCAATAGAAAATAGCCTTTTTCCAAACACATATTAATAAATAAAAGCTGGTACAAGTTTCTCACTCTCCCTCAGCTTTGCACATAAGGAGCACTGGGGTTATTACCAGCTTATCAAAAATTCCATTAAGACTGACAGTCCAAAAAGAGAAGTGCCATTTGCACAAGTTCTCTCCGAGCTCCAGCAGCCCTCTCTGTCAGTGTCATGGTTGGACTAGGATTCCGTAGTGAGCAAAAATGAAGTCAGAACCCCTTTAATATATAATTAGCAATAAGAGAAGTGTGAGGGCATTTGAATAATACATCTCATGGTCAGACTGAGCAGTAGGAGCCAAAAGAGAAAGAGCATAAGAAAGAAAGGAGGCAAAGATCAGAGAAAAATGAGAGTTACATACCTATGTGAAGGAAGAAGTCCAGTTACAGGATGATAAACACTGAAAACAGTGCTTTGCATTTATAGAACGCTTTGCTTTCAAAGACTTCTGAAACAGAGCTCAAAGGCTAGGGAGAATGATTGCTCCCTTACAACAATGGAGGAAACAGAAATCCACAAGGACAACATGATGTTTCCAAGGTTATTTCAGGGTATCAATGTTGTAGCTACAGCCCATTCTCTAATGGCTGGAGCAACTGGCCTCTCCCATCCTATCCCTGATAGAAAGCATTCAGTGACAAGGAGTTGAGGCACAATACTGCAGAGTTTCCACATAAACCAGATTAGGAATGGGTATTTGGTGTTTATGACATATTTACTGGTGCCAGGTTAGCCTAAGGCTACACTAGTAAATGGTATACTCACAATGCCTGAGAAACTTAGAGAGAAATGTGACCACAGAAATAATTTAGTGCTGGTACTGACTTATGAATTTCTGTTTCCACCACCTGAAAATACAGGTGTGTTTTCCCTTACATTTTGGTTTATATTTCTCATTAGAATTGTTGTGTTGCTTTTTTTTTTTTTCCTGCCTTTTTTTTTTTTTTTTTTTTTCCCTTTTTTCCCCTTCATCTTACATTGTTACCTAGGACTGTAGATCAGGGTTTGTTTAGAGACATCCTATTAATATCTACATCATCTGCAAATAACAGCTTAGATATAACCTCTCAATGGTATAGATATAACCTCTCCTTTTTCACAAGACTAACTCTTCTGACCTTGACACATTTGCAGTCAGTTTTTACTTAGGTGTAAAGTGCCCCTGTACAGATGCAAGTACCAAGGCATCTGTCATATTTTCTTCCCTACAGCCTTCCTCTCCCCACACAGCAACTTGTTTTGGTTCCCATGGTTGCAATACATGGGGAAGATCATGGTTCCACACAGGAAATTTCCAGCCAAGAACCACCATAGAAAGAGCAGAAAATGTTTTGGGGCAAGGAGGAGTTGGAGATGGAATTGAAGGGGCTGCTCTAGGGCTCACTCTAAAATAAAAACTCAAAACTAAAAAAATATGTACACAAGAAACCCGTCAGCTCCCCATGTAAAGGCGAAGCAGCAAAAAAGCAGCATGGTCAGCAGCTGGAGCAGAGCACTAAGCTACACGTCTGTGTGGGCATAAAGTTTTTAAAGAAGGGATTGCCCTTTAAGAACACAAACACGTGAAGGAGTCCTGCAGAGAAGGTCTTGGGGGTACTAGTGGCTGAAAAGCTGACTTGAGCCTTCAGTGTGCACTGACAGCCCAGAAGGCCAAACACATCCTGGGCTGCATCAAAAGCAGTGTTGACAGAAGACAGAGAGAGGTGATTCCACCACCCTACTCCACTCCGGTGAGACTCCACCTGGAGTGCTGCATCAAACTCTGGGGTCCTCAGCACAAGGAGTGGGTTCAGGGAGTTCCACAAAAATGATGAGGGGGATGGAACACCTTTCCTATGAAGAAAGGTGCAGAAATTGGGGCTGAGGCCTAGACAAGAGAAGGTTCTAGGAGATGTCATTGTGGCCTCCCAGCATATAAGGCCCGGACAGTCTATCTAGAAGTCTATCAGTTCTGACAGGACTAGGGGTGATGGTTTTAAACTAAAAGAAGGGAGATCTAAACCAGATGTAAGGAAGATTTTTTTTTTTTTTACAATGAGGATGATGAAATACTGGCAGAAGTAGCCCAGAGAGGTGGTAGATGCCCCATCCCTGGAACCATTCCAGGTCAGGTTAGATGGGCCTTTGAGCAACCTGATCTATGTCTCTGCTCGTTGCAGGTGGGGTCTGACTAGATGACCTTTAAAGGTCCTTTCCACATAAAACCATTCTATTTTAAGAATAAAAAGATATAGAAAAATAAAGAATAAAACCCATTACATTTTAAGTACCAGTCGCATTTGACAGCTGCTGGGGGGGGGAGTAAATAATTATTAGTTCTATACTTGCACAGGGATGTAGATGCCCAGGTGATGATTGTGGGGAGCTTCAGGGGCAGCCTCTGTGAGTTGAAACCAGGTTGCCCTGTGCTGGTTCTGGTTTGTTCCGGTTGGTTCTGGCTGGTTCAAACAGCCCACACCAGGACACACCCGAGTCCCTCAGCCAAGCTGGCAGCACCTTGGGGGGAGTGTGCAAAAAAGGGCGGGAAAAGAGTTGGATGTGGAAACGAGGAGGGAACAGAGAGGAAGCGTTGCGTACTGACCAGTTTGGCACAACTGTAGGTAGGAACAATGAAAGCCTTCCTCCTCTCCCACCAAACAAAAGAAAAAACCAAAACACTCCAAACCAAAAAGCCCACAAAAACAGTAAGAAAAAGTTATATGGACAGTTTCTCAGAGTGATCTCCAAATTTCTGACTATCTCCATGATTTTTAGTACCTCACTGTCTTCAAAAGCAAATGAGCAGTTCAAGGATGAGGTATGGATGAGAGGAACCAGAGCACAGGGAGAGCCATGGCCCATCAAACCTATCTCCTACCCTCACTAGAGAAACCCAGTATCAGAGCAGCATGGGATCAAGCTGAAGCAGAGGAAGAAAATGTCTTAAATGGATGCTTTAAGTCATGGAATCACAGAACGGTTTGAGTTGGAAGGGACCTTAAAGAGTATCTAGTTCCAACCTGCCTGCTTTGAGCAAGGAGACCTCTCACTGGATCAGGTTGCTCAAAGTCTAATCCAGCCTGGTCTTAAACACTTTCAGGGATGAGATGTCCACAACTTCTCTGGACAAGTCATTCCATTATTCTTATTTTTATTTCCCCCTTAGAAGAAGACTGTTACCTCAGAAACATCCCAGTTGTGAGGTGCAGAGAGGCTGCAGGCAGGAGAATCTCATCCAGCTCCAGATGGTGACTGTGAGAACCTACAAGCACCTTGCTTAATGCAAGCAGAAGTCACAGTACTCTGCGAGCATCTAGACCAATATTCAAGGAGCACACAAAAGGTCTTTTGTCATGACACCTACTAGTTACAATAACAAGCTGTTGTGTAAGAGACAGAGACCCTGGAAAATTACATGGAAGTCTCTACAATATGCTTCTTTGAAACATTTCAAAGATACTGTATTACCTTCTGCAGGGTTGGAATTAAAGGGCCTCTGTAGGGAAGAAAAGTTCACATAGAGAGGAAAAGTATAAATGTTATTAGGAATGGTGAGATTTCAGGCAAACACACTGTGTTTGCACATAAGGTGGGATCAGGATGGGTTCCATCTTAATTACAGCAGACCCTAACTGTGTTTCTGAAAATTAATACAGTTTGGAGAGTATTTTCTTAAATTCAGAGCTAAGGAAAGCTGGCAGGTGCTAGAGAGCGCTCAAGTCAGACAAAGACATCTGCTAGGGATGTCAGTAATAGAGAGATAACTGTTATCTGGGAGCAGAGGCTAGGACAGAAACTTCAGCTATAGCAAAGCTGAGAAACCTTACAACTACCAAAATACATACTGAAAAATAACAGGGCTTCTGACACAGAATTTCAATAAAATTAGGCTCCAGGCCAAGAGCAAAAATTAACATGTGTGTACACATCAGTGCAGAAGTTTCTGAGCAGTAATGGTTAAACGAGAATGCAGGATAACAGAAAAAGACTTTGCCATGCTGAAGACGAATGTAATGACAAAGATTGATTTCAAACTGTACATGAAAGACATACTAGGATTTAGAGGTGAGGGTGCTCTACGCCCCAGAATGCAGTGAGGTTGTGTAGTCACCGTCCCTGGAGGTGTCCAAGGCGGGTTTAGACGTGGCACTTGGTGCCATGGTGTAGTCTTGAGGTCTGTGGTATTGGGTTGGACTTGATGATCTTTGAGGTCTCTTCCAACCTTGGTGATACTGCGGTACTGTGGATGCTTTGAGGTGTTCATAAAGCTAGCTCCAAAAGCCCCAAATATAACAATATTGGTATACTAGCAGGGTTATATCATCATCCTCTTGATCAAGAGGACAGAAAAAATACTAAATGCGTAACATTGATGAGCATCAAAGCAGTAATCAGTCTAATAAAACTGAAAAAGGAGGATGACTGTGGTTATCTACTTACAAAAATATGTCAGGTGTCACGTTGGGTGACAGTTCAGAAAAAACAATTTCTTGATGTGTTAAATAAATTATCACTTAGAACAGCTGACTCTAGAGCTCAGAGAGACAGAAGACTATTTTCAGTGCAATTTGACATGAAAGACAAAAGTCTATTTGCAAAGCAACTGTTGTTGGCGCACTGAAAACCAATGACCACTTCACAAACAGGCTCAGTGTCCTTCAGGAAATCCACACAGGCCTGAAAAGAAGAGAAAAAAAAAAAAGGGGGGGGGAGGCCCTCAAACAACACAGAAACAGACAATAAATTCTTTTAAAAGGGATTATAAAACTAATGAGGAAGTTGATAAAGAAAAGGTTGAAAAGGAAGTGATATCAGAAGTTTTAAAAATTAAATTCCTATCTTAAACATAAAGACAAAGGGGAAAAAAAAAACACACAAAAACCCAAGCAACCAAAACCAAAACATTCAACAGTCAGAAAAGTAAACATGCAATGAGGAAGTGAGGAAACCCTTAAAACAAAATAGAACAGTTAAATGGATTCCCTGAAGAAATTGTTTTGGCTACGTAAGTGTCTCATTAGTAAAAAGAAATCCAGTTTCTGTGAGACCAACTCAGAGTAATGTACAGAAGATACAAAGGTGTCTTAGTTCCCTTTTGGACTATGTCCTACTTCTTTCTTACAATGGTTTTGCTAGTGTGAGATGTTTAGGGGAATAGCAAGATCAAGATCATGCCATGAATAAATTAGAGCTCCCCAAAATCCTTTGGATTAGTAGAGAATATACATTAGGTCCAAGCAATCAAAGGATCTGCAATGACTCAAGATTCAGATTATGTAAAGAGATATTTGAAACCTGGTGATATGGAAAACTAAATGAAAGAAAAAAAGGAATGAACAAGGATTAGATTAGCAAGGGGGAGATACAGGTCCAGACTTAAGGGCACTTGGACTTGCATGTTGGGAGCCCAGAGCTAGGACAGCATACTATGATAGGTAAGACTTTGGTTCAACGCACTGCATTTTCTTACACATGAGTTAACAACAAACAAAAAGGCTATGGATCTCATGGGTAAGGCAGTGGCATTTCAAACCCCCTACAGGAAGATAAGAATTTGTTCCTATAAAGGGCAGAGATTAATCAAGTCCCATGCAACACAAAGAAATAGTCTCCCCAAGTATCACTGTGAAATCTCACTGAAAATCCTCATAACAATTTCTTCATGAAAGAAGAAGAAATAAAGTGGAAAGGAATAACAATAATAATAGAAAAACAAACAAACAAACAAACAATAACCCCCAAACTCTCAGAAGTGAAGCAGTTCAAGCAATATTCAGAATTAAACTCTTGGTATTTGATTCTTTACAGCTGCCCAATCTATTCCACACAGATAGTATAGGAGAGAATTGGAGGATATGGGTGCCTTTAGCCATGATGCACAGGATGAAGGGAAGAGGTGAAGGGAAAGCTCACTTTCTAAATGCAAGCAGAACCGATAAATCACAGCCTTGCTGGCATGGCAAACACCAGACCCTCTGGCAGCTTTGTAATTACTCCCTAAATGTGGTCTCAACCCTCTTGATGTGGAGATAAATAACTTTATGTGCAAAGCAATTAAAGCCTCGGGCAACACTACCAGCAAAGCTTGGTCACTGTGTGTCACTATCCATTTGCCAGAGAGGAGTACAAGTGATACTGAGTTTATTAAACCAGAGCACTGGCTTCTACATATCAACCTGCCAGAGGCCTTCCTTGGATGGCCCTCAAACAATTGTTTCTACTCTCTAAAGCAATGAAGTACCCTAGTTCAAGACCTGAACCTGAAGTGAGTTGAGACACCCTCTGAGCAGTGTGCTAGACATTTTAATCCCATCTGCCCCCCAAGAAGAGAGCAGTTTTTTTCCCTGTCCTAAGTCTGATACTCACTGGGGAACCTCTGAAGGAATTATCAGTCATCATGACTGGATTTCCCCTCATCTCAGGAGAGATCATGCTCAGTTGAAATAAGAGCTATTGCTGAAAGAGAAACAAATCAACATGAAGCAGAGCCCTGCTTGCTGCATTCCTGTTTTCATTA
>VWZE01012315.1:310978-346489 GCA_013396675.1 Eubucco bourcierii | reverse complement strand
GCCTCCTGTTGAGCTTTTCATCAACCCAGACTCCAAGGTCCTTTTCCTCAGAGCTTCTCTCCAGCCATACACCACCCAGCCTGTATTTGTGCTTGGGATTGTGCCTACCCAGGTGCAGGACCTGTATAATGCTTCCATCTGTATAATGTTTCCATGACTGTTGCAGAACAGGGCACAGAACAGGGTGCAGAACAGGGTGGTGAGAGTTCTGAATATTGATTACTAATAAGCAATATTAATCTTTGAAAATCATATCTTGCATCAACTAATTACTCCTCCATTACAACAGTGACTCCATCATCTCTTTGGGTAGGTTGACTACTCTTTCCATAAAGTTTCTGTTTTTTGGTTTTTTTTCTTAGTATCCAATTTAAACCTCTCCTGGCACAATTTCAGTCCATTTCTTTCTGTTCTATCATCTAAGACCAGAGAGAAGAGACTGACCCCCACCTCACTACAACCTCCTCTCAGGTATTTGTAGAAAGCAATGAGGTCTTCTCTCATCTTGTGGATGCTGCTTGTAGCCGCCTATCTTCATGAGCACATACTACATAAGAATGCTTTTACAGTTTTTGAGAGACTCTTAATGTTCTTGTTCAACATTTAGCGGAAGTGCACATTTTTGGCTAAACTGTCCAAGCAGAGGCAGATTATAAATAATTCAAAGCCCACAGAAGTATCTCTGGAACAAATAGGGTCTTTCCCCAGTTCTAATTGGTGCTCTCAGCTCCCAGTACATTGACATGACATTTCATTACAGTTGAAAATCCTGAAGAAAATGTTGCTTCTGCAATAATCAAGAGTCTAAAATATTCAATACCTAACTGATGCAAGCATGTCCCGGGTGTCATACGTTAACTGTTGGTACAGGCAAGCTGCATCTGAGTTCTGCTCAGTGAAAAGAAAGAAAACACAACTAGGTTTTCTTAAAAGTCAGATGTGTTTTACAGATCACTCCTACATCATCCTTATTCTCTGTGTGGTTGTACCCTAGTGGCTATCCTGGTTCTTGCCCTGTGGTCTACTGTGCTGCAGTAACCTTCCTGCTCCCAAGGAGTTTGTGCTTGTTAACTTGTTTGTTACCTTATGTCCCAGAGCACTCCAGAAGACCCTACGGGGTACTCCCTGGAGTGCTGAGCCCAGCCGATTCCTGAGTGGGATCGACATGAGGAGCAGCTTATTAGAAGGACATCTGTGGTTTGTTCCCAATTGCTACTCAAGTGCCATCCATTTACTTTGATATGGTTCCTTGAGTAGTACAAAGAGGAGGCAGCAAGTACCATAAAAAAGTGGATTACAACAAGCTAAGTAAGTTGACACTTCTTTCCTGCTGTTTCTGCTTCACATTCCCTAGACAAATCTACACCTAGCCAAGAACACTGCAGTCAGTTCAAATCACTTCTTCTAGTCAGTCTAGCAATCCAGGGCCTCCATCTCAGGAGAAGAAAAATGAGGAAGGGAAAAACAGCCAGCAAGAAAGGAGAGGAGGTGAGCTGCATTTAGCTTTAATTAACTAATGTACGTGTCCTGAAAGACAGTAACATACACCAGCAATAGGCCCATTCAAGGCTCCAGAAATCCATAACTGCATCCTGTTGCCTGACTGCTGCTGCTGCTTCTTTTGCTTTGCTGACATTCTGGCTCCCCTCTTTTGACAGGATTTACCAAACACTTTGCAGGAAACCATCATTCTCCTTCCAGTATTGGAGACTGCTGCTGCAAAATGCAGGATACCTGTAATGATACCTGTGGTTAACAAAGGTAGAAAGAGGTTGAAGTCCAGCTGTCACTATCTGCATTTGTCTGTTTTCATGAAGAAAACATGGTAAACTGGTAGATGAGTTTACTGGTAGATGGTATGGAAGGCAAAGCACAGAAACAAATTCAATGGTACAGATTCATCACCCTTACAAAAAGACATAGTTTCACTGATGATTCTCATGGGTGTTTTGCTGATCAGCACCAGGTTTTTTTCTGGCTTATCAGAAATAAGAAAACTACCTATCTGGCTTAACAGAAAAAAAGCCCTTAAAAGGGAGGTTACAACCTAGCCCTTTCTGAACAAACCTATAGACTGTAGTGGAGAAAACATCAACAAGGTCCTACAGAAATGTAATAGTCAGTCTATGCAATCCTTTTAAAAAAATACAGGACTGAAAAAAATTAAATATTCTCTTAGGATGGTTCAAGTTCTCTGCTACATACTAAGCAAAATTCCATAAAGAACTCTCTAAATGTTAGCAATTTTCATCAGGGAAATCTTTAATGATGGAAGGTCATTACCTAGCAATGAGCGCCTGGCTCCCCATCTAAATCCTGGTGGACAGTGTCTGTATGTACAGCTGAGCAACTAACTCCTGCCAGATAAGACAGCCAACAAATTCAGCTTCTGTCCATGACCAGAGGGCCATTGCTTTAAATTTAGTTTTGTTTATTTTTGTTTCCCAATTCTGTTTGTTAAATTGTTTGCATTTTTTCATAAATGGCTTCCCAACCCACTCTACATTCCAAATTCAAACAGTACTGCTGAACTGCAGTTGGTCAGATAAGTAATGTTCTTACTGCCAGAGCACTGAACCACTTCTGGAGTGCTATGATAGCTTGCAGCACACAAATTAGCTAGGAGGGGTACATACAACACATCTGAATGTCTCAAAAATTTTCATATAAGCCTGGGAGAGAAAATATATGCATGTATGAGTCCTCTAGGAGGGGAAAAAAAACCCAACAAAGTGGGGTAAAGGAAAAATCAGGGCTATCTTCTCACCCCTGACATTACATTTTAAAGTGTGTTTCACTACCATCTTCCCAGTACTTTGTGCTTTTTGAGTTTAAATGGTAACTATTTGAAATTCATGACAAACATCTCCCAGTCAGTTCCCTACTCGGATTCCAAAGACCATAATATCTAATATTCTCAATACATCTGGCAAGGGAATAATTTTGGAAGGAGTAAATGCCTTTCAGACAGATATTTTTTTTAATTATTATTATTAACTTTTAAAAAAATTCCAAAAACATTAGGAACATTTTTGTCAAAAGTTCCTCAAATGAAGTGTTTTGGGGTTAAAAAAACAAACCAAACCAAAGCAAGCCAAACAAAAAAAACCCACTACCATATATCAGTGAAATAATTTGGAGGAAATTGTAATCAATCATATTGTCACATTTACTAGGAATCATTTACATGTTTAATTTTAGTTAGATAAGAATATGTACCAGTTTGTGCTTGATTTTAAAAGCTGAAACATTTTGAGTCATCTAGCAGTCGAGACGATAAAGAAGAAATGCAATGTTTTGGAATGTCTGAAATGAAACATCTCTATGGTGTCAAAAGAAAACCTTTCCATATGCCTAAATATTTTTTTTTTCCCCCATAAAAATATATATATGGATTTAATGTTTTGTTTTTCCTCCATCTGCTTTTGGTGGAAAAAAAATCCAACGTGTTTGTAAGCCTTAGCACTTCCAAGTGGGATGAAATTCTATTTCGATGAAACTCCTGAAAACAGGCCTGTAAGTGTAGTCCAGGCATTTCCTCCTGTTGTGGCAACTAGTGATAAGACAAATTCAAAGGATCTGTCTCCTGGAAACACATGTATAATCTACTCTATCAAAGTACATTCCTCATTAAGGTGCCACTGCATTACTTTATAAATCCCTGAGCATCCAGCCAACCGAGGGAGTCACACCTTAGTACTGCAACAGACAAATCATTGTCCTGAAATTAATTAGAAACACAAACATCTTCACAGCCAGATTGGGAAGGGGACAGCACAACTGTGTTCATCTTGCCTCAAGGAATCTGAATGCAAAGACACTACTGAGAATGTTTCCAACTGAGTTTGTGGGTTTGGTTGCCTCAGTTTTGGATTCCTTAGCCAAGGACATCCAAGATTCAAGGCATAGAAAGACACTTTCTCATGGTAGCTGTAGTTTATTACATGTCATACAGAGTCACCTCCTCCAGCTCCAGAGCAATCATGAACGAGGGGGAATAGTTTTAAACTGAAAGAGGGTAGATCTAGACTGGATCTTAGGAAGAAATTCTTTTCAGTGAGGGTGGCAAGACACAAGAACAGGTTGCCCAGGGAAACTGTGGATGCCACCTCCCCAGAAGTGGTCAAGACACAGGTCGGACAGGTCCCTGATGAACTTGGTCTAGTGGAGGGTGTCCCTGCCCGTGGCAGGGTGGTTAGAGCTACACGACCTTTAAGGTCCATTCCAACACAAACCCTCATAGGATTCTATGATCTTTGCAGTCTCAGGGATACAATGGATCATAACTATGTACAGTGAGAGAAGCAAGTCAAAGAGAAAAGTGTGGGGGGGGAAGGGAATTACATATAAGAAATAAAGTGCAGAAAATTGAATATGTGCAGGTATGGTCTGCTAGAATATGTTCAACTTGTTATTCCCCAGAAATCCTATATTGATACCAGGATGTTGAAGTCATCATCCCTGGAGATGTTCAAGCAGTGTGGTGCTTAGAGTTTAGTGTTGACCCTTCAGTGCTGGGTTGAGGGTTGGACTGGTTTGAGGTCTCTTCCAAACATACATTCCGTGATCCTGTGATCTCACCTTTCTTACTTATTATTATATTTAGTCCGAGTAATTAAACCTTTGATCTCTTTGCCCAAGCATTCCTCCCAGAAACTAGGGAATGAAATGGTCTTTGTTAGGCTCTCCAGAGAATACACTATCCAGCAGTAGTTCCTTTGACACATCTGACACAGCCTTTGTTTCTCTTCCTGTAGAAGAAACTTAATCTGTTCTCCTCTTCTACATGCTCTCATTTCCCCATTACTGCTGTCTGTGGTTCAAGCTTGTGTACAACATCGCAGGGACTGCTAATGAAAACAGCTGCCACCCTTCACCACTGCCTCTCTGAGCTCTGCTCTGAGCAGAGTATGACAACACATGTGGCCAGCTGCCATACACTCACAGCATGGCACTGCTGGCAAGTCCAATCCAGCACTGAATCAGCTCGTTTTGGTACCAACACAAGTCTAACCACATCACAAAGCTCAGCATGGCCCACAAAGCACAACAGAGGAACACATTGATTTAATTCCCAGTGCATTCCTGCTGGCACAACCAAAAACATAGGCAAGGCAAATTTAACAGAGACTAGGTATCTCCACAACGTGGCCATCACTGATACTTCAGTGGAGACCTGCTCACACAAATTAATTGGTTTTGAGTGGGTCACCTTCATCTCTGTGCTCAGTGGTAACAGAACCAGCAGGAAGTTTACAAACAAGAGCTGGATCATCAGGAGAACCTAAAAACTACATGGACAGTGGAGACTCAGTTGTTGCCCATCACCAACTGGAGATACATAAACAATAGGCTGGTACAACTTGTCTTACCACTTTTCTCCTGCATGAGAATGTCAGCTCCTAAACTGCCAAGACAGTATTTTTGACTAGTGCTACCTTTGCAAGGAAAATGTGGTTTGGCCCTGGTTGGGGGCCAAATGTCCACCAAAGCTCCTCTATCACTCCCCTTCTTAAATGGACAGGGGAAAGGTGAAAATATAACAAAAGCCAGTGATGAGATAGAAACAATTTAATGGCAATAAGCAGAGCAACAGAACACATGGAAGCAAGAGCAAAGAGAGAGAGATGTTAGACTCTGCTACCCATCAGCAAGGACAGTGTTCAGTCTCAGGCAAGTAGGGCTCTCTATGCTTAGCGGTTACTTTGGAGGACAGATGCCATGGACAAATCCCTCAAACTTCCTTTTCACTTCGTTCTTACATCTGAGCTGAGGTCATATGGCATGGAACAGCCCTTTGGCCACTCTGGGTCAGCTGGCTTGGCTGTGTCCCCTGAGCATACTCTCGGGGCAGGGAAATGTTGAAAAGGTACAGTCTAGGTGCTCAGCTCAGCAGCAGCCAAAAGAATGCTGTGTTATCAACACTCAGCTACAGCACTGTGAGCACAGCACCAGACAGATGTTTTGAGGAGAACTAACTCCATCTCAGCCCAAACCCACTACACCTCAGAAAAGCAATGAGCTGATCTGTCAGACAGATGGGACATCGAGCCATGGAAACCCACCAAGATGGCAGCTACATTTTTGAAGTGATATCAGAGGGAGAAGTCTCTTCCTCTTGGTTCAGAGAGTAACAATAACTTCACAGGTACCCTGAGCATGATGGACAGAGACCACTGAACTGAAGACCACCATCTTGCGATGGACGATGCCACCCCTTTGCCTCGCTCCTTGATATAGCCGGCGCATTCTGATAACAGACCCTCAGCGTCAGAAAAACTGCAAGGAACAGATTGAACCCACAACTGTGCAAGAGCCTGTCTCAGGAGGGACAATTAAAAGCACACACAGATAAATAAATGGTTTTTCCTTTTCAACTCCTTTTCCTCTTCAACAAGTAACAAGACAGGAGCGGGTGCTTGTATGCTAGAATGCCCAGAAAATCGGCAATTAACAAGCGTTCCGCTCTAGCCTGTCTGCGATTTCCTCCCCGCAACTGTGGCTAAATGTTTAAATACATCACTCTCCCTACTTTCTGTGTCCTTGCTGTAGCTCCGGCACACCTCAGCCCTTCTGCCTTTCCCTAATACTCAGTCTTCCCTTTAGCATGTGTTTAACTGAGGTTTACACCATACCCAGTACTGGGAGAGGGGCATGGTGTCCCACCCAACTGCCCTCAGAGTCACACACGTTCATGGGAACCAACCGCCCTGAACACACAAAAGCCAACATGCACTTATCCCCTGAGCATCACAGAAGCGTTTTATAAGCTGGTTAGTCAGCAGCATCCTCAAGAAAGATGTGGTACTGTATCTGGCCAACAACAACATAATCCAGAGAATTCAAATGGGATTCTTCCCTGGGAAACTGAAAGTGCTAACCACATTACTATGCAGATGCTCATTAACAAGCCTGTATCAGACAAAAGCTGCAAAGGTATTTTTCTGAGGCATAGGCTTAAATAAAGGCTTTTGGCTTAGGTTGGCACTGAGAATTAAATTGATAGAAAAACATAGTTTCTCATTAAATTCCTGCAGTTATTCAAAGATGAAGGCTAAAAATAAAATCTGTGCAAATAAGCAAGAGGAATAAACCACTCCAGTAGGCTCAGAGGAACACTCTGCACCATGGACACCTGTGACCTACTGGTTTCCTTGGACACTCTTCAAACCCTGAGGTTCAACCAATCAGTTCAGAAAAAGGTGCCGACATTGTATGCTGTTGGTCCTATCATGCAATTATCCATACAAGATGGTTTTCATAGTTCACTGCCTAGAAGCTGCAGATAAAACTTGAAAAAAAAAAGAACCCAAACTACCGAGTAAAAATTTATTATGGAGAAAAGGCATTGAATATCCTTTAAAATATATATATGAGAGGCCTCATAATTAATGAATGACTCAGCTTCAGTCTAAAAATGCAAAAATTGCAAAAGAAAAAAAAAAAAACCCAAGAAAAAACTCACTTTTGTTTTATGACATAAAGAATCCACTAGGTAGACAACCCTGGCAAAGAAACTCCTGAAAATGTTAATAGGATAATTCTTCCTGGCCAACTATATGGAAGCAAAGGCTGGGGCCCAACTTTAACAGCTGAACAGACTAATTATAATACAGCTCCAACGTAGAAGCCCCCTCCCATCCCAAGTTTTGCAAACAAATGGCTCACATGCAACGAGCTTCAGCAACAACAGCTGCAGAACAGTGCTGGGCTGACCTCCCTTGCCAATAGATCTACAGAAAACAGCAGTTAGTCCTGATGCCAGTTCAACCAACCGAGAAAACATAAACACCACCACAAAGTGCTGGAGGACCCAAAACTGAATCTGGATGATAACATAACCTATTTCTTTATCTTCCCTTCTATTCTTTTCATATTGCTGCTCATCCTTGAAATACCACTCATGTAAGATCAACAGTCATGACAAGACTCTGAGTTAGTTCCTTTGGCTATGCCCCTGCTGGCAAATTGAATAGCACATGGAAATGTTCCCCAGCACCACTGGAGCCACCAATATTGCTGAACTTCTAGAGTGGCTCCTGACACAGTTCCAGCCTGTGCCAACCAACACTATGCCAAACACTTCCCTGTCATGTCTACGGGTTAGCACTCCCGACAGACCCATTCCCAACAGGCAGTTCAGACGTGGTCAATCTGTTTTGGAGAATTAAGACATTTTAACAGACTGAATGTGGGTTATTGCATGACAGTTGGCCTCAGTGTCCAGTTACAATCCAGAGCACATGTAATTGTTACTGTACATACAGACACAGAGTTGCTTGCATTTGTCCTTTCCCAAGTTCAGAATTCTTGCTGGGGTCAGTTAGCTTCCCCAGACATTAGGTATGTGTTTAAACTAAGATTTCCTTGAAAATCATGTGTGGCAGTTGAGAGTCTTGCTACACTGATGCAGGTAGTAGGAATGAAGAAATTAATTTGTCTGATTTGCTGATGGATTATTTAATTTCCAGTAGCAAGAATTTCATGCTGAAATGTTCTTTACTGATTTCCTCATTCAAGTATCCTACATTGTGGTTCAGCCTTTCGGGCACCATTCTTCAGAGAACTAATCAGCCCTAGCAAAGATCTGCACCAGCACTCACTGGTCTGGTGTTTCCTTCCTCCAGACTCTCAGTTTAGAAGTGCTGGCCTGAGCTCAGCAGCAGCTCTGATTTTTACAATTGCCCCTAAGCAGGTAGCACTGATAAAACACAGCACAAAAACTAACCAAACAACCAAACAACAACAACAACAAAAAGGAGAAAAGGTGTGTTCTTCTCATTTTACCCTCTTCTTGGTTATCACTAAGGGGTGCCTCATGTTCTGTCAAGGCAGAAAGAAAGAGATGAATTAACTAAAAGAACCAGAACTTAAATTTTGTGGATGACGTTTTTACATTTTGTTTTTCACTTAACAAAGGGAGGCAATCACCTGCAGAGAAGAGAGTGTGACTCTTTCAAAAGTCCCATGACATTGCCATCCAAGTCATCTCAAGCTCTTCACAGCTTGAGGGAATCAATATGGTTCCAAATATCTACATTTAGGCAACTGAATCATCTTCCTAGTCTATACAACAGTTTGTTGTCTACACTCTGAAGCTGAAAACCATCCTTGATTGTAGGGAAGCAGAATAAACTTATTTTATGAGGTCAGAGTGGAACTGAAAACATGCAATATTCAGTGTACTCTTACATGTAATACATTCCCTGCCTTCAAAAAAGCCACCTTCTTTAAGGGAAGTCCTGCAAATTAACTGTTTTCATTTCAAATCAAGCTGAAAGATGAAATTGTGAAAGTTCCTGCAGAACAATAGCTCTTCGAAATCAAGATTAGAATTAAATGCAGCATTTTATTTGAATGATGATGGATTGTTTCATTTCAACAATATGGGCATGGTGTGTATGTGGATAATGTCAAAACACTACAACATGAAGTACACAAAATAGAACATAATACTTAGTGGAAAAGTCAAATGAAAATCTATCACAGCATTTTAATAAAAATGTTCTTTGGTTACTCTAACGAAACAGATCAGCATTTTTGAAACAAACTGAGAAAGCTGTATCCATGTGAAAATTTTCATCCAAATCCACTGATTTCCACAAAAGCCTTCAACCCATAAAACCCAAACACTGTGTGCAGTTCTGGAACTCTCAGCACAGGAAGGACATGGAAGTGTTGGAGCAGGTCCAGAGGAGGGCCACAAAGATGATCAGAGGGTGGCAGCAGCTCTGCTATGAGGACAGNCTCCCTCAAGAGAACTGGAGCTACCACTGTGATGGGCAAAATACACAGGAAGTTACACAGCAAGTCACAGCCAAACCCAAGATCAATGAGAATAAACTCACATTGAAACCTTAGAGATGGAAAACACATTACAACCTGTACTAGTGCGAGGTGTCCCTGCCTATGGGAGGGGGTTGGAACTAGATGATCCTTGAGGTCCCTTCCAACCTTACCATTCTATGATTCTATGAACACATTTCAATGTTTCTGTTGGTAGCAAGCTCTAACATAACAAAACGAACCCAACGACAACAAAACCAAAGATGTGTAGGCCTTACCTGTACTCTCTTGCTCTCTAACCTAGAAGGTAAATGCACTGGTCAGTAATCTGTGCTGCTGAACCATTAGTGTGGTGGTCACTGCTGTGGTGTGGTGCTGTGCCAGCAGCTACCCCACTGGACACCACATAGAGGTTCCTGCAGATGAGGAGCTCTACCTTAGAGGCTTCTTACATGTGGCCTGACTGCTCTGAATGGGAAGAGAATTTACCCACATCAATTTAAATTGTTCTGTGCCAGTTGGCTGGCACGTGTTCCCTGGACTGTTTTATTTAGCAGCACCTATAAAGCCATACAGACTCCCTCAAGAGAACTGGAGCTACCACTGTGATGGGCAAAATACACAGGAAGTTACACAGCAAGTCACAGCCAAACCCAAGATCAATGAGAATAAACTCACATTGAAACCTTAGAGATGGAAAACACATTACAACCTGTACTAGTGCGAGGTGTCCCTGCCTATGGCAGGGGGTTGGAACTAGCTGATCCTTGAGGTCCCTTCCAACCTTACCATTCTATGATTCTATGATTCTATGAATCCTGTCAAGGGGGACAGAATAAATGCCATTCTTGTGTTCAAAATGCAGGCAGGATGAGAAATTCTTTTGATTGTTTATGTAAAAATGTTTAAAATTTTAAGATAAAAAAAGGCCAGAGGGATGGGCAGGGACACTACCCAACAACTAGGAACATGGAGATTATAATTCCAGAAAGAAAAGTGAACTACTTCTCCAGTTTCCTGAATAATGCATCGTATAGGACTACTCAGAATTAATTCATGCTTACATAGAACATATGTTGTGAAGAAACAGCTAGTATTGATTTTAAAATTGCAAGTGATGGAGAATCCACCATATTCCCACGGTAAATTGTTCCAATGTTTAATTACTTTCACTGTTGAAAAAACTTGTGCCTCATTTCTAGTGTGAAATTGCTTGGCTTCAAGTTCCAGGCACTAGATCTTTTTATATGTTGTTTGCTAGCTTGAAGTGCCCACTTATTAAATTTTGGTTCTCTATAGGTATTTACAAACTGCAACTCCTTAGGTTTTCCAGTGATAAACTAAAGAGGTTCTTCTCTGAGAATCTCAGCCTGTGAAGCATGGCCCCTTGCATTGCCATCATTTATGTGTCTACTTTCTGGGACAGCTCTTTGGTTTAGCAGTACTTTTCCTTAACTGTGGACACCAAAACAGAAGGCAATATTACAGTAGCTGAGTACCTGTCACGTACAGATTTCATATATTACTTCCATAGCTCTCACTCAAGACAATCCAGTCTATACCCCCGAGCCTCCAAACTCGGTCTTCTGGATTAGTTTTACACAATGACTCCCTTTCAGATGACCAGCAGTTCATTTTATTCACAATTTCTGCATCCCATGCTGGAATCTTCTAGGTTAAGGCATAGCTAATGACTACTATTCCTTTTTTATGCCTTTATATACTGATTCGTAATAGACCATACTAAAATATGGTCTATATTATTTACAAGGTCCTGCAACAACAGGACAAGGGGCAATGGGTTTAAACTGGTAGAGGGGAGATTTAGACTGGATGTTAGGAGGAAGTTCTTTCCAGTGAGGGTGGTGAGGCACTGGAACAGGTTGCCCAGGGAGGTTGTGGCTGCTCCCTCCCTGGAGGTGTTCAAGGTCAGGTTGGAGGAGGCCTTGAGTGAGCTGTGCTAGTGGGAGGTGTCCCTGCCTATGGCAGGGGGTTGGAACTAGATGATCCTTGAGGTCCCTTCCAACCTTACCATTCTATGATTCTATGGAGTTCTTCCTTAAGCTAAGTTTAACAACGAATGCATCTATGACCTTGTCCTTTATTCATGGTTTCTCTGAGAATTTGTGTCACCAACAAAATTTTCTGCCATTAGTAAATAAATAGTAAATATAGTAAATACGAGAGAAGCAAGAATCAATCTGTGTGGAATTCTGAGGATACAGGTTGGTGGTAATGATTTCTTGTTTGCACTGCATTTTCATGGTGCCATTTAATCAGGTTTTAATCCATTTAATACACAACAAGTTATTTTATGCTATTCTAATTTATTTATCAAGATGCTATGGGGTATGACAACAAATGTTTTAATAAGTCTAACACATCTGCACTACTACCCTTACCAACGAATTTTATAATCTCATCAGAAAGATATCAGATTAGTATGACAGGATTTGTTTCCCATAAATCCATTTTGATTGGCATTAATTATATTTCCCTTCTTTAATTTTTTATTAATCAAATCTCATATCAGTTTTTTTCCACTATTTTACCTGAAAATAGTATCAGAATGACAGGGCAGTAATTACTTAGGTTGTCTCATTCACATCTTTTAAATTTGAAAGCATATTTAAACACAAGCATTAATTTTTCTCTTTTCCTCCTAGGCTTCTGGCACTTGCAAACAAATGTCAAGCTCCATGAAAGGTATACAATCATGTCTGAAACTTTTGGAGACATATTACATGGATTTTCTAACTGGCCAGAAGAATGGCTGTATTGATTCAGGAGCCATCTGGCTTAGTGTCTTGCCTCCAGCAGCAGACATTGCAGAAAGCGGGGTAAGAAGGCTGTGCTCAAGGGACCTTGCCCAGTCTGCTCTCCAGCCCACAGTAATTTGGGGCTCTGGGACCTCCTCTGGCAGGCAGTGCACCTGCATCTTTGTGTGTGCAGCCCCAGGGTTTTTTTTTCTGTCAGTTTGTCAAATTGCTTGCTGAAATCATTTTTGTTTCTAATCACCTCTCCATTCTGTGGCAATGAGTTCCCTGCAGTAACTACACATTGCATACTTTATTTTAAACCTACTGCCTGAATATATTCTTCAATGACCCACTCTCACCGCAAGCAGCAGGTAATAATCACTCTGTGTTCACCTTCTACATTCCAGTGGTGAGTTTGCTCCTATTTCATTTTGCTCCTGGGCCACCTCTCATGAGCTGTATGCAACTCAATCTTTTTTCCTAGGGAAGGTGCTCCATGCCTGGCACTGCCCATGCCTCCCTTCTTTGGAGCCTCTCAAATTATAGTTTCTGGAGATGAGTATCAAAACTAAGTTGCTTTGCTAGATGCAGACAGATGACAGATTTGCAGTGACACAGGCATATATGTCACTTTCTGTTTGGTTGTCTTGTTTCCTAATTAATCATTAGATTTTTTTTTCTTTTTTCCCCACAGTTTATTGTTTTGGAAGCAGCTCTTTACCTTCCTGAGCTATCCCTGCATTGCATTGTCTAGCCAACTGTCAATACATTAGGAATTGACACTGCTGCCAACTCAAATTACAGTCATCATGCTTAAGACATCAAACTTAAAGCATCAAAGCCATTACCAAGCCCTTCCTGGGTAAACTGCACCTGCCTCTAATACATCCTTGAGATGAGCTGTATTTATTCACTTTGGTCAACACTGGTTAAACTTGCCATAGCAACAAAACCAGAGCTGAATTAGAGTTGTACCCAACACTGCCACCGTTTGGAAGAGGTACGTCTTTGTGAGCTTCCCTCTGCTTTCAATGCATCATGTCTTTAAAGACCTGCAGAGACAGCAGTGTAGGCCACAGCTATTCCAAATGTAAGGCATTTGAAACCAGACTTCTTCATCCAGTGAACATCCTTACTGAAATAGATGTTTGCAGATGCACTCACAAATATCTTTGCCTACACAACAGCCTTCTGGGGCTGGCATATTCTGTCTAGGGCATTTTTACCTGGAGGAGTGTAAAACTACTCATGTGCACAAATGATACTGTAGTTTTATCCCTATGGACCTGTGGCATTGCTGTTCCTTGTTTCCCTGGATCTGTAATGCAACAGAAAGAGTGACTGCAGCACTGGCTTAACTGAGCTAATTTTGGTGGTAAACATTAAGCTGAAGGGCAGTGGCTGAAGAAGGTGAAGATGGTGAATTGTGGACTGAGAGGTTGATCTTAACTGATCACCTGGCTGCTTTCAGTCATCACATTTGCTCCTACTGGGAAGGATATGAGGGGATCTTTGTTCATGAACAGCTCTTTTTTAAATCTCTGGCAATTAGGAAGAGTGCATCAGACAGTGGATGTGCAGTAATGGAGAGAGAAGAACCTTCTGTTTTTCTCTCGGTCTTAATTGCCTGTGTATTTATGAGCTTTGGAAATAGTATTGGAAATCTTCCTGGCAACATGTGAATGCTTTTGCCTTCCTTCTCTGAATGAATGATTTGTTCTTTCTACACTGTTTCCTTCCTCTGTGAAGGCACTTTGCTCTCTGTGATCAGACAACTGCCCTCCCTTTCTGCACAAACTCACTGCCACCTGGTATGCCATTCTGCAGATGCTCAAAGGAAACAAGTCCCATTAGCTTTGTGTTTCCATACAGAAACTCTCCCTGAGAGAGGGGAAAGGATCCGTTTCTGCTTCCTGAGGGAATATGTCTGCCTTAGGGGTGAAAAATAAGTCCCAAAGCAAAGGGACTCCCTTTAAATGAGAAGGCACCACTCAAAGTCATGCCCATTTACAGCTGCTACTGTCTCCAGCAGATTTCCCCAAGGGTCTTCATTTAACTGCAGTTCACCGAGAAGGCCAAGCAACGATGGCTGCACAACTAGCACAATGCATTACTTGTTGACCAGTCTGTACAGCAGTTAGACTCAGACCTGATGGAGGCTTGGCACAACACAATACCAAGCTACATAAACTATGGGCAGGATCCAGGGAAGCCAGTGGCACGAATCTCACAAATTCAAATACCAGGATTTGCCTCTTGCTTTTAGCCCCTCGCATGCTGGTAAGCATGTTTGTTTGCAGCAAGGTCAGATGAACTGTTTTGTTCTACTCAATAGGAGGCTGTGACATTTGGATAAATAGCCAGAGACTTGTACCAACTGACCCCTTAAATCCTGCCTGATAAACAGAAGTAACAGCAGGATCTCAATGCTGCAGCAATTACAAAAGATCCAAGCTAAGAGGTAGTTCCCTGGACAGAATTCACAGCCTTAATGCTGATTTTAATTACATCGACCTAACTGTTCTGTGGTACAATGGGTTGGCATACTGAAGGCACTCAGAATAGAGGCAGCTTGCTCTCTTTCTTAGTGAGTTTGTAGAGACTTAACTATATCAAATACATACATTGCCTTCCATGGCACATCACTAGTCTCCAGTTCTATCTATGCATCCTGCCATGCAAGCAATTCCAAAGCTCTCAGTAAGAAGTTTTCAGGAGATTCTCCTGAATTTAAACAGGAAATTACAAGAAAACACATAACTGTATTAACTTTCAAATAAGATAGATTAAAAAGCAGTATATGAATGAATTCAATACAGAGTACAGGAAAATAATAGAGTAATAATAAACCTTTTTTTCTTCTTTTTTTTTTTTTTTTTCAAAGGAAAAAACAATTTTTATTTGCAAATACATTCTTCAAGTGTCTTGATTTTTAAAATGGAATTTGCTCCTGTCAGCCACTCACTAACAGTACATGTCACTGAAAAGCTATTAGAACTTTTAAATAAAAAAATCAATCAGTTTTATGTTTGGAGATCTTCTAAGGTAAGCACTTCACTCAGTGCAAGAAAAAAGCGTATTTAGGAACCTAAAGTCTGTCTCCTAATTTGGTGTTTCCAAAAGAGAAGCCTCAGCTCAGTGCTTCTTACCTTCTCAGACCTACAGTCACACAATATGGATTTGTTTACTAAAGACAGCTTGGGAAAGATAACTTTATTCCCTTGCACTAAAGGTTTAAGTGCAGCAAAACACCTTAGCCATAAACACCATCCACTAAACTCTCATTATCCACAACAATTCCATCGTTGCCTAACAGTTAATCTCAGGAAACACTTTGGTCACATACACATCCTGCATACCATGTCTGTTTCTAGCTTCCACTACTCAGTCCAAGATACATATAAAAAAAAAAATCTGAAATAAAATGCATCCTCTTTTCTAAAACCCATGGGAGAACTTCTGCTCTTGTCAGACCCCACCTGGAGTACTGTGTGCAGTTCTGGAGCCCTCAGCACAGGAAGGACATGGAAGTGTTGGAGCGGGTCCAGAGGAAGCCACAAATATGCTCAGAGGGCTGCAGCAGCTCTCCTACGAGGACAGGTTGAGAGAGTTGGGGTNCAGGGAGGTTGTGGCTGCTCCCTTCCTGGAGGTGTTCAAGGCCAGGCTGAATGAGGCCTTGAGTGAGCTGTACTAGTGGGAGGTGTCCCTGCCTATGGCAGGGGGTTGGAACTAGATGATCCTTGAGGTCCCTTCCAACCTTACCATTCTACGATTCTATGATTCTATGAACTTGGCCTAGTTAACGTGTCCCTGTTCCCTGAACCTGGCAATTCTGGATGGGTCTGCCACATATCATGGAATGATAGAGGTCAGAAGCGACTTCCAGAGATCATCCAGTCCCAATAACCCTACTAAAGCAGGTTTGCCTAGAGTAGTTTGCACAGAAACATGTCCAGGAGGGTTTTGAAAGTCTTCAGAGAGGGACGCTCCACAACCTCTCTGAGAAAAAATGTCATTTATTCTTCATGGGAAATAACACCCTGGGAGACTGTCCCAGAAGGAGTTAAAAGCACTGTCTAGGACACTTGGAAGTTTTCTAGAAATTACAAAGACTAGGAAATGGAGTGTTATGCCTGCTCTAACTTTTCATATCCTTGCTTTTGAAGTTGTATGTGTTCTATTATAGGCATGCTATATTCAACTGACAGACATTAGAAAAGTTCCTCATGTGAAGTTTCTATGTTAAGAGATGGCTGCAGGCATAACAGTAGTGATTTTTATAACATAATCATCAGGAAATGGTTCATTTTTTCTAAGGTAATGTGTTCTCTAAGATCCTACAGTAGCTCTTGCTTTGTGTCTCTTTCCCTGGAAGGAAAAAAAAAACAAACCCAAAACTATACTGACAGGCAAAGCAATAAAAAATTTTCACCCCCCCTTCCCTCCCAACTCTGAACTATGAACCTCAAACAAGTGAGAACAAGTATTTTGCAACCCATTTCCCTCTAACAGTTCTCCATAATCTTAATGCTCACTGCAGAACTGAATTTTAACTTTGTGTTCTTAATATTCTGTAGTTGGGAATAATGAGTAAAGAAGACAGGTTTGATTAGTTGTAAGAAAATTTTGTACCAATTTGAAAAAAATGTATTTGTGCTCTGCCATTTCTCAAAAGTGCCTGAATTTACTTTCAAGTAGTCAGGATATTAAGTCTTTTCCAACAATGGCAGCCATCATTCTGAGTCTCACAGAAATCAGCTCAGGTATCAATCCCAACGGTGCTGTGGCTGAACCAACACCACAAGAGTCTGCAATAGAACTGTTCATTTGAGAGACAGCATCTCATCAGGAGTAAGAGTTCTGAGTCATAGCTACTCATTGCTAGTCCAGACAAATTTGGAACTGTTACAACAGCAACAACACTAACATAAGGCTGGATCACTGCTAGACTTCCTCCACAGGCTTCCAGAGGTAATGAGAGCTGGAGTACCAACCCACAGCCATGAACATCACAACCCTTAGGGAGAATGTCTCCAGCAATGAATCACCGTGTCTCCAGATAAATCACAATTGTCATTTTCAAGTTAACATCAAAATGGCTCCAGTCTCCCTAATGTTGATCTATCTCAAACACCTCTAGAACACTGAATGTCAAAGAGCAAACCATGTTAGTTTTCTTTTGTAATTAAAACAACCAGACCTGTTTTGGGTTTGGGTTTTTGTTTTGGTTTGCTTTGGTTTTTTGAGCCAGTGTGAAACTGACTCCCTCTGAAACAGTCATGTAAGATATCTGGTAGATAGAGGGAGGTCTTTGTCTCGTTCTACTCTGCCCTGGTGAGACCTCACCTGGAATATTGATTCAGTTTTGGCCTCCCCAGTTCAGGAGGGACAGGGATCTACTCAAAAGAGTCCAATGGAGGACTACAAAAATGATTAAGGGGGTGGAGCACATGTCCTGTGAGGAGAGGCTGAGGGACCTGGGGCTTTTTGGTCTAAGAGAAGACTTAGAGGGGATCTAATCTGAGGGCTGGGAGTTGAGAGGGAAGGGGTAGCCTCTTCTCAGTTGTGCCCTGTGACAGGACAAGGGACAATGGATATAAACTACAGTACAGGAAGTTCCACCTCAGTATGAGGAAGAACTTTTTTACTGTAAGGGTCATGGAGCACTGGAAAAGGTTTCCCAGAGAAGTTGTGGAGTCTCCTCCTCTGGAGAATTTCAAGACCTGTTTGGATACGTTCCTGTGTGACCCTGCACTATATTATGGTCCTGATCTTGCAGAGGGTTTGGACTTGATGATCTCTGGAGGCTCCTTCCAACCCCTGACAAGCTTCTAAGAAGAAGTAAAATCAGAGTTGAACAGGAAGCCAATTGTTGCTTTAAAAAATGCATCTGCCAGATTGAAGAGTAACTCCATTGCTGTGTCACTAATAGTGGGTCCTCAAATCCAGATTCTAGTCAGATATTTTCAGCCTTATTATGCATTTACTTGTTAGCACAGGAGGCTGGGAATGAGTCTTCTTGATGGGAGAGAGGAGGAAGAAGGGGCTGCTGGCCCTAAGGTTATCAGGAGTAGCAAAAAGGGCAATACAGCCACGTGGCAAAGAACTGTTCATAGAATTATACAATCAATCAGGTTGGAAGAGACCTCCAAGCTCATCCAGTCCAACCTACCACCCAGCCCTAGCCAATCAACTAGACCATGGCAATAAGTGCCTCATCCAGTCTTTTCCTGAACACCTCCAGGGACAGTGACTCCACCACCTCCCTGGGCAGCCCATTCCAATGCCAATCACTCTCTCTGTCAAGAATTTCCTCCTAACATTCAGCCTAGACCTCCCCTGGCACAACTTGAGACTGTGTCCCCTTGCTCTGTTGCTGGTTGCCTGGGAGAAGAGACCGATCCCTACCTGGCTACAACCTCCTTTCAGGTAGTTCTAGACAGCAGTGAGGTCACCCCGGAGTCTCCTCCTCTCCAGGTTGCACACCCCCACCTCCCTCAGCCTCTCCTCATAGGACTGTTGGCTCTGCAAGCAGTAACTTTGCCTTAAACTGCCTGCTTCTGCTCTAGAAGTGAGACCAGTGATGTGTTCTCTTTGGGAACTTCAAGGAAAGGTCCTTGGGTAATAGCAGGCACCAAGAAAGGCACAGCAACAGCAACACCAGTTTCATGACAGAGGTAGGCCCAGAATTGCTTGTCTTTCGGCTCACAGCCCAGTGCATTTCCTCAGAAGTCAGGAGGGTTTTGTGCCCCAGTATTCACTCTCTGGATGATAGATCCATGAGCTAGCTCTGCCATATCCTGATCTCCAGCTCCCCCAATTAAGTCTAACAATTTTTTGCATTTCAGATGTATGGCCACCTGTTTCCAGCCTTGTGCTAGACCTCACTGAGGGCATCCTATGTATACTCTTTTCAGAAAGCTGTGTCTCTTCCATTTTCTTGTCTATTCATTAAACAAGGATTTAGAAGGTTTTTGATGTATTTGTGCCAAAACCTAAAAAAAGGACAAGAACTGTTACCTCCTGCTTATAACCATCCTAAGTTACACCTGACAAGCTCTAATTCATTAATTTGAAAATCTATGTGCCATACAAAAAATAACATACTTTATCTTTTGTAGTCCATCTCATCACCTAGAGTTTCACACTCAACCTGTTGGCCAGCCTTACCTCAGCCCCTCTACACAGACACGGATTTTAAAACAGAAGTAAACTCTAAAGAACACATTGAAAAAAAAAATTGCAAATGAGTATGTTCTGTTCAAAACATGAGTCTTGAATTTACAAGTTAGCTCATGTCTATGTCTTTACTCCCCATCAACACCAGTATCACAGTATCACCAAGGTTGGAAGAGACCTCAAAGCTCATCAAGTCCAACCCATCACCACAGACCTCAAGACTAGACCATGGCACTAAATGCCACGTCCAAACCCGCCTTGAACACCTCCAGGGATGCTGACTCCACCACCTCCCTGGGCAGCCCATTCCAGTAGTCAATGACTCTCTCAGTCAAGAACTTTCTCCTCACCTCCAGCCTAAACTTCCCCTGGCACTGCTTGAGACTGTGTCCTCTTGTTCTGGTGCTGGTTGCCTGAGAGAAGAAAGCAACCTCCTGCTGGCTACAACCACCCTTCAGGTAGTTGTAGACAGCAAGAAGGTCTCCCCTGAGCCTCCTCTTCTCCAGGCTAAACAATCCCAGCTCCCTCAGCCTCACTTCATAGGGTTTGTGCTCAAGGCCTCTCCCCAGCCTCGTTGCCCTTCTCTGGACACGTTCAAGTACCTCAATGTCCTTTTTAAATTGAGGGGCCCAGAACTGGACACAGTACTCAAGGTGCGGCCTAACCAGCGCAGAGTGCAGGGGAAGAATGACCTCCCTGCTCCTGCTGGCCACACTATTCCTAAATAGACTTTTAGACACATTTAGACTTAAAAAAAAATGCCAGGTAATTGTGCTGGTTTTGGCTGGCATAGAGTTCACATTAGATACCATGTGTTTTGAATTTGTGCTAGAAGCAGTGCTGGTAATTCAGGGAAGTTTTTGTTACTGCTGAGCAGTGCCTACACAGAGCCAAGGCCTTTTCTGCTCCTCACACCTCCTCACCAGTAAGTAAGATGGGGGGGCACAAGATGCTGGAAGGATGTTCCCTGACTCCAGCTGAATGAAGGGATGTGCCATACCATATGACATCATGCTGATAAGCCTATGTAGATGGGGGGGAAAGGAAGAGGTGGGGGATGTTCAGAGTGATGGTATATGTCTTCCCAAGTCACCATTACATGTGATGAAACCTTTCTTTCCTGGAGAAGGCTGAACACCTGCCTGGCCATAGGAAGTGGTCAACTGATTTCTTGTTTTGCTAGTGTATGACACTTCCTTTATCTACTAACCTGTCAATATCTCAACACATGTGTTTTCTCATTTTTATCCTTCCACATCTCTGCCCTGTCCCATCTGAGGGTAGTGAGGGAATGGTTGTGTGGGACTTGGCTGCTGACTGGGGCTAAACCACAACAATTACATGAAACGAGAATGAAATGCTGTGTGAGGAATGGGACTTGTTTTTTGAGGCTATGTACTTCCCTGCTTTCCTGTGCAGTTTTCAGGGCTACAAAATTATTTTATTTTCAATAGAAAGTAAAAAACTCACTTTTCTCCAGAAACTAGAAAGTTAAGTAAAACACCAAATGGTATGAGAATTACAAATAATTCAGCAGTTGGCAAGGTTGGATGGAGCATGACTGATACAGATGGAAGATTTAGTGGCCAAACTCTAACAAGTCTCTGCTGAGTATGTATGCAGTGAGATTTTTCAGCAGCCTGCAATTTGGCTACATCTAGGTAGGTATGGACTGAGATGGTAAAAGGTAAATCCCTAATAGCAAGGCTACTTTACCTGCCAACTTTCAATCTCTTTTCCAAACCATATAAATGCTGAATTTTCACTCAAAACAGGAACAGGAACCTTTTTCTTTTCTTTTTCTTTCTTCTTTTTTTTTTTTTTTTGTAATGAGCAAGACAACATATGTTTTCCTAATCTCTGGACTTTTTAGCCTAAATTTTCACAAATATTCACCCTTGGGCTAATATTCAGCACAAACTACTTCAAACCAAATGGATGCAGTTTGGCAAACTGATAAGCAATGGGAAATTATGTTAGATAATGAAAAACGTTAGGCACTTTAGTGATAAGCAATTGTATCAGCTTTGCATAGGATGCGCCTGTCGCCAGCTGTCTCTCTTCAGATCAAATTCAAACACAGACAGACAGGTACAGTTCATCTGCAATTTTTTTTTCCTTTTCAGTCATTTGCAGCAGATGGGAGCACAAGTCACTTTCTGTGTCGACTGCACATGTATAGCATGCACCAGTGTTTTGTTGGAAAGTCAGACAGAAAGCTGCATAATTCTTTCTTGCTGCTGCTGTCCCTGCCTTGTAAGCTCTGCTTTTGCAGTGGAGTGAAAGGTAAAAGGAAAGGTACAGAAAAGAGAATTGTGATGGTTTAGCAGTACAGTCTCCTATCTGATTTTGGTTGCTTCTATTTTAGGTCCCTGGCCATGGGAATTTCTCTTCCTCTGCTGACAGAGCAGCACCAGAATCCCAGTCTCCCTCACCTCATTCTGACAGTGACTGCTAATGCTGTGACTTGCCTCCCAGGATGCTGTCTGCAATGGGGCTGAACAGCAGGGAAAAGAAGAGTTTAGATAGACAGAGGTCATAATTTAAAAATGAAGGAGACTGAAGCCAGTCTTCCTGAGGAGGACAGTGACTAGGTCCTCAAAGGAAGCAGTTTTCCCTGAGAGCTACTGGAAAGAATCAGGAGCTGTGAGACTTGATTCCCTTTTATTCCTTGGCCACTGATGTGCTGTGTGACAAGTCACACCTTTACTGCCCTCAGATAACAGTGGGAATAAGAGTAAGTAGAATGAACATGCATACAATAGGTGTTGAAGAGGGGACTAAATTTACTGAACCCCTGTAAGTGCACTTATTTCTTCCAAAAGGGATTTTCAGAAGAGCAATACTAGCAGTACATTCTGTTTGCTTTTCCTACTGCCCTCTAGAAAGCGTATGATCAAACAATTCCCATCTTGTATACCTTTCAATCCACAGAGCACATAGAATAATAGAATCATAGAATGGTAAGGTTGGAAGGGACCTCAAGGATCATCTAGTTCCAACCCCCTGCCATAGGCAGGGACACCTCCCACTAGTACAGCTCACTCAAGGCCTCATCCAATCTGGCCTTGAACACCTCCAGGGAGGGAGCAGCCACAGCCTCCCTGGGCAACCTGTGCCAGTGCCTCACCATCTTCAGTGGAAAGAACTTCCTCCTGACATCAAATCTAAATCTCCCCTCTGTCAGTTTAAACCCATTGCCCCTTGTCCTGTCATTGCAAGACCTTGTAAACCGTCCCTGCCCAGCCTTCCTGTAGGCCCCCTTCAGATACTGGAAGGCTACTCTAAGGTCTCCTGGAAGCCTTCTCTTCTCCAGGCTGCAGAGCCCCAACTCTCTCAGCCTGTCCTCATAGGAGAGCTGCTGCAGCCTCTGAGAATCCTCGCGGCCCTCCTCTGGACCCACTCCAACACTTCCATGTCCTTCCTGTGCTGAGGGCTCCAGAACTGCACAGGGCTCCAGAACTGCACACAGTACTCCAGGTGGGGTCTGACAAGAGCAGAGTAAAGGGGCAGAATCCCCTCCCTTGCCCTGCTGGCCACGCTGCTCTTGATGCAGCCCAGGACTCAGTTGGGTGTCTGGGCTGCATGTGCACACTGCAGGCTCATGTTGAGCTTTTCATCAACCCAGACTCCAAGGTCCTTTTCCCTTTTATCCGCCCCCTGAAATCCCCTTGCTGGGCCCCACAGGCCAGTCTCAGTCCCTGATTACCCACTCTGCAATCCTCAGACTCCACAATTACCACACCACGACTTCTGCCTTCTGCGCAGAGCCAGGACCCTGCCTTCTGTGCACGCCCAGCACTCCACTCCTCCTTGCCCTCTCTCCCCAGCACTCTCCCAGTGCTGCCGTCCTGTGGTACTTTGCCTTCCCCACTGTGTGCCACGCTCCCCACACACACATGAAAAGCAACTTCTGCCTATTAAGCACTTCCTTTCTGCAAAATCTCACAATTAAAACTAATCCTCAACCTGAAAATAAGCTGAAAACAAAAGCAGTGCCTTAGAAAGCTTTTCATTTAATGAGCAGCTTTGCCGTGGCCCTCACAATTCCCAGCCTTCGCTGCTCTCTTCTCCAAGCGAAATAGAGATCAGCCCCCCTGCAGCTCCTTACTGTAAACATTAATTCAGGAGGTCACTTACATATTAATGCTGACCCTGTTTTCGGCACCTTTGGAGAGACAGAGCAGTCCCCTAGCAGTCCCATTAGCAGCAAGTGTTTTAAAAGAAGCTGATTCTTAATGCAAGTACGGGTGGTAGAAGCTGACCTCCATCACTTCTCCTGCCTTCCTCACCCACTCTGAATGTGACCACTGCTTTCAAGTACCAGGTCACTGCATCACATCTCTTTGCCTAAGACACACTTATGCTTGTTTTCTTCCCCATGCAAAGGCACACTGGCAGCTAAGGGAAGCACTGTGCCCACACAAATAAGAGCAGGCTCACAGAGCAATAAATGCCTAAAGCCTGTTGTTTTAAAAAGCATTCTGGTATCACGATCATGGACGGTAAAACAAAAGTCCAGGTTAACCTCTTGCAAGCACACTTGCATGATGTTTACAACCCCCACATACAGACAGATATCCCCATTCACAAAGGCAGGCAAATCCACCCTTCTTACCTCATGCCCCCTCTTATATACAGTTACTCATCCCCCACACTAGGTTGCACTTGCCTGCTTGAATGCTGTGAAGACTGACAAGTGGGCAGCACCACCAGCAGATTTGTCCTTTTCCCTGCAGTGCTCCAGCAAGGCACTGGAGCCCTGTCCAGTACATACCTCCAGAAGACCAGTCCAAAATATCAGTGCCCCATGGCACCTAATATATTCAGAGCAAATCAATGGGACCTCATGACAGAGATGGAAACTGCAAGCAGTGGGCTTGGAAAAACAATGCCTGGGAAGATCCACAGGGGAGGTACTTTACCTATATGAGCTGAACCCAATCTCCACCATATTTAGAAATCTGGCATCTGAAAAATGAAAGATTTTTCTCACTGAGGGATTTTGTGCAAGGAAAACTCAGCTGAACATTAGCTGTGTTGAACTCTGAACTCTAAGACTTCAAGAAATACTTGTTCCTGTATCTAAGATAAAAAGCCCTCTCACCATTGTCCACCTAACTGAATTTCTGCTTAGGCATGTACACCCCACACACCGGTCAAAGTATTGATGGGTTGCTCTTGGCCTTGATGAGGCAAAGCAGCTGCAGATCTGGGACTGGTAGTTGTGGGTCCAGCCTATGTCACGTAGCAATCCCTCATTGTCAGCCATGGTTGGGATAGCAAGGGCTACTTGAATCAGCTTGTGAAGCAGGGCCAGGGGGCATGACTCTGCGAAGAGTTAGGCAAAACCCTACGCCTGTGGGGCAATCTGCACTTTTCTTTTACTCTGAAAGGTTCTTATTTGTTCTTTTTCCACTTCCTGAATTTCAGGCACAAGTCACCGAAATGGAAGCTGGGTGCTTCCTGGGTTGCTACATGGTAGACATAATGGAAGGTACTCAGGAACAGTGCAGAACATGCAACACAAGGACTGATGCTGACTGGGCCCACAGAGGACACTTCTGACATTTTTGTACTTGCTGGTTAAATCTACACATGTACACATTGTATGGCAATGGGATTACATCTTGGATGTTAGCTGGTTTTAGAGTAGGAAATGAGGATTAAACAAAGGATCCTAGAATGGTTTGGGTTGGAAGAGATCTCCAAAGGCCATCTAGTCCAACCTCCCTGCAGTGACCAGAGACATCCTGTACTAGATCAAGTTGCTCAGAGCCTTGTCAAGCCTGATCTTAAATATCTTCAGGGATGGGCCTCAATGAGCTCCCTGGGCAGCTCATTCCAGTGTTCAATTACCCTCACAGCAAAGGACTCGTTGCTAACATCAAATCCAAATCTGTTATTCTCTAATTTAAAACTACTGCCTCTCATCCTATCACTACAGGCCTTTGTAAACAATCTCTCTCCAGCCTTCTTGTAGATCCCCTTCAGGTACTGAAAGGCTGCTATCCCCAGAATCTTCTCTCCTCCAGGCTGCACAGCCCCAATTCTTTCAGCCTGCCCTCCTAAGAAAGGTGTTCCAGGCCTCCAGTCATCTTTGTGGTTCTCCCCTGGACCTGCTCCAACAGGTCTGTGTCCTTCCTGTGTTGAGGGCAGTAACCCAAGGGAGGTTTTATTAGAGCAAAGTGGCAGAATCACCTCTCTCAATCTGCTGGCCATATTTCTTTTGAACATATTTGTTAACATGGAGGAGTTAGAATCCATGTCCATTTCTGCTCCAAGCAGCTCAGCCCATGCTTCCATTCCTTCAACTCAACACCAAAGCAATTTATTCTCCACATGATATTACAAATACCAGGTTAGTCACTAGCTCTTGCCTTGCAGCAGGCCCGTCATGGGGTTCCCACAGAAGCTCTACCTCTGCCCCTCAATTTTATCCCACAGTTTATCCTAAGCACCTCACAGTACTCTGTCAATACACTACCTGATATTATAGTCCCTTTGGCTTTTCCTCAATTAAGACAGCCAATCATGCCTAATTGTTCCCAGTTCTGTGACGGTTTAGTGCCGTGGATAAATGTTTCTGCAGGATGATGCTGAATCCACTCAAATCATTCACTTGTAATCTAAATACAAAGGCCATCTATGTCCTTTGATATGAAAGGTTGTTGCATACAACAGATTATTATACTTAAATAGGAAAAAAAAAATAAAAAAAGGTTACTTTAGGAACACAGTTACATCTTTAACTACAATGAACCAAAAGCTCAGTGGGTTTTAACCAGAATGTGCATGTCCCAGTGTCTCACACACCTCCCACTAACCAGCTGGAATCAACTGAAACTGTGAAAACACACACACATGCACACACACACACACAGAGAGAGAGAGAACTGAGTAGGATCAACTAGGTCCTCATCCCTCAGTATCAGTCATTCAGAAACACTCTTGCTTTCAAAGATTACCTGGAATTTGGTAACAGTTTTCATCCCCCCTTCCTCAGCATACCAGGAGACCCATCAAATTAGAACCTTTCCAGCAACAGAGGGGCAGCTCTGCTGCTCCTTTGAGCATGCTCAAGAAGAGCCTACATTTCTCATTCTCTGACAGCAATCTGACCCCAAGGGAAGCAATCAAAGCCACAGCCGCTGTACTGTGCCACTGCAGCCCATGCCAGGCTGCCTTTCCAGAACAGACTGGAAGGAGCACACTGGAGCAAAGATGCAGATTAATGAACCAAGCCATGCTTGGGGCAGCAGTGGCAGACACAAGTGTGTCTTCCTAGGTTGTGTGGCTTGATCTGGTGCTGGGCTCTGTGGGCAGCTGCAGCTCTGCACTCAGTGTCCACAAGGACCCTTTCTCCACACCCTTGTTTCCTTAGGATATGAGCAAAGACATTTGAGGGAATTTAGCCCTGTTCTCAGCCAAATCAGCATCTGTAAAGAATAAGGCAGCCTGTTCCTCCAGGACTGATCTGCACAGACTTAAATCCTCTCTTGATTTCTGGTGACACATGTACCACCTCACTTCAGTCTTCCATCCTCGGTTCCCCTACACCACACATGTGCAATTGTTTAATGTGTTCATTAAAAATAAACAAATTCCTCCCATGCAAATTAGTGTATGTGAGCTTGGGGAGGGGGGGATTGTATGCAGTAACTTGACCTGCTAGGCCCAGAGAAAGAAAAGCCTTATGGTTCTGCCTTACTTATCCCATTCTGCTCACATCTCCCCTACCACCCAGTGGTCAGAAATTGTGATCAGCTTTGTGAGGTTAAAAGTAGTGAAAGGCAACTTCATCTTTCATATACCATGATCAATATTTACTGGAACAATAAAAGAGTCCAGAAACTGCAGTGTTGGCATGATAGGGAAGCTGGAGAGAGGAAAACAGCGCTGGAAGTCTTCAGAGGGACATGACAATCAGCTAATGATTACTTAGGGACTTTCAGATTTCTTCATTTATTTTGTCAGAGTTGTTTAGTAGTTAAAACACAGAATAATAAGGCAGAAGGCTGGGTCTGGGCCTAGTCTGGGGAAGCCATGTGTGTTTGTAATTAACATCTCTCTCTTTTTATATCCATGTTTGGAAGGAGAGAATTGCTGGCCAAGGTGAAGAGGAGTGTGTCTCCCTGTTCCCAGTTGCTCTGCTGACATAATATCCTGGGCAATGCCCTTTGCCCTGTGAGGTTTCTGCAAGTGAACACTGTCATATATTCTCCTGGTCAAAGGGTCCTGCTGGTGGTAATTTTTCTTCTGTCTCAAGGGTTGTTTTTTTTTCTTAGTCAGTTCATCAGCCAGAAATCCTCTAGTGTTGGTTTGCAGTAGGGTAAACCTTGGGCTCTTTCGGACTCAATTTTGGTCTGCAAGTCACAGCACCTCAGCTGCACTCTGTGGCCTCTCCAAAGCACAGTGAGAGACCTCCTGGTTATGATGTTTCCTGTAGTCCAATACAGACTTCAACAGATAAAAAAATCCAGACAACAACAGGAGACCAAATCCTCAATGACCAGAGCACCTTTCGTTATTTGTCATCAGACAACAAAGACTTATCATGTTGCTCCTGAAAACACAGGGATAGGTTTTTGGGCCATAAATAAGAAAACAGACAGCTGAAGTCTTCTAGCTGAAGTTGTTAGATGAAGAGAAAGAAGAGGGGCAAATGATTTGCATGGTCTAGTCCAGAGAAAGCTCATAGTTCCTCACAGCTCATCACTGCCCTCTCATCAGAACACAGGGTTAAGACTTGACATTTCCATATCTGGAGAATATGTCACCTTCTGGGCTCCCCAATTCAAGAGAGACAGGGAACTACTGGGAAGAGTCCAATGGAAGGGCTACGAGGATGGTTAAGGAAATGGAACATTTAACTTATGAGAAAAGGCTGAGAGACCTGAGGCTGTTTAGCCTGGAGGAGAGAAGGCTGAAAGGAAATCTGATAAATGTTTACAAATCATAGAATCATAGAATGGTAAGGTTGGAAGGGACCCCAAGGATCATCTAGTTCCAACCCCCTGCCAGAGGCAGGGACACCTCCCACTAGTACAGGTTACTCAAGGCCTCATCCAATCTGGACTTGAACACCTCCAGGGAGGGAGCAGCCACAACCTCCCTGGGCAACCTGTGCCAGTGCCTCACCGCCCTCACTGGAAAGAACTTCCTCCTAACATCTAGTCTAAATCTCCCCTCTGCCAGTTTAAACCCATTGCCCCTTGTCCTGTCATTGCAGGACCTTGTAAATAATCCTTCCCCAGCCTTCCTGTAGGCCCCCTTCAGATACTGGAAGGCTACTATCAGGTCCCCTCGAAGCCTTCTCTTCTCCAGGCTGCAGAGCCCCAACTGTCTCAGCCTGTCCTCATAGCAGAGCTGCTCCAGCCCTCTGATCATCCTCGTGGCCCTCCTCTGGACCAGCTCCAACACTTCCATGTCCTTCCTGTGCTGAGGGCTCCAGAACTGCACACAGTACTCCAGGTGGGGTCTCAAAGGTGGATGTCAAGAAGATGAGGCCAGTTTCTTTTCACTGATGCCCAGTGATAGGACAAGGGACAATGGACACAAGAAGTTCCACCCCAACAGGAGGAAAAACAGCTTTGCTGTAAGGGTGCTGGAGCACTAGAACAGGCTGCCCAGAGATGTTGTGGAACCTCCCTCTCTGGAAACTTTCAAAACCCATCCGGACACATTCCTGTGCAACGTGCCCTAGAGGAACCTGCCCTAGGTGAAGCTGTTTTGCTAGGGGCAGTTGGACTAGATGATCTTCAGAGGTCACTTCTAACTCCTACCATTCTGTGATTTTCTCTCATAGCCTCAAAATTCCCTCTAAAGTTTAGCCCTTAGAAAACAAACCGAATGTGTTAAGGATCTTTGCAAGGTCTTCTGACTTACACATCATCTGTTTCCTCCTACATAAATTACATTGCTATTAGTATTGCTCAATGAAGAGCATGAAATAAATTGAGCCTCTAGCCACTTCCAAGAGATAAGGATAGTTAACTCGTATCTTCTAAGTCACGTGCACCTTTTTTTTGTTGTGATAAGAATGAAATTCTCAGAGCTCATCTAGGAGCCAAGGCTTTGCACTGTTCACATTTTCATTCTCCTATCTCTTAGACAACCAGTTGGGGCCAACCATTGCTGCAGGCAGCGGGGAGAATCTTGGGAAAGAAGTTGGGCACACAAAAACATTGGGAAACATATTTAGAAAGAGGAAAGTCAAGAGCCTTTAGAGGCAAATCAACTCATTTCAAGAAAGAGTAAAAGCTCTGTCTTCTTGCCATAACCACGGTGTCCTGGGGAATAGGGAAAGACAAGAGATGTCCCCAACTCCCGTTCCTGCCATCGGCTATCTGAGCTCACAGCGGAGCAAAGCTAACAAGCAGCGTATTGGTCTGGGAGGTAGATGGGAAATGAAAATGTTTGTCCTCCAGGGTACCACTTTTTAAAGGGGTGCTCCAAAAAGAACAATACTCAGACAATCCAAGAAAGATGTTGCTGTACAAGAAAGAACTGAGACCCAGTGATGGGAAAGATATGGTATTGAGAATGAAAACAATCAGAGCGGAAGAAAAGACAGAGACAGGAAAGGTTTTTGTGCTAATCCCCCTTTTCTCCCCTGTGTCCTCTGTCTTATTGCTGGAGATCAAATCCCAGCACAGTGAGGGGGAAAAAAAAAATTGCTTAGATCTTTAGATATAGAAGAGACAAAGCAGGCACTAGTTTCTCCAGGCACTAGTTTCTCCAGCATCTTAAGAAACTTAGACTGTACACTATCCCCCTGCAGTTAAGAGACCACCACCACACATACAAACACACACTGTGCCCTTCCTCTTGCTGCATGAATGAAGCCAAAGGATGTGTCTGCAGCTCCCCTTTCCCCATCAGGAGATGTAGCTGCCCCAGGATGAGCATCTCTCCTCTCTGCCCACTTTCTCCTCCATCTTCCTCCATTCCTTTTTCATTACATTCTTCACATTATCTTTGCTTCTTTCTATGTACCCATCCCCTTTCACCTGATTTTATGTCCTCCTCTCCCCATCCAAGCTCCTTCACTATCTTTCTCTGCTCTCCTCTCCTCACACGTTCTTATGTGTGCATCTGAACATCATTATGGTCCCAAAAAGATTGGATAGATCAGAGAAGCAACCAAGCCTTGCTTAAACTGATGAGTGGAATGGTGTCGAAAACCAGCACTGATCAGGTTTTATGCCAGTCACAAGATGTAGGAGTTTCAGCTTGCTCACTGAGTCAGAGCAACCCTGAGTCAACTACATTGATTTTGGGTTTTGTTTTGGAGTTTGGTTTTTTTTTGTTTGTTTGTTTGATTGTTTGATTATTTTTCTGCCTCAGTTCCCCCATTTGAAAAAAGAAGTGATTATCTAATCCTAGCTACACTAATGATAGGAAAGGAGATGGAAGAGAGCGGAGAGCAGGCATCCACAGGAATGGAGAACAAGAGATATAATTGATTATAAAGAATTCTGAAGATGACTGCAGAATCACAGGTGCAGAGAGGACAAAGGCAAGCTGCCTAGACTAACTAAAGTCACTATGAAGTAATCAGCCACAACACTTCTTGACTGTTTTGTGCTACATCTCTGTCCAGTTCAGTCTCAACAAAACTAATTCCTGCACTGTATGTGGAGGATGAATAACACTCACTCTGAATAACACTAATTCTGAATAACACTCATTCTTACAAAATAACACTCATTCTTACAAAAGACTCAGTAGTGCCTTGGGAGCATCACCCACTCCTAAATGAAAGGGGATGTTCACCCAGCCCTAGATCCCTCCAGGGCACAGAGCTAGTGTAACCTCTAACACAGCAGCTTCTCATAGTTTTTGTCCTGAGTTCTCTAACAAGGTCAATGCCCACATCCTTCCAACTCCATCCTATGTAGGCCACTAGCAAGATGCACTCTCCTGTGCAAAAACTGCCAGCAAGAGCCAGCAAGCAAAGAAGGCTGTGGGCTCCCAGGGGGCAGATGGTAATGCCATGCTGAAGATAGTAGGAGGGGGAACTTATATCCAAGTCAATTAGGATTAATGCAATGTGGGAAAGTATTAGTTCTGGAGCTGTAGGTTTCTCCATTAGAGATTGAAGGCAGATTGGGAAGGGCCGAAGGAGCAAAGCAAAAACAAGACAGCAAAGCCAGTGTCTTGGCTCCCCAGCCCATTTCCTCCTTTCCCTTTTTTGGGAAGTGATGAGGTGTGGATCTAAGGCATTACACTTGGGAGATTGTCAGTGCCTTCAGACCCCATTAAGGCAGCAGTTTTCTTGCTCTCTTTCCATCTCTTTTGCTCAATGCTGTTTCATGCTGATGGTGGCTAGGCTGTTATCAATGGAAAACTAAAGGTATTTTCCAAAAGGAAATACTGCAGCTTCAAAACCTTTGCATTCAACTTATTTGGGCTGAGGAGAGCTCATTTTTAATGCTGTGGATGACAAAAATGGCAGTAGGGTTAAGTGCTAGCCCTGTGAGGAAGACAGCAAGCATGCTGGAAGGGGGTGGAGGGTGGGGTGGGGGGTGGGAGGCAGCAAGTAAAAAGGATACACTCATTAAACTGAGCAGTACAGCAGCAACCAGCAAAAGAGTGGCCAGGGGCTGGAGGTAACATGGTTAGAAAAAACACAGGCATTCTCAGGCACCAAACTGGGAGCAGTTTTAGGAAAGGAACTGCACAAGCAAGACACCTTCCCAACCCAAAGGCATCTGCGAGACAGAAGCCACGTCCAAATCTTTTGAAGTAATCATCTTCTCCCCTTCACCTGCTGTAGATACCTTGACTGCAAGTTCTTTAGGGTTCTGCTTGCTCCCTTTCTGGTGAGCACCTATGTAGTGGGGTTCTGCTTTTAGCTGCATCTCCAACACATTAAAAGCAACTCCAAGGCTCTCCAAAAAATAGTAGAGGCAGAGGAACTGAGGGCCACAATTATGCCATCTACTTCTTTTCAAACAAGTGTAACTGAAGGGCTCTGCCTTACTGTTTTTCCTTTCAGAGTTGACACCTGCAGATCTACAGCAGCAGGTCTATCTTCCCTTTTTCAGTGTCTGCCCATACATCTGTACTAAGAGAGTCCAAAATCCATCATTCTTCCCTGAGGCAACATCCCTGCTAGGTTGGTGCATCATGGTAGCGCTGCACTGCAGCCCAGTGTGAAACAGACACAATGGAGCTCTGAGCCTGCAGGAGAGAAGGACCTGTCAATATTATTTGCCTGTAAAGTGCCACACATGCTGGAGGTGCTTTATAAATAAGTCAATAAATAAACAGCATCAAATTACAAAGAGGAATGAATGATGAACCCTCTTTCCTCTTTTTCCTAAAGAAATAAATAAGATTCAGAAATATAAATTATACATATTTCAAATTCCACCAGGAAGCTGTATTTTGACAATCTGGTGATGCAGAGGAGATCTCAAAGAATCTCTCTTCCTCCCTAACAGTGGATAACAGAACACATCAAGGATGCTTGCAAATCCATAATTTTAAGATTCTAGTTGTATTTACAGTAGCTATGTTAGTTGCTAAAGCAGCTAATTATGTACACAAACCCATCACATGTTGTCAGATTCTTCCTCATTCCAGTTTTGAACTGTTGCAGTTCCCTTGGACCCTTACCCTGTACAGTTTAAGCGCGACAGGTAATCCTATGGAAGGGAACTGAACAAATTCAGCTTCTTAAAATGAGGCAGATATTAACATATTTCCCTAGAGTGGGGTCTCAAAGTGAATAGAAAAAATCTAGAGCCTTTCATGGCTTTGTTAAGCACCAGGAAACACAGTGTGCTACTGTGAAAACGGCAGCCCCATCTTCTGAAACAAGAGCTGAGTCCCCAAGCAGAACCAGGGATATCACAGGCTCTAAATCTTTAACTAACAGTGCTGCTTCAGCTCAGCACTAAAGAAGGCAAGGCAGAGGATGGACACAGATTTAGAAAATACTCTGGTTTGTTTTTTTTTCCCTGTTATTATTATTTAAAAAAAAAAAAAAAAAAGTAGTTTGAAATCCATTATTTCCCTGCAGTATTTCCAACTCTAATACAGCAGCCCCAGCTGTTATCTTATTGCTTATATAGAAACTACAGGTGTGCTTGAACATAAACAAACCAGGAAAAAGATGGAAAGCTAAATAGCAACAGAGAAAAGAGTAAGACTAACAGCCTGCATACACAATGTTCAGGGATTTCTGACATTTTTCAGCACTCAGCCCTGGCAGGGAGCTGCCACAGCCCTGCCCTGCCTTGCTGCCCTACTGTTGGTACATGCTGATCTGCAAAAACTGGGGCTTCAAGAATCATAGAAGCACAGAAATCATAGAATAACCAGGTTGGAAAAGATCTTTGAGATCATTGAGTTCAACCTATCACCTAATACCTTTTAATTAACTAAACCATGGCACTAAGTGCTTCATCCAGTCTCCTTTTAAACATGGATGTAAGTTGCAGCACAGGAAGTTCCACCTCAACACAAGGGGGAACTTCTTTACTGTAAGGGTCACAGAGCACTGGAACAGCCTACCCAGAGAGGCTGTGGAGTCTCCTTCTCTGGAGACTTTCAAGACTCATCTGGATGTGTTCCTCTGTGATCTGAGTTAGATTGTATGGTCCTGCTCTGGCAGGGGGGTTGGACTCAATGATCTCTTTGGGTCCCTTCCATCCTGTGATCCTGTGACCTCCAGTGATGGTGACTCCACCACCTCCCCGGGCAGCTCATTCCAGTAGGCAATCACTCTTTCTATGAAGAACTTCTTCCTAATGTCCAGCCTACACCTGCCCTGGTGCAGTTTGAGACTGTGTCCTCTTTGTTCTGTGACTGTATGCTTGGGAGAAGAGACCAACCTTCACCTGGCTACAGCTTCCCTTCAGGTAGTTGTAGAGAAAAGAAGACACAGACATTTGGTGAATCCAGTTAAAGTTTGTCTTCCTGCCCAAGTTGCTTCCCTGGTGAAGCCACCATCAACATCCACCCTCCTTCTGACACTGACTTCTGGGAGGGAGACATTGCCAACAGAGTCTGCCCTGCGCTTGGTTTAGTGACTGCTGTGCTGTTTCTTTTAAGTTTGCTTCAGAGGTCTAGAACCTGCCATTAATTTTTACCCTAAAAAGCTTCAAAAGACCTCAGTTCAAAAAAGCATCCTTGGGGAAGCAGCCCGTACTACTCTGAAAAATGTCAGGAAGCTCAGACTGCTTATGTAAGGAACTTGTCTCTGAATTAAGACAAGACCATCAGAGAAGTGCCAGCAAGGGAACCACAGGAAGGATACCAGAGCATGGCCAGCTATAAAGCTTCAGCATGACTGTCCTGAATTCTGCTTCAAAGGGAGTGAAAAGTGGAAGCACCGTGGCTAACTTTATGGTGCACACCTTGCAAAGCGCACGTTGTAAACCTTCCCAACCAAGAGCATTAACCAGGGAAAACGCTGGAGATTTACACAGTACTTTCACTCTGTAAAAGCAAAGATACCAGCAGTAGATAAAGGAATCTTAAAATGTTAAGTGTACAACTTGGTGGTACTACACAAAATCACAGAGGCCACAGAGGCGTGAATGAATTCAGATTCTCAGCAGCAGACCCGCCAGCGTGCGATGCACAGAAGAAAATAACACTGTCTCTTCTCATACTAGTATTTATGTACATGCTCATGCAGCTAAATTGCAAAAGCTTTCCTTTAAGGAAAATGACACACTGAGGATGTTTACTCTGGTTTTGTTATTACTTTAAATGCATTTCTATTTGATTTCATTATTCAATATATAATATATTTTCTTTTATTTATTTA
>VWZE01012315.1:275107-305567 GCA_013396675.1 Eubucco bourcierii | reverse complement strand
CTTGATGATCTTTGAGGTCTCTTCCAAACTTTGTGATACTGTGAAAAGAGACCAACACCCACCTCACTCCAATCTGCATTCAAATAGCTAAGGAAAGCAGTAAGATGTCCCCTCAACCTTCTTTTCTCCAGATTAAACAATACACCTCTCCTAAGACTTGGTCTCTAGACCCTTTGCTGGCTTTGGTGTCCTTCTCTGGACACACTATTAAATTGATTTATCTACCCTAATTAAGCAGCTAAATGAGAGGGGAAAACCTCTAGCAAGTAGGTCTGCTTTCAGGTTGCAAGCCAGTTTGCTTTCTACCACACAAGTGATTCTGTGTGTATGCTGAGCAGTGTCTGGAGAACATACAGAATAATGGATCAGCTTGACAGTCACAGATCAGACAAAAAGATGATGGCAGCTCACTAATCAGTATTTTCTGTTTGGTGTCTAAGAAAACTCATTTCCCATCAGGAGCAGTCATAGACACAGAAAGAGACACCTTAGCACTTGATTTAAGTTCAGAATATTTTAATGTAAATATTTATAAAGCAAACATACCCACATCAAGAGTCAGCTGCAAGAAATATGCTCCTCCAAGAAGTTAAATATTACAGGTCTTTAAAAACAGTGGGTAAGGAAGATGGGTGGTGGAGGGGGGGAGGCAGGGGAGCAAAAGCCAATAAAAGCCAAAATTCCACAAAAAGCAGCAGGAGCAGCACCAAGTTTTAACTGAATCACGGGAAACTCAGAAATAAACTCACAGTCCAAGAAATTTTTTTGCAGAAATGATTCAGATTTGAATCATTTCACTTGAATAATTGCAAGTAGTAAAGACATTTGAAAAATGCAAAATCCTCTCGGAGTTGTTTTGCAAACAGAAGCAGCTACAATTTTTACATTATTTGTACAACCCAAATGATTCTATTAACTCTAATTATCAACTGTGTTTTATACACAGGAAAACTAAGGAAGACAGAAGCTAAGAGAGAATCACCTGTGTGATTTTTCAAAGTTTTGCTTTAGATCTGAAGCATTTTTTGTCTTTTTTTCCCCCACCTCCCATGTGCTACAGCTCCCCGGTTCTGTTAATTGGATATGACTTCACAGGTAAGGCCACATCAAAAGTCCTTGTTAACTTGGAAGACCTCATGTTCCCAAGGTTCTCATTTGAAATTTATATTCAGTGCTGCAAAGTTGTGCTCTTTCTGCTGCTTGCATTGAAATAATTACATTTTTAAAGGACAGTACAGAAAAAAAAGCAAAAAAAAAAAAAAAAAAGCAGCAACAAAAAAAAAAGCAGCAAAGGCAGTTAATGATTTTTCCCTCTTAACAGATTTTTTTGGTCAAAACTATTTTTCAATGAAATTTGATGACTGACTCATCAGATGCACTCCACTGAAAATATCATTTTTTAAATTGAAAAATCAAGCATCCAAAAGTATGCAGTCATACTCTAACTTCCATAATCCGCTGCATTATCACTGTGTACAAGGTGACTTCCATTCTTCAATTCCCAAAAAAATACTTTTTTTTTGGGGGGGGGGGAAGTCTGTAATTTTCTGCTAATGGGAATCTGAATAAAAGTTTTTAATCATGAGGAAAGAGGGAACAGAAGATCTTTTCCCATTTGAATTTCTCTTTAGGGAAGCAAAACAAACCAAAAAAGCAGAAGTTCATCAGCAGTGACAAAAAGAAAACCATCTCAGAGGGCTGCAGCAGCTCTGCTATGAGGACAGGCTGAGAGAGTTGGGGCTCTGTAGCCTGGAGAAGAGAAGGCTTCCAGGAGACCTGATAGTAGCCTTCTAGTATCTGAAGGGGGCTACAGGAAGGCTGGGGAGGGACTACTGACAAGGTCTTGCAATGACAGGACAAGGGGCAATGGGTTTAAACTGGTAGAGGGAAGATTTAGACTGGATGTTAGGAGGAAGTTCTTTGCAGTGAGGGTGGTGAGGCACTGGCACAGGTTGCCCAGGGAGGTTGTGGCTGCTCCCTCCCTGGAGGTGTTCAAGGCCAGGTTGGAGGAGGCCTTGAGTGAGCTGTACTAGTGGGAGGTGTCCCTGCCTATGGCAGGGGGTTGGAACTAGATGATCCTTGAGGTCCCTTCCAACCTTACCATTCTATGATTCTATGATCTTTCAGCCAAATCCAGACAGTGTAGCTTTTGCACAGAGGCATCAGCACCAGAGTGCTGTCCCTGGGAGTTTGGATCAGGTGAACTATGGAGTTGGGGGTTTCTTCAGCCACAGGGCCCCAGGTTATTATTTTAACAAACCTATTTCCATTATCATGTCCCCTTATTTTCTAGAAAGGATTGAAGGGCTTTGAAGTGCACAGGGAAAAGGTGCAATTCTCAGGAACACTGTGAAGTTACAGGGACTGTCTGCTAATAAGCCACGTTGGTTTGGTAACAAGCTGAAGCAGAGAGCGGCAGGGGAACTCCTTCATGGCTGCAGCTTTTTTTCAAAAGGGCCTGTTAAAAGTATTTCAGGAGGAGAGATTTGTGAGTGAAATCTTTAAATGTGTCAACGGGGAGGCCAGACACTGAACTTCTGCCCACTCCAGAGATGACACCATCCTTCAAAGCAGAGGAGATTGACCTTTGCAGTTGAGAATCACTGAGTGGCAGCAGGGGGGTTCCTGTATTTGCTTCTAAGATGTTTTTTGCCTTTCTCTTGTGACAGAAAAAAACAAGGAGCAGTCATTTGAAGTCATGGTTTGGTGAAAAAATAAATATTCTTCCTTGGAAACTCAGTTGGAGAAAGAGGGTGGTACAGTTATTGATTAATGAAGTTGCTGAATTAATCTGTAGTGAAGCTAGAAAGTACTCAGAAGAGGACAAGCAATGTTCATTCTCCTACCCTTCTGTTTTTCAAGGAGTGCAGGACCTGCTTATCATGCTCAAATGCAAAGCCATAGGCAAAGGCCTGCAGAAGGTACTGGACATTCACAAAATTGCACAAATCCTCCTCTTCCTCCCTCAAGCCACATTAACCATGAGCACCATGCCCTGTTCCATTTCCAGAATTGCTCTCTAATGCCCAGGTATGGAAAATCATGACAATACAGCCCCTTCCCCTCTGCTCCAACTGATTTTCCCAGATGAAAACAAACTAACTAGCTAAGAAAAAAAAAAGAGCAGTACTCACGCTGCAGTGGCAAGACTTACTAGAGGAGACATGAGGAAAGCCAAGACATTTCAATCAACAGGGTTAAGTTTGAAATTGCCTCACTCAATAATGAGTGCAGACATCAAGATGCTACCTTTCCTAGGAAGTGAGCATTAGCATCTCTCTTGCTAATATCCCCCTGAAGCAGAAAGATCCCTCCCTCTGTGCCTGATGTGCAAGAGAAACCTCCCAACCCCAGGGCCAGCACCAAAAAGTCATACGTTAACCTCCAAGTGTGAACACCACAGATAGAGCTAACACACTCTTCAAAGATAAAGCAGGTCTTCACTTGCTTTACTGGATCCAAATGTTAGAAGTGGGGAAAAAAAGACACCCCAAAACTTATACTCTCAGCATGTACCAAAATACATGGAGAAGCCTGAGGAGGTGAAGGAAAATGCAAAGCTAACACAATTCCCAGCTGTCATTTGTGACCTTGGGCAACTTCCATTGTCCCTTTATGTCTTGTTCTTTCATCTTTCCCATCTCCAATTTTGTAAAATTCAGATTACAATACCTATGTCATAATGATTATGTGAGAAGTAGTTTAATTGATGTTTGCTAAATGTACAGTAATCCTCAGGTAGGAGTACTGTGTGCAGTTCTGGAACCCTCAGCACAGGAAGGACATGGAAGTGTTGGAGCGGGTCCAGAGGAGGCCACAAGGATGCTCAGAGGGCTGCAGGAACTCTGCTATGAGGACAGGCTGACAGAGATGGGGCTCTGCAGCCTGGAGAAGAGAAGGCTTCCAGGAGATCTGATAATAGCCTTCCAGTATCTGAAGGGGGCCTACAGGAAGGCTGGGGAGGGATTATTTACAAGGTCCTGCAATGGCAGGACAAGGGGCAATGGGTTTAAACTGGCAGAGGGGAGATTTAGACTGGATGTCAGGAGGAAGTTCTTTGCAGTGAGGGTGGTGAGGCACTGGCACAGGTTGCCCAGGGAGGTTGTGTATGCTCCCTCCCTGGAGGTGTTCAAGGCCAGGTTGGAGGAGGCCTTGAGTGAGCTGTACTAGTGGGAGGTGTCCCTGCCTATGGCAGGGGGTTGGAACTAGATGATCCTTGAGGTCCCTTCCAACCTTACCATTCTATGATTCTATGAAAATGTGACACAAGATGGTGAAGCTGACCAACAAGTATGTGCCATGCTATGGTTGTACTGCTGCCAAGGAAGGCAGAAGTGGAATCTATGCCCAAGTCTTGTTAAGTATCTGTTAAGGACAAGCCCATGCCAGTATTTGAAACCTGAGCAGACAACAGACCATCTAACAATGGCTAACCAGGAGATTCAGCTGATAACAGACTAAACACCTATAGGTGAATCAGGTGGCAAAAGAATCTAGTTGGGTTCACTACAACTAGGAAAAGGCTTTCATTTTTTCCATGCTTTATCTAGAACTTTAAAATTTTCCCTAAATCAGGATACCAGAAGACAAACAAAACAAACAAGTAAACAAACAAACAAAAAGAAACCAAACAACACCCCCCTCCCTGTCCAAATCAAGAAAAAAAACAACCAACCTTAGAGGGGCAAATTTAAGTTTTCCATCTTCATAGATGAAAACACAGTTAAGTTTTTGAGTGAGAATAAAGTACTTTCTCTCAAAAATGTACAAACAAGCAACCAAGACCCCTCCCCTCTTTTCAGAAGACATTCCAATTTTCCACTCTGTTCCTATCTGAACTTTGCCAACATCCAACTTGACTTCAAAACAAAATTGATTTTGCTGGTACAATGCCTCTTAACAGAAACATTTGCCATTGCTATTTTCTAATCATCACCTCTAGTTTAGTGCTGCATGATCTGATTTTTACCACTGTAACTCCCCCACAACGAAGATTACATATTCAGAGTATACTAAGGATGCCTTAACATGAGGTTCAAGTCCAGGATATTCTCTGTGCTGCTACCCTTAGAAGAAGACAGAGCTTGGGCCTCTTTTTGTTGGGAGCGGGTCCATATCACACGATGCCCTCTGAACGATTTGGTCAGCATCTTACAAATCCTGCCCCAAAAATCCCAATGTTTGTGCTTGCCATCCACTTGTCCATCCCAGAAGAGGCAGTTTGCCATCAGTGCTGGTGCAAGACATGATTTTTTTTTTTAGGTGATTAACTAGGAAAGAAAAAAAGGCTACAGAAATGAGAAACCCATGATTATTCCAGCGTTTTGTATTATTATGTATTAATCACTCTCCTCTCCAGAGATGCCATTGCTGATTTGAGAGACTCTATTTTCTTTTCTTTAAAGGTATCTCCAGACCATCTTAAAGAGCTGAGCAAGCTTGCAGAGATAAGAAGGAAAATACATCTCTAAAGACATTCAATGCTCGATTCTGAGCATGTAGAGATGCTCACAAACTCTAAGCCCTGCAAGGGACCAAAAGGTTCAGTTCCATTTAGTGTGTATATATTTACTCTTATTCACAGCCTTACAGAGCTACTGTCCTTCCAAAAGAGATATAATAAGGAGGAAAGCTTTCTGTGACAGGGAGCTCTGGTGCATTCATCCAGCAGTTTAGCAGAACAATGCAGAGATGGAGTCTGCAGCTAAAGAAAACAGAGCTGTCACTTAAAAGCTCTAATGTTAATAGCTGTTCTGCAAATGCCATCACAATGAAGCAAAGAGAGAATAATGAGGAAAAAGGGAATAGGACAGAGTGAGGGCCACAGAACTGGCTGAGACATTCAAACAATATCTACAGTACTAGAAGACAATTATGGGAGAGTTAATTTGAGGTATTCCCTAGCAGAGAAGAAGGATGCTGCAACACGAACCTCAAGGAATGGCCACACAAATCTTTCCAGTAGCTGCCTTAGTTGAACTCCTCACTGTCCACCTTCCCTCTGCCATTGCTGCAGCAAAATCCATGGGGTACTCCACAGCTCTGCAAGGTAATTTCCATTACCTATGGAAATGCAGCCTTAAGAGCAGGAGTCTGTGAATAAGGCACCACAGTTACTCTCCCCCATCTTCCCATGAGAGAGGAAAACTGCAGGTACATTGCCAGAGATGGTAATAAATGCAGGTGCACGGGAGGAGGCTTACCAGCCCTGGCTTCAATCTAGCCAAGGTGCCACATTTACTCTAAAGCCCACGCTGCTCAGCTCTCAGTGTTGCTCGTTACCCATACTAACACCATGCTAATTAACCCTAGTGCTGCTGAAGGCACAGCCATTCCCAGTACAGAGAGAGGAAACAAAATGAAAGATTCCTGACATTGCTAAATGAAGAGAACAGCTCACAGTATCCAAGCTAAAATGAAACAGCAAATGTGTTTCCGGCTAGTGAACTGGAAGAGCTAATGCCCAGGTCTTACATATATTATGTGTAACATGGTAGAAAGATCCCTCCCTGTGTTCCTTGGTTGTATTTAACGATAAAGCCAGTAAAATTTTGGGGCTAAACAATTTGGGACATCAGGTTAGATTCTGGAAGCTGGTAGGTGATGCCTAACTTGTCCAGAAAAATTGTTAACCTTTTGTTTTGAAAGGCTGAGAGACCTGGACCTGTTTAGCCCGGATCAAGAAGGGATCTCGGTAATGTTTACACATATCTGAAGGGTGAGCACCAAGAAGATGGGGCCAGTCTCTTTTCAGTGCTGGCCTGTGATAGGACAGGGGACAATGGATACAAGTTGGAACACAGGAAGTTTCACCACAGCATGAGAAAAAAATTATTTACTCTGAGGGTGATGGAGCACTGGAACAGGTTGAGCAGAGAGGTTGTGGAATTTCCTCTAGAAGCTTTCAAGACCTGTTTGGACATGATCCCATGTGACCTGACCTTGTTGATCCAGCTCTGCCAAGGGCTTTGGACTTGATCTTTGGAGATCCCTTCCAACACTTACCAGTCTGTGATTCTATGATTTATTAAGTTCAGCACCATTAAAGAGTATTCTGTCCCCAAGTTCCCAAGATTAGGTATTGCCACTTAATTTTTTTTTTTTCAAATACTTATCAAATATAATTAGCTACTCCCCACCCAGAGTCCTATTTATTCTCCTCCTTTTTTTCTTTTTTTGACTCTCCTAGCCCCACACATGCCCAGCCAGTGCTGGGCTTGCTCCCACCCACTTCATTTCTATAGGCAAGAGCCAAATAAAGCCTCCTGGAAATGTTTAAGTGTATTGCCTGTAAATAAGTGCATCCCCTCAGCTGACAGTTTCCACAAAGAACAATTGGGTAACTACTTTGCTTTAACTAAAGCAAACGGTTCTTCAAACTTCCCAGGTGACAGTGGACTCCTGTGAGTGATTCCCCATGGAGACACCTCCCTTTTCCCTCTCTGTCCATGCCTCCCTTCAGCACAACATTCCTCTGTGATTGGGATGCAGACCTAAATATATCTGCCAGACTCCCTGTGGGGCTGCTACCTCGCACCCAGGTAAATCAACCACTGTGAATGTTTCTGGGATTACAGGGCAGCAGACAACTTTAAAAGGACTATCACAAACTAATGTTTACATTATGAACCTCTTGCTCCCACCTTCTAAGACTCCCTACCATCTCCCTGTTTGTAAGCAACTAGTATTTGGATTTCTTTGAACTGAGCTAACAGAACTCACACACAGTCATTCCAGCAGCAGAATATATAACAAAAACCATCAGCACCAACAGAACAAGCAAAGGAATCAATTGAATTAATGGCTGATATTTCTACATCCCTGTAATCTCCTGCACTCCTTCCCCATGGAGGCCTCTGAAGGGAGCTGCCAGAGCCCTAACTGCAAGGGAGAAGTTACGTGGATAAGGAGCCACTTCAAAATGACACAGACCTATTTTATCTGTCAATCATAATGGGGGGTGAAGAGTCATTTAGCAACAGTGTCACTAAAATTGTATTGCTTTGTTTTTGAAGCACATAAATATTTGATATCCCCTCCTCAGCCTTCTCTTCCTTCCCTTGTTTTAAAACAGTCTCACAGATTTTAAAATAGATCCCTACTTTTGTTTTTACCTTAGTCACATTGAAATGGTTTAAAAAGTATCACAGAGTATATCTGTGTGTTAAGAGGATCGACATCTATCCTACCTATAGCTGATAAGAAGGAAAATACAGAAGAAGACACAAACTATATTGCTAATGGGACATGGCAGAATTTTGTCCTCATTCAGCTGTGGATTTTTTTCTCCTTGAAAATCTGATGAGATCAATTACAGGGAGAAGGGCAGTAAAGTTGGTGAAGGGTCTGGAGAACAGATATTATGAGGAGCAGCTGAGGGAACCAGGGGTGTTTAGTCTGGGGAAAAGGAGGGCGATGGGAGTGTACCCTACAACTACCTGAAAGAAGACTGGAGTGAGGTGAGGGTCAGTCTCTTCTGCTAAGTAACTAGTGATAGGGTGAGAGGAAATGGCCTCAAGTTGCACCAAGGGAGGTTTAGATTGGGTATCAGGAAAAATCGCTTTACTGAAGGAATGGTCAAGAATTGCAAGAAGCTCCCCAGGAAGGTGATGGAATCAGCATTCCTAGAGTGATAGACATGGCACTTTGAGACATGGCTTAGTGGGCATGGTGGTGTTGGGTTGGCAGTTGGACTTGATGACCTTAGAGGTTTTTTCCAACCTTAACGATTCGATGATCCAGAGGTCCCAGGGGCTGGGGCCAGCCTGTCAGGGCGTTAAGCAGGCCAACCTGAGGAGGAAAGTCACAACCACGTAACCCAGCCAGTTGATGTGCAGATGCAAGGTGGACCATTGCAACAAGAGGATGAAACAAGTCCCAGAAATGTTGTGCCATCCTGAACACAAGGGAAGTGTTTTAAAATCTTGTCCTGCTTATACAAAGGAAGCCACTACTGGATATGCTTATCTAGATTGGAAGAGCAGATAGGTTGTTAACACGGCAGTCAGCATTTTACAATTTGGAGGCTAGCTAAATAGAAAATAACTCTTTAGTGTTCAGTCTCTGTGGCAAAGAGTACCCCATTACTGTGAATCAAAACAGCTGCTACCTTAGGTGAGGTGCTAAAGACAATTTTTTTTCCTACCAAGAGCTGTACGAAACTGCTGTCTCCAAACTGGTAAGGGGGAATGTATCACCACACAGGAGAAAATCCTGATTGCTGCCTGTGCCATGTTCTTAGGGATATCCTAACATTGTTGTGCTCCATAAGCAGAACTTCACATCTGTGTAAAGGATTTATAAACATTGACCCAGGATTGTGAGGGCTTCTGGAAAAACAGATGCTAGATGGTATCCATGGTCACGCTAACAATGATGAAGGCTTTACCACTTTAGAGTTTGCCCTCAAGGGTGCACAACTGCTTAATGGTTTAGAAAACAACAACAACAACAACAAAACACACCAAAAACCCAGACAAACAAGCAAAACCACTCAACCGTGAAACAAAAAATCAAAAGACATGCACAGCCTTCACTGAACCAGGTAAACCCGAGGATTTCTGCTTTATGGGAATCTTTATTTCAGGAATTTTGCTGAGATTTCCTGCTGAGGGATTTAGGAAATTTGCTCTGTCAAGCACTAAAGATATGGGACATGAACACAAATCAAGGTTGCTTCAGGCTGCACTTCTGCTATAGTTTTACCACTACTACAATATCACCTTTGCCCTATCTAGCTGCATGCTCTTAGCCGCTCCCTTCTCAAACCCTCTCCTAGGCAATAATTCATTAGCCCTGTCCTACATCAGTTAAAACTATTGTGGAACAGTGTCCTTGGAGATCATGGTGCTTGGAAAAATGCACTTCTGAAGAGCTTGCTCCATGAGCATGTTTCTGTCAGCCTCTGTACTGCAGAGAGTCACACACTTGCTGAAATCAGTAAGTTTTGTCAAAGTATTTTGATTTCAGCAAAATTGTACTTGTTAATGAGAACCTTCTTCAGTGGAAAACTCCCAACTGCTCTTCTCTCTGGCAGAAAATTGGGGGGAAATGAAGAAAAAAAACCTACTAATACTCTTGTATACAAAGAAATGTTTCTAGCTAAGGAGAAAGGAAAAAAAAATCAAATATTTGTTCTTTTAACAGTGGAGACTTGGAGTAAAGAGGAACAAGGTAATTTCACATGTTCCTGTGAACAAGCTGCTGCAAATAGCTTCCCTGGATAATAAGTAGAAATGAGCAAGAAGAAATGGGTAGGAGAAGATCTATAATAGTGCAAAGAAATGTGTGATCAGCTAGGGAATTTCTCTTAGGAGCCTTGTAGAGAATATTGTATTTGCCAGACCAGATCAGACCACTGGGCCAATCAAGTGCAATTTAAGCATTAAGCATAACAGCTTGGTAAATCCAGGTCAATGCACCTACACACAGGTACAAGTTTAATACCACTTCATTAGCAGGACTGCAGCACATAATATGGAGCATATCTACAGGTCCTAGAAGAGAGAAACTATTGGCATTTATGGGCTTGCACAATTAAATCAATGAGTTTTTCTTAATGAGTGACCAGAAATTGGTCCCACTTTACAATTTCTAGTCTGCAGCACCAGACGGTGCTGATGTTTCAAATGTAAGTGGAAAAAAGGACTACAACAACTCCCTTGGACAGCAGCACTCTGCAGGAGGAGGCTGGAGAGGGAGAAACTCTGCCTTTGTGAGTCCTTGCATTTTATCAGCCTGTACTGGAAATGTATTGTCTTAGCAAGCAGCAGACCTGAAATTATTAAATGGTCTCAAAAAACAACACCGACCTCCTTAAACTCATCTTGGCATCTTTTGGTTCTCCCACAATCTGGCAGAAAAAGTGATGATCTTCAAAAAGTCTTCATAAAGGGCAAGAAAGAGGTTCCAGGAAATTACAGACCAGCCAGCCTCACCTCCATTCCTGGAAAAATGATGGAACAGCTCATTCTGGAAACAATCTCCAGGTACGTGGAAGAGACGAAGGTTATCAGGTGTAGCCAGCAATGATTTACCAAGAACAGCTAATGTGATTGCATTCTATCATGTGTCAGGGAGACCAGTGGATGAAATCTAGCTTGACCTTACCAAGGGTTTTGACACTGTCTCCTATAACATCCTTGTAAGCAAGCTCAGGAGGTGTGAAATAGAAGAACAGACAGTGAGATGGATTAAGAACTGGTTACACAATAGAGCGCAAAGAGTGCTAAGTCCAGCTGGAGCTCTGTAACCACTGGAGTCCCCAAGGATCAGTGCTGGGTCCGGTTCTGCTCAACATCTTTATCAATGACATTGCTGAGGGGGCAAAGTCTGCTCAGCAAGTTTGCTGATGATACCAAAATGAGAGGCTTGGCTGACACACTTGAAGGTTGTGTGGCCATTCAGCGTGACTTGGGCAGACTGGAGAGCTGGGCAAAGAGGAACCATGCGACGTTCAACAAGGATAAGTGCAGAGTCCTGCAGCTGGGGAGGAATAACAAACTGCATCAGCATAGGTTAGGAGGTGATCTGCTGGAGAGTAGCCCTGTGGAGAAGGACCTGGGAGTCCTTGTAGATAACAAGTTATTTGTGGGACAGCAATGTGCCCTTGTGGCCAAGGAGGCAACTGAGATCCTGGGGTACCTCCAGTAGATTGAGGGAGGTTCTCCTCCCCCTCTACTCTGCTCTGGTGTGGCCCCACCTAGAATATTGCATCCAGTTCTGAGTTCCCCAGTTCAAGAGGGACAGAGATCTACTTGAGAGAGTCCAACAGAGGGCTACAAGGATGATTAAGGCACTGGAGCCCTGTCTTATGAAGAAAGGTTGAGCAACCTGGGGCTTTTTAGTCTGTAGAGGAGAAGGATGAGAAGGTATCTAATAAATGTATATAAATACATGAGGGCTGGGTGCCAGGAAGGAAGAGACAGCCTCTCCTCACTTGTGCCTCGTGATAGGTTAAGGGACAATGGATGTAAGCTACAGCACAGGAAGTTCCACTTCAACACGAGGAAGAACTTCTTTACTGTAAGGGTCACAAAGCACTGGAACAGGCTCCTCAGAGATGTTGTGAAGTCTCCTTCTCTGGAGACTTTCAAGACCCATCTGTATGTGTCTCTGTATGACCCATGCTATATTATATGGTCCTGCTCTGGCAGCTGGGTTTGACTTGAAGATCTTCAGAGGTCCCTGCCAACCCCCTAACATCCTGCTAGCCTGTGTTTTCACCTCTGCACTTCCTTCAGGTTGCTACATAAGGACTTCTGGGGCTTACTCAATGAGCAGAGAAATATCTTAATTTTCAGATGTGCTTGTAGGATCTCGTCTCCATAGGGTATGCTGAAGGAGACATCAAGATTCTTGACTGCCCTGGTCAGCAACTGAGTGAGGGAAATTGACTCAGGGGAGTTTTACTCTGCTGAGATTATAGAGAGATGAAAATGTTCTTTGCAATTAAAACTTGCACTACTAGATCAACAGTATTGTATCCCCAGTTCCTTCCCCTACAAGTGTGAAGGTTACAGTTTTCACCTGGTCCATCCCTGGCTACCACCTGTGACAGTGGCTCAGGTTTCCCACTGCACCAGTGCCAGGCCCATTCAGCAGCTTCAGCAATGAGCCTTCTCTGTGCTTGAGTGCAGCTTAGAGTTATTAATACCAGCTGCAAACCAGCTTTCTCAGGTGTGTCTCTGCTACAGAGACCTCTTCCAAGACTGCAGTACAGACCAGGATTAATGGCAGCCTGTTAGATACGTCCAGCACAGAAAGCTGTGTGCCAACTTCCCGATGAGCCATCACGCTCAGTGAATTGCAGTACAATTCTATTTTGGCAGCCACCCAAGGCATACAGAGAAGAGAAAGAAAGACAGACATGCAAAAAGGCATAATGTGTTGTTGGACACCAGCAAGGTCAGGGCAAAACCTACTTGCACCCAAGTTCCAAGCCAAAATATATCTTCTCAGCTACCCTGTTGTAGATCTACATTTTCTTTTCCCAGAAAGAACTTTTCAAGGGCTGCTAACACAAACTCAGTGCAACAAGCTCTATAGGCATGTACTACATCTGGAAATGAAAAGTGGTCCAAGAGATCTAATCAGCTGAAAGGCTAAATCTAAAAAGGCTAAATCTAAAGCTGAAAGGCACCAAGGCTGCCAGATGCACATGAACTCTGCAGGTATCACTAGCTCCCAAGATGTCAATCTAACATACCTAACCAGCATTGCCAAAGCGTCACCAGATCAGGCCTCCTAAAATCCTGGCTAGCAGCCCTTTTACCTACGCTTCTACCTTCTACCTGTGCTCCACTCTGGAGTTTTATTACCTGATCATTATTACCCAAAATGTTCCATTCATTTTCAATAGCCCTTGTGGCTCTCTGAAGATGGATGTGTCTTTTTTTTTTTTTTTTTGGACAGTTATCTGTCTATATAACACGAGGTTCATAAAACTCCACCTGCTTTGCTCTAATACATGAAGATGTTCTGTGTTGGAAGAGTATCTGACTCTGAAATGGGAACAGTGGATAAAGCAGATATTATTCTTCTGTGATAATAAAACACTAAAGCCAGGGAGCTACTAGACTAGAGAAAGATAGCCTTGGCAACAACAAGAACAACAATTTTCAGGCTAAGACTGTTATCTTGAGATAACTCTTCCGAGAATCACAGAATCATGGAATTGTTTTGGTTGGAAAAGACCTCTAAGAACGATGAGTCTGACCATCAGTGTAAGACTACCATGGCCATTAGACCATGCACAGAAGTGCCATGTCTACAGCAGGACCAGAGGATATTGCAGAGTGAATATCACACACAAGCAGGAGAGCATGGAAGGAGTTGCAGGAGGAGTGATGGCAGGTGTAGAAATACAAGCAAAGACAGAGCATAAGCACAAATGTTCTTGTTCTCAACACTCCTCTCAAAATAGAATATCCCTACAGTGTCCTAGTCAGTCAAGTTTCTTACATGGGTCAGCTATACTGGAGTCAGTGACAGGAAGGCTTTCATGTACAAATACATGTGTCTGTGCATGCACAGACTGGGAGTGGGGCACTAAGGAGCAGCCAGAGGCATTACTGGACTTGAATTCAGGGAGTGGTAGTGAGAGCTGAACAAGGTGGGAGGTGATCATGGGACTAGCATAAGGTCAGATAGCACAAAGGTCCAGAAGGCAGGATGAGGTGACACAAAAAGGACCAAAGGTAGTGCTTGTTTTGGGGAGAAGGTTGAGGTTTTTTTTCATCTTAGGTTTGTCCCTGTGGAAGCTATGTTGCCATAAAGGTTTTTCTCAAACTACTCTGCTCCCCTTTCTTTGGTATTCAACCAACTGTGACTGTCTGCTCCTGAAAGAGTTTGTTGCAGCTCAGACAGTATTTGGGAGCCTACACCTGCTGTGCCAACTCCAGGCAGGTGCTGCCACCTTCACAACTGAGCCTGCACAAAGAGAGGTGAAGTAGCAGTCACACAGAATACTGGGGGTGCTCACCACTCTGTGACCACCACAAGGCTATGCACAGGCAACCCAAGAACGACTCAGCTGAACTGGGGTCCTAATACACCTGAGTCATCACACGAGCAGTGTGTGATTTGTCCTGCCAATCACCCCTTAGTGGGGAATAAAGGGGAATTTAGGAATAAAAGGCAGTACTACTAACTGTAGGTGTGCACCCACCACCAAGAAGACATCAACCAGTGGAACTCAGAGCCAGGATACTTTTCTCCTCTTACCTCTGGTCTTATCTCACTTCTGCCTTTCTCTGGCATATACAAGGTAATCACCTGATGTGCTTTAAGAGCCACTGTATGACCAAAGTGATCTGCACAAACATGTAATTAATAAGTCTGTAATTATTTTAGCCTTTTTGATATCAGTTTGCATTGTGGCACTCCTTAGGTATCACTAAAGAACCTGCCTCTCAGACTGGGTCATGCCAGCCCCCATCTTTATCCTTTTCCCCTTTTTCTTACAGTGTTTTCTGTTTTCACTTGGTGAGGGTTGCCTCAAACCACATGCTAAGAAGTACTGCATCCCCACACCTGTACACCACACCTTTCATTCAAAGCTCATCTTCATCATGATGCTACACCAACCCCTGAAAGGCACAAATCCTTTGACTCTCTCGTGGATGTCACCTAATGAAGACATCTATAAATATGGGCATATTAGAGCTTACCATCTGGCTGTGCCTCTTGGGCAGCTCTGCTCCCCACAGATCAGTGGGCATGGAGACTCCTGCAGCCAAACAATTTTTCCTCCATGTCCTACTCCAGCACTCATGGGCATGGATGTCTTCAGTAATGACACTGGTGGCAGAGATCATGGGCAAAGCAGTTTGTCATTCAAAGCCAGTAAGTCAGCTGAGGCTGTAGAGCGTGCTGCCCCTGTGCACATTCTTTCCAGTGCTGTCCACACCAGCAAGATTGCCAGCCTCTTCTCCCCTGAAGGCCCAGATCTTGTTTATGTACCCCAGCAGCACTGCAAGGGTGATGAGCCTTTCTGATTCCCCCTCCTTTCCCTTCCTGGGTATCGCCAACTGCAGTCTTTCTATCAGTCTCAACCATATTTTCCTCTTTTCTTGTCTGCCTCTGACACACCTTCTCTTCAGCATCAGGCACAATTTTTCTGTCCACTGGTCAAAATGATAAATTGAAAATATTTCTTTCCAGGAAGACTCAAGACCCTATCATTTAATTTTTTTTGCTTGTTTATCTGATTTTTCTTTTTTTAAGAAAAACAAGGCTTTCAGATTGTCTGAAAGATTTTATTTGACCTACATGAAAAACACCACCTTTTCTTTTCCAATTTTTTTTTCCTAAGGAAGACTTTCAGAATAAAATTATCACTGCAGAATAAGAACAGTTCATCTTCTCTAAATAATTTCTCCATTTTTCCCCTCCCCAAAACCAAGAGTGACGCACAAAAAGCGTAAACCCTCTCCAAAGTGTGTGTTTGGGAAAGCAAAACAGCTCTCCTGCTGCCAATTTTCTGCCTTCCTACTTCCCCACTCCCCAACCCCCTATTTTTCCCTGCAGTCCCCTGCCCCTTCCCAAATGCCATTGCATTTGCCAGGCCTAGCTCACAGAGGAGCCTGCATGGGGAAAAGTTCACTGAACTATGGTGGTACATTCTGGTCCCTAAATATTCTATAGCCACAGGACACCTCAGATGACTGCATTTTCTTTGAAATCCATGAATATTTTATATCTTCTTTCTCTTCCTCTTTGCCTTAATTATTCTCTTATTTTGAAACACCAGCTTGCATGCAGTATTTAAATAAAGCTGTTTTCAGAGCTACAAGCAGCTTGAAACAGTCAAGCCTTCCAAAATATATTGCAAATGCTCTACATCCTCCTGTTCAGCATATAAGCAGCAGAGAACAAGGCATAGACCATGGAATCTATACTGGACAGGGTGAGTTACAGGGGTAACCTTTGCCTTCTGAAAGCTTGCGTTCCCTTTTATAAATTTGTGGAGGGGAGATGAGATACAGGGTCTCAGCCTGTTCCCCAGCCATCTTCTGCAAAGCATTGAAGGGTCTGGCACAGGGAAATTTTGTTCAGGAAGATGTCTGAAAATGCAGGAGGGATGCAGCATGTTAGAATTGAAGTGTGCAGCGAGGGGGAAATATTGAAAGTTGCAATTTGGAAAAAAAAAATAAAGCTGCTGCTGCAGGGTAAGAGAAAATGCAAACAGGCAGGATTTTCCATACATAGAGTTATATATAGATAGCTTTATGCATGCATAGAATCATAGAATGGCTGGAATTGGAAGGGACCTTAAAGATCACCAAGTTCCAACTCCCTTGCCATGGGCAGGAGCACCTCCCACTAGACCACATTTTGCAAAGCCTCATCCAACCTGGTCTTAAACATTTCCAGAAATAAGGTGTCCAGAACTTCTCTGGGCAACTCATTCCAGTGTCTCTCTGCAGCTTCCCATGCATACCTACATGTATATCCATACATTCAGACAGAAGGGTTCAGAGGGTTTGGGTGACTCAGTAGCTCTGTAGACATGCATGGTCAGATCAGACAAATTCTCACCAAGCTTCATCACCTGCAAGGATTTCATCTTGTCATATTTCAACAAGCCTGTTTTATGAGACAGCTTTGAAAGGATATCCAAGATCCCATTTGTTTTGAGCCATGACATTTGGACACCAAAACTCTAGGTGATCCAAAGAATTGCTGTACTGATATACTTACAGAGACCCAAGGGCTCTAACTGCAGATCATGAGGTGTGATGCTGCACCCCTTAAGTAAGTAGTAGTGATGCTTTGGGGCCACAACTCTGACATGATACTCAGGGCAGAGTTGCTTTTGGAAAAATTGTCTCACATCAGGGAATGGACATAGAATCATGGTGTCATTAAGGTTGGAAACTACCTTTAGGATCATCTAGCCCAACTGTAATTCAACTACCATGATCATGAAACTATATGCTGAAATGCCACATCCACATGCCACTTGAACACCTCCAAAGATGATGACTCCACCACCTCCCTGGGCAGCCCATTCCAATGTCTCACAACCCTTTCAGTAAATATTTATTTTTTTTTCCCAAATATCCAATCTAATTGTTCCCTGGCACAACTTAAACCCATATCTTCTCATCCTATGGCCAGTCATTCAGGAGAAGAGACCAACAGCAGAGACACTACAACCTCCTTTCAGGTTCACATTAACAGAGATAGCCACACTTGCACCAGGGGAGGGTGCTACAAACCTGGGAGCTGTTCCAGTTGCTTAAACAATGTGCCCTGGATTATTTGGAGTTGTTTCCCTGAACAGGCAAGAGAAAAAGGAAATGAAGCGTGGCTCTGAAAAGGTGAGAGGAGGCCACACACCATAAGTGTTTGTGCAGGTGGATAAATAGCTGTGCCCACAGATGCTCACAAGTAGGGCAAGAGGTAAATATGCATATTTGAAAACTCATTCATCTCTATTAGAAAAAATGAGTCATCTTTTCCTAATACCACTTTTAATTCTGTTGAGGCTTCTATCAGACACAGAAGGCAACCAGGAGGTTGCAAAAGGACTGCCTGCAAGTCTCAGAGCCAAGTGGCCTGAAGTCTGACTGAGGATTCCTAATTAAGATGGAGTGCCCAAGGCACTCTGCTGGGAATGTGCATGTGACCAATATCAGGGGTGTAAGATGGCTTTCCAAATCTGTCTAGGGGCAGAAAGCCATGCTCCTCAGCTCTTGCCTGATAGTGTACTTTCAAATGAGAGTTTCATTATAATCTGCAGTAGATTTTAAGCTCTTATTATCTTGTAAAGTCTTCCTGCACTGTCCACTTCCCTTGACTATGAAAGCTCAGCAAAGGTGAAAGCTACTGTGAGGAGGAAATTTTAACCTAATGGAGAGATGCTTATAGAGAGCTGGAAAAGTTGCTGTTGTCTATCTGTGCTTGAATATATTTCCCTTTTTTTTTGCAATGAAGATTTCTAACATCATATTCCTAGGTCAATTTTGCTTAGTAATTCTGGGTGAGAAAAAGTGGGTTTTTAATCAGGTCTCAAACAGGGGCCAAAGGAAGACATTCTTAAATGAACTGAAGTGCAAACCTTTCAAAGAGACCCTTAATCAAGTTCTATATGCAGAAAACCCCACCCTAAAAACAGTTTTATGTTGCAAGGACATATCATATCTCAGTGGTCCCATGAGGCACAGGGCTTGCAAATTTTATGCTTCAATTTTGTACAGCCAAGGTGACCCTCTCCTCCCTCTCATGTATTAAGAGACAGGACTAACACAATACCTGTGCCAGCAGATACAGAGAGCAGAGCAAAGACTACAGCATATTGAGCACTCTGACAGAAGAACAGAGTGCAGTATTTACTGCCTGTCAATGTCTAGCCGAAATGGGATGCTGCATCTCCACAAGCATTATGAACTGCTCATTAGACTTTAACAGGACAGGAGTTTGTTGCATCAGCTCATCTGAGTTGATAAGGAAAAGGGTAGCACGCAGTAGTAGAGAAAGTCAAAGTGAAAGGGAAGGAACAACAATCAGCTGCTGCAATGGTTACAGTTTGTAACAAGTTGGCTGGCTAGGGTGCATCACTACTGCTTTCTAGTAAGTGGAATTAGGAGCAGAGCCATGTGTCAGTGGCTCCATACTGTCAACTGTTAGCAGAGAGATTGATTTAACACAAGTGTCAATGGCAGAAGCTTTGGCAAAGGAGAAATCCCTCTCCTAGCTGCCAGGCAACTACAACATAAAGCAGAATGGTATCAGTGACCAAACAGCCAGTGGCTAGCAACCCCTTGGCAAGGACCACAGTGAAGCAGAGCTTTATCAGACATAAAAGGCTTAGTGGAAGACTTTGGCACTTTTACGTACATGAGGCATATGGATAAAGATTCAGGAATAACTAACTCATTACCACTGAGGAGCTGACTGGGAACATCCCAGTCATACCATATCACAGTATCACAGCATCACCAGGGTTGGAAGAGACCTCAAAGATCATCAAGTCCAACCTGTCACCACAGCCCTCAAGACCAGACCATGGCACCAAGTGCCACGTCCAAACCTGCCTTGAACACCTCCAGGGACGCTGACTCCACCACCTCCCTGGGCAGCCCATTCCAGCAGTCAATGACTCTCTCAGTGAAGAACTTTCTCCTCATCTCAAGCTTAAACTTCCCATGGTGCAGCTTGAGACTGTGTCCTCTTGTTCTGGTGCTGGTTGCCTGAGAGACAACCGTAACCCTGCCTAGGAGCACAGGCTCCAAATAACCAGTGCAAATGATCTGTTTGCTTCATCTTAGTGCTGGGAGGGGGAGGAAAGCCAGGAGTGGGCAGGTCCTCCTCCAAGGAAACACAATCTGTAGGAGAGAAAAAGAGATTGTCTCTCTGACAGTCCAGAATGAGAATAGCAAAGAAAAACCCTTCAGGGAAAATTGCAGTGCTCATTCCTAGAGCAAGCCTGGACTCTGAAATCAGCACACAATACATGAGATTGAACACTTGCAGGTCTGGGCCTGTTATTGAAGTCATCTCAGTTAGAAAACAAACAAACAAACAAATCATGAACTTCTGAAAAACAGATTACTGTTATTCTCCAACTTAGCTGACTGGGATTACCTAGCAAAGTTCAGCCATTAAAGTCTTCTCTGAAAAGTGTAAAAGCTGTGTGTTGATCTCTTCTCCCAAGTAATTGGTGACAGAATGTTCCATAGAGGGACTCCCCTGTAGCGAGTGGAGAAGAGAGTTTGGGTGAGGACACTACAGGACAAAAAAGCGTGCTGCCGGTGACTAAAACCCAAATGCTTCAAGTTGCAGCAGGGAAGGTTTATATTGGATATTAGAGGAAAAAGTCTTCACTGAAAGAGTGGTCAGACACTGGAACCAGCTGCCAAGGGGAGGTGGTGGAGTCATGGTCCCTGAAAATGTTCAAATAATGTGTGGACATGGCACTTTGGGACTTACTAAGTGGTCATTGGGCTGATGGTTGGACTTGATTGTGAAGGCCTTTTTCAACTGAAATGATTCTATAAAATATATTTCCTTAGAGTTTTTTCCTCTGCATCCATCCCATCTACTCAGCTGAGTCACTAATGAACATCCACTATGCTGTAGCAAAGCTAAAAGACAAGCTGTCAATTTCTTTTAACAGACCTTTTTACTGTGTTTTCCCTTTTGAACACTTATGATGTACAATGAAGCTAGCTTGGCTTCCAGGTCTCAAGATGGACTGATTGTCTGGAAGTGAAAGAGGTAAAGTCCTACTTCAAAAAAACCCCAAAAAACCAAAAACAAACAAACCAACAAAACAAACCAACTCTTCATCTTTTGAATATGCAAAGTGACAGGGACTTACCTTGGAGTAAAGAAGGAACAAGCAACCAGTCCCAAGGGGCTGTGTTTACTCAACCTCTAGATAAAATTTGAATTATATTTAAAAATTAAAAAAAAAAAAAAAAGAAAAATCTGCAACTACATTTTCTTTCTAGGAAGCTTCTGGGCCATCCTTGGGAACTGAAACTGCATAGGTAAAGACTGGCATTGGAATTAAATATAGAAATCAGAGACCCCAGGAGAGGCTCCCAACCACCCTTCCACCTTCTCCCCATCCCTGTACCTTACCCCAAGGTTTGCCTTACGTGCAAGGTAAATTAGGAGGATCGGCCAAGGGGGTTAGAAGAAAAGTGGTTAGTGAGGATTAATCGGGAGAGGAGTCAGAGCCAGAAGCTGTTAGACCGCCCCAGACGCTGTGCTGTGTCCCCAGAGACAGACAGAGAACGCCTTAGCTATGTTTTGGTTTCTTTTCCCAAAACAAATCTTAGCAAGCCTGTAAGTGGAGATCACCATGTTTTCTTTTCACAGCCTATAGTGTAATTTTCTCTATTAAAATATTCCAATTAGCCTCAAACCAGCACATGTAGCCATAAACATCAATGGGGCTAGAAGGAAGAATTTTTGTGAAACGGGTCATTCCCAACCCACACCACCACTCCCTGCCCTGGCCAAACTATTTCCTCAGATTTCCTCAGCTCAAAGCAGCAGCCTAATTCACACTGAGGAAGAGCAGAGCAGAAGGCAACTCTCAGAAACTGCAACGTGGTTGCGGAGGTAGGTGTTAAAACACATACAGCCAACGTGCCAAACTCACAGTTATGGTCTTGCCAGACTTGTGTGGCACAAAGCTCCCACAGAGGGGAAAAAAAAATACATCAAAAAGTCAAGACAGACAGAGCAGACTGGCTGCAGCACACACTTCACTCAGCATTTCAACGAGGAAGCTCGGCAGTGAGATTTCAGGCTTTTTGCTTCTCTCAGTGAAGAGGGATTGGATTTTCTTTTTGACATGGAGGTGAGCTCGGAGTGCTGGGGCATGGGCTAACACATGTCTGCCTCTGTACAACATCTTGGGGAAAGGGGACAGCAGTCAGTTTATCCTTCTGCTGTTGTCAAATAGATAATTGTTCTAAAGTATCTGGGCCAGACAATAGCATCTTTAATGGCACAGCTTAAACATGGTCGTGACAGAAATCATAATATTTTTTAATCTCCCTTTCCCCAGCATTCCCAGAAATTCATTTTTAATGACTGCAGTCGGCTTTCATTTTTGCTCATTTCTAATTCAGATAACTTCTTGAATTGTGCAACTTATCTTTCCCACCCCCAACACTTGCTGTAAATGAAGAGTTTTAATATTTAGAATTCAAAACTAACACTAGATGCTAACAGAACCAAAGAGATGGTCTGGCTCACCAGTTCTTGCCACTTTGTTCTAGGTCTGATCACAGATCCCACATGCCCAACAGGTAAGAACTGGGGACAGGGTTTGATCCTTTCCTACAGCACTTTGTAATACAAATCCTCCCTTACCACCAAGACTCAAGAAGCACATCTCCCAATCAACTTCCCCACACAGTCTTTGAAGTATTGGATCAAAACTTTCAGTGTTTTTGATCCAAAGCAGTAAGAAGAGATAATGGCAATCTTTGACACTTGCAGTCAGATGCTGATTGTTTCTGCGAGGTATTGGACCTGCTTGGTTATTTTCTGTAGCTGCACATTAAAACAGGAGTAAGAGAAAAGTCACTCTATTTGCTCCAGAGATTAAAACCTGCATAATTTAATTGTTCTTTCACACAGAACCATTTGAGAAAGTTCCTATGTAAGTTTTAGAAAACATTTATCATTGAAATTGCCATGTATTAAAATAATTACTACTTTTCACCAAAGGATTAAAGTCACAACAAAGCTTCCCCAACATTCCCCCTCCTGTGCCCTGCAGCACCCCATTATTTCCCAGCCTGAGGTTCCCCCCATGCATGTCATTCTGGATTCTTATCACAGACACGAGTTGGCCACCATCGCAGTCTCCCGGTATATATTAGTTTGCTGTTGTTTTATTTTCAGCCCTTAGATTTGTTTGCATCTATAACTTCTTGCCTCAGAATCCTCTGCTTCATTTTAGACAATAAAAGCACTATAAAGACTAATTCATTTTCATTGCCCCACACACAGCTAAACTTGGCTCTTGAGTCCAATGCCTCCTTTTTTTGTTATGTATTTCACACTGAAGAAAGCAAAATTCATACCTTCTCAATGAAATTTTCATGAACTGCACATTGCCTCATGCTGTATATTCAGCAGCATTAACTACTGCAGCTTTTTCATATTCAGAAGGTTTTCCTCAGCCCCAGGAAGAACAAAATGTGGTTTTATTTATTTTTGTGTATTAAAAGAATTTAAATTTCCTGAAAATGCCATGGTCCCTTCAGAATACGACTCAGTAACCCAGGTGGAGGTCATGATCCTAGAGCAGAAGAAACATATCCATCATGCAGCAATTATGTCACTTGGCACTTATTCAAGGTAATATTTAAATGAGCCCTTCAGAAATTGAACTCTCTATTGCTAAACACTTACATGGTTGGTCTTATAGATTTAGAGAATCACAGAATTGCTCAGATTGGAAAAGGCCTATAAGGTCATTGAGTCCAATCAGCAGCCTAGCACTGACAAGTCTTCAGCTAAACCATATGCCTAAGCACTATGTCTACATGACTCCAGAGGTGGGGACTCCACTACCTCCTTGGACAAAGACATTACAGGACCTGATCACTCTTTCAGTAAAGAAATGCTTCCTGACATCCAATCTAAACCTCCTTTGGTGGAGGCCACCAATTGAGGCCATTTCCTCTTGTTCTATCATTTGTTACTCAGTTAAATGGTCTAACCTCCATTTCTCTACAACCTGCTTTCAGGCTTCTCTTCTCCAGATTAAACAACCCCAGTTTCCTTAGCTATTCCTGACAAGACCTGTTCTTCAGACACTTCAACAGTTTTATTGCCCTTCCTTGGACATGTTCCAGCGTCTGAATATCTTTCTTCTAGTGAAGGGCAAAAAACCAAACACAGTACTACAGATGCAAGTTCAACAGTGCCAAGAACAGGGGTAAAATCCCTTTCCTGATTCTCCTGGACACACCATTCTTACTGAAAGCCATGATGTTTTTTGACTTCTTGGCCACCTGGGCACATGCTGGCTCATGTTCAGTCATAGAATCATAGAATGGTAAGGTTGGAAGGGACCTCAAGGATCATCCAGTTCCAACCCCCTAACATAGGCAGGGACACCTCCCACTAGTACAGCTCACTCAAGGCCTCCTCCAACCTGGCCTTGAACACCTCCAGGGAGGAAGCAGTCACAACCTCCCTGGGCAACCTGTTCCAGTGCCTCACCACCCTCACTGCAAACAACTTCCTCCTAATATCCAGTCTGAATCTCCCCTCTGCCAGTTTAAACCCATTGCCCCTTGTCCTGGCATTGCAAGCCCTTGTCAATAGTCCCTCCTGTAGGCCCCCTGTAGCCTTCCTGTAGGCCCCCTTCAGATACTGGAAGGCTACTCTAAGGTCTCCTTGAAGCCTTCTACAGGCTGAAAAGCCCAAACTCTCTCAGTCTGTCCTCACACGAGAGCTGCTCCAGCCCTCTGATCATCCTCGTGGCCCTCCAGGCAGCTGTTGATCAACACCCTCAGATCTCTCCCTGTCAAGTACCTCTCCAACTGGTCCTCCCCAAGCCTGTGGTGCTGTATGGGGTTGTCATGGCCAGCATTTGGTTCCACTGAAACTCATAGGGTATCCATCTAGTCTGTCTGGATCCCTCTGCAGAGCCTCCCTATGTTCAAACAGATCGATGCTTCCATCCAGCTTGGTGTTCTCCACAAACGTACTAAGGTTGTACTCGATCCTCCCATTCAGATCATTGATAAAGACTGGCCCCAGTACTGAGCCCTGGGGAACACCATTTATGACCAGCAATCACAAGCTTGACTAGCAGTTGCTGAGGTTACAAGATGAAGGATCCCACCCCTATCCATTCATCCACTCATTCATCTATCCATTCATCCACCCACCCACCCATCCATCTAGTGATTGGCATCCCACTGCAGAAGTGGGACTTTGCAATTCCATCTTCTGCCCAAATCTTTTAGAGAGTGAAGGCTGCAGGAAGAAATAAGCTGCAGAGGTGAACTTAGAAGATGACCACACTGTAAAGTAAGATGAGTTGGAGCCTGAGGTTGTGAGCACCATCCTATATTCATTCATCCTAATTCAGGATCCAAGATGTGGACAGTGAAGGGGAAAAAAGTATAAAAGGGCAGAAAATTGAGCTTCCAAAAGATGACCTGAGTTGTCAGTATTTGGTTCATTTAAGTATTGCTTTTAAATGGTTTCCTATTATAAAGCTTCTGATTTCAGCAATCCAGGTCAGGCTAGCTCGAGTTCAGGGCCATATCCATACACCGTTTTGCTGGACTGAGCTTGAGTCAAAACAGTATCACCTGAAAAGGGGTGGCAGGATACTATCTGCTAAAAGAAAAAATTCTAAAACTCACATCATCTGAACTGTCACTTTTGTTAGGAATAACAGGGAATAAAAAACTTTAAAAAACCCAAACCAAATGACCAAAATGGTGCTGTCTTCTAGTGAGAGGTCCTTGTTGCACTTCAAGTACATCTACCCATGTACAGGAATTGTCTGAAACAGGAATAGCTTAGGTGCTTAAAGCTGTCAGGTAGTGGTAGAAGAACAAAACATAGCTTTCCATGCACAGGAAGTGAAAAGACTTACTTCTATGCATAAGATCATACTGGAAATTTGGGGCAGAGGTCACAATTACAGACAACAAGTCCAGAGCCTGTGCTGAGATATCTATACATGTCATTGAATCCAAAAGGTGCTAAATAGAGAGCCTGGGGAAGGGGAGAGCTTCAGGACAGCCTTTTTGAAGAAGCATATTTGTATTTGATTCACAGAAGCACGCAACACATTGGGCAAACTATGACCATCAATAGAAGCATAGGCGTGAAACCTAAGCAGACCAAGAATGTGATTAAATCAGGAGGCAGCTGATTTGTAAAAAAGCCAAATCTCCCTCCTGCTGTGATGGAGAACCTGTGGGATCCATGGTTGAAGGAGGCTGTCAGCTCAGATACTGCAGCTGGGTAATTTTGGGACAAACAGCAACACTGAAGGCTACGCTGAATAAATGTGAAGGGGATTTCAGGGCATCATGGCCTAGAAAGGGAAGAAACACTTTCCCCGTTCCCGTCCGGTGTGGCACAATTAGGAACATGCACATGTTCTCCTTTGAAGCGTGCAGGATGGGCTGTAATCTGTGTTGCTGTGGGGCTGCATGATGCAGGGACAGACAGATGAGCCAAATGGACCTGATCCAAAATGGGAAATTCTCTCTTCCTTTCATCAAGAGAGTAAATGAGAAGGGAGGAAAAAGAACGGGGAAAGCAGGAGGAGGAAGGTAGAGAGCACAGAGAAGGGAAAGGGAGAGAAGGGGAAATACTTTTAAAAGATAGAATTAAAAGCTAGGATAAACAGAAGGAAACAACCCTGAAAAACTGGATTTTAAAAGCCACACTGTCTGTCATCATTGAGCGATGACACTGCATACTGTAACTCTGTATCCAAATGATTCAAAGCAAAGGACAGATCATGTAGCTAATGTCTGTCCCTGTCAGGGGGCACTGCCTTCCTCCCTCACCACCCCAAACACACAGTATCCTGGCTCTCTACCATTGCTTACCCTAGTAGACAAGGCAGGGAAGAGCATCTGATACCACTAAGGCAGCCTCCCATCAGTTAGCACCACACCTTTCTCACCCCTGAGGCTCCAGCTCATCCATTACAGCTCACTCTGCTCCCAGCCATCCTGCAGCTGAGGGGGGACTGTAGCAGAAGGAAGTGACACAGCAAGCAAAACAAAACAAAACAAACCAACCAACCAACCAAACAAACCAGACAAAAAAAACCCCAAATAAACAAAAAGAAAAAAAAAAGAGAGAGAAAATTGGTGATTTCATACAGCAGCACCCATGTGGTTTGTGGGGTGGATCCAAATTACTGCACAGAGGCAGTAAGCAAGGTAAGTAAAGGAGTCTGAGATTAAAGCAGCCCAGCTACACACAAGTGAGTTGCTAACACGAACTAATGAAACAAAGAACAATTAGATGAACTTTCTCCAGTCTTCGAAGGGTTCACAGGCTTATGCATACAAAGAAAGAAGCACCAGAGTTAGATGCAATTCTGGCCTATATTGCTCATAAACAGAATCACAGAATCACAGCAACATGCTGGTTGGAAAAGACCCTCAGTATCACCAAGTCCAATCAATATACCTACTCTACAAAGTTCACCCTTAAACCATATCCCCAGGCACCACATCTAAACAACTTTTAAACACATCCAGGGTTGGTGAGTCAACCACCTCCATGAGCAGCCCATTCCAATGCCTGACCACACTTCCTGTGATAAAATGTTTTCTAATACGCAGTCTAAACCTACCCAGGTACAGCTTGAGGCCATTCCCTCTTGTTCTATCACTATTTACTTGTCAGAAGAGACCAGCACCAACATCTCCATAACATCCTTTCAGGTAGCTGTAAATAGTGATGAGGTCTCCCTTCAGCCTCCTCTTTTTCAAACTTTCGAACTTTTTCAAACCAGAAAAAGAGCTAGAAAAAGAGGGAGTTCCAGCTCCAACCTCCAGTTGTTTTTCACAAGATTTATTCTCCAGGCCTTTCACCAGCTTTGTTACCCTCCTCTGCACCCACTCCAGAACCTCCACATCTCTCTTGTAATGAGGTGCCCAAAACTGAACACAATACTCAAGCTGCAGCCTCACCAGAGCCGAGTACAAGGGAAAAATCACTTCCCTGCTCCTGCTGGACACAGCATTTCTAATACAAGCCAGGATGCCATTGGCTTTCTTGGCCACCTGAGCACACTGCTGGCTCATATTTAGCTACTTGTCCATTACAAACCCCAGATCCCTTTTTACTAGACAGTTTTCCAGCCACACTTGCCCAGGTCTGTAATGTTGCTTGGGGTTGTTGTGGTCCAAGTGCAGGACCTGGCATTTGGTCTTATTGAAGTTCATGCCATTGACATTGGCCCATTGATCAAATCTACCCAAGTCCCTCTGTAGAGCCTCCCTACCCTTCTGCAGATCAACACTGCCACCCAACTTGGTGTCACCTGCATACTTACCGATGATACACTCTGTGTCTTCATCAAGGTCATCAATAAAATGTTAAACAGAAGTGGTCCCAACACTGAGCCCTGGGGAACACTGCTTGTGACTGGCTGCCAGCTGGATTTAACTGCATTGACCATCATCCTTTGGGCCCTTTCATCCAGCCAATGCTTTATCCAGCAGAGCTGTGCTCGTCCCAGTCATGAGCAGTCAGTTTGTCCGTGAGAATTCTGTGGGGAACAGTGTCAAAGGCTTTTTGGAAGTCTAGGCAGGCCTTGTGTCAGGCAGGAGCTGTGTTATTGGGACAAACATGTAAAGATAGGCCTGGTTTGGGGCCTCCAGAGGCTGTGCTTAGGCCTCTTGGATGGCAGAGGCACGGCAAGGGGGGAGGATTGGAGCTCTGGGGATGATAGTTTTAGTTTTGGGTTGGGGGAAAATTCAGGGGGTTCGCTTATGGATTCTGTATCTGCTTTGTAATTTCTATTTGTAACACTCTTTCCAAATATAATTCTGGTTTTTTTGCCCAGGGAGGTTGTGTATGCTCCCTCCCTGGAGGTGTTCAAGGCCAGGTTGGATGAGGCCTTGATTGAGCTGTACTAGTGGGAGGTGTCCCTGTCTATGGCAGGGGGTTGGAACTAGATGATCCTTGAGGTCCCTTCCAACCTTACCATTCTATGATTCCCTTAACCTACAGCACTAAAAAAATCACTTCTGTGATTCTGTTTTTTCCTTACAATTTTACTTCTGCTGAGGCCTGTCCAAAAATGGTTAAAAAAAAAAAAAAAAGAAAGAAACCGGAAGGGGATCACAGAACAGTGTAAGATGCTTGCAAACATCTCCCACAGCCAGACCTTTCCTTAAAGTAATTTCTGTTTAGAGATAGCATATCTCTCCACAGTTCTGCAGCTCTCTCCCTGGCAGGCCCTTTCATAGACATGAAAAGAAATATCTGATCAAATACACTCCTCTATCGTGGCTTTGGAAACATTAGCAAGATTTAATTAATATATAATCATATCAGCAGAAAAGAGTTAATTGAAATATTGAATAACTACAACTTTAACAGGATTGGAACATAATGCTTTGGACGTACTAAGCAGATGATTTATCCACTATGCTATACAAATTTTAGTTAACAGTTAGGCAAAGACTTTAGAGCTATTATTTTTAGCAATAGAAGGGTATTCCCTAGGTTATGCTAAGGCCTGTATGCTGAAAAGCCTTGTGAAAAATCAGCTTATTGTGCGTTTTCTTCTCCTATTAGAAGAAAAGGAGAAAAATGTGTCTGACATTGTTAACTGGGATCTTGTGGTAATGCAGCAGTATGTTCATGGAGAGACAAATGAAATTTCAAAGCAGATTCACTGACTTTAGCCAAGATATATCCAGGGAAGAAAAGGGGTAAATGAATTGAATTCTGTGACATGAAGCATGTATTACATTCCCAAGTGTCATATTAATTGTGCGTGGTACTAGCAGGACAGTTGTAAAGGCAGGTACAACGTGAATACAATTCTGTTGAGGCTAACTACAGTGTAAAGAGAGGTTAGCAATGAAAGAGGCCTGAAGAACAAGCCACAGCCTCTTCCTCTGGTGTTTGCAGAAACTTGTTTATGGAGTTAGTGTCTGCATACAGAACTTCCTGCCTGCAGCCACAGACCAAAGTCTCAAAAGTCAATATAAGCTAAGATAGATGGTGGGGGAAAAAAAAAAAAAAAGTTGACTGCCTAAAATGATCCAGATGTGGAAAATCTTTAGTCAACTACATCAGCAACTTTGTGCACTCACATTAAATCACAGACTAGGCTGGCAGAGGCGGGTGTTTATCGCGAGCTTGCAAGCAGAAAATGAACCTATGAATCTCAGGTGAGATCCTAGGGACTGGGATTCATGTTACAAAAGCTGTCGCTCGGTAAGGTAGCACTCAGTAGCAAACTTGTGCTCCCTGCAGTTTTCCCTAGACACTGCTTTCAGTTAATTCCCTCGGGATCTTGCATTAGTCACATAGTTGCATGGTCTCTCATTTTCCCTGTGAAATGGGAAGAACACTTCCTTTCTGCCTGGAATGTATGCAGATAATCATCTCAGCAGTCGTGATTAGACACAGTGATAATAAGGGCAAAAGTGCTGAGGATACCAAGGAATACTGAACTACTCTGAAAAAGGAGAAAATTGATCTAGTTAAAGTGATGTGCTAGGTTTGGTATACAGAAGTGATTTTCAAGCTTCTATAAAACCAAGGATGAAAAACTGCTGCAGAAAGATGGAGAGGTAGAACTCATGAAACTATACAAATGCCCAATACTTGTCATGTTTTCCATTCAAGTTTGGTTTGGTATGAACATTTACTTTGAAATTAGCAATGTGCATGTACACAGAAAAGCAGAATACTCATTCCAGATGGTCTTTTTTTTTTTTTTTTTTTTTTTTCTTTTTTTTTTTTT
>VWZE01012315.1:263442-275091 GCA_013396675.1 Eubucco bourcierii | reverse complement strand
TTTTTTTTTTTTTCCTTGCTCTTCTTTGGATCACAGGTTCTCAACCAGTAGAAGAATGAGTGAAAGACATGTTAAAATAGGGATTGACCTACACTTCTGAACAAGTTAAAGTCAAATGCAGACCTTCCCCCCAGTGCCTTTGATATTAAGTAAAAAAAAAAAAAAAAAATTAAGAACTTCCACTTATTTGGTATTTGCTACAAGAATCTTTCTACCTCCAATGTAAAAATCATAAAATCACAGAATGTCAGGGGCTGGAAGGGACCTCAAAAGCTCATCCAGTCCAACACCCCTGCCAGTGCAGGATCACCTATTCCAGAACACACAAACACATCCAGATGGGTGTTGAATATCTCCATAGAGGGAAACTCCACACCCGCCCTGGGCAGCCTGTTACAGTGTTCTGTCACCCTCACAGCAAAAAAATTCCTCTTCATGTTCACATGAAACTTCCTATGCCTCAAATATACAAGAGTAGATCCCACTAAACTCATTAAATATGGTATTTTTTTTTTCTTTTTTTCTGGCTTAAAAGATTTTGTTTCAAAGTCTAGAGAAGGTGCTGTATTTTATATGCTGAATCAAACCAGTCCTCCATGTTCTTGAAGGATTTTTTCTGAAAGCAAAGTGGGTAGGAGGTATAAAATCACCCAAGCATGTACAAAGTCCTGAAACAAGGCAGAGCTGTAGGTTACCAGGATTGCTTCACATTACTGAAGCTTTATGTGCTTTTCTCTGTCCTGAATAGACAGGCCAAAACCAGCAAAAGACCAGACATGTCTTCACAGTTCTTCCTAGAATGGTTACAAAGCAGCAGTGCACCAAGGCTTTTGTCAGAAAAACCTCTGTCATGTCCAAATGCCAGCTCATGAAATGAGCCTTTAATTCTGCAGTACACCTTCTGTGCCAGTTAGGATCCTGACTTCAAATCCCTCACTACATAAGCAGGTGGGGCTGCAAGATGGTCCAGAGGAAAAAGGTCTAAAGTTCTTCTAGGTAAGGCTTAGGTTGAATATTAGGAAACATTTATTTACTGAAAGAGTGGTCAAGCATTGAAACAGGCTGCCCAGGGAGTGGAGTCGCTGTTTCTAGTGATGTTAAAAAACATCACACAATAAAAGACATGGCATGTTGGAACACGATTTAGTGGGCATGGTTGGAGGTTGGACTTGATCTTAGAGGTCTTTTCCAAACTTAATGATTCTATGGTGTCACCAAAACAACAGTATGGACCAGTGCTCAGAAGAGAATATCTGCAAGCAGGCAGAAAAGGGAGGTAGCACTTCAGATGGGGGATAATTTGATTGAAAATGTAATACAGTAAGAGAAAACAGGCAAAATATTCCTGTATAGTTTAAGATACCAAAGAGATGAAGCAGATTACTGCAATTAGCAGAGGCCCAGATTAAGTGAAGACATGGAGCAAGAGGGATTTCAGAGTTTATCTAGACCCCAGCAACCCCAGCAATCTCAGCTGGGAATACTGGGAAAAGCTGCACCAGAGCACAGAAGGTGCTAAGAGTTGTTATCTTTCTGCAGCAAGAGAGAGTGTAATACTATGAAAAGAAAGTTTTATCATTAAATACTGTATAATAATTTAACAGTAACTACTTACAATTTACCTAATTACTTATCTGTTTCATAATTTATCATATTACTATTTATTAACAGACGGATTTTAATGGAAGTGAATGGTCGGTGCCTCCCTTGAGGACTAGTTAAAGGTTGCTTTCATTTTTATCTGTGAAGACCACTCATAAATAAACCATCAAACCACCTACTGGGAGATGAAAAAGATCTCTGTTATGCATCCGTTTCCTCTGTCACTATCACTAGGAACAGAGAAAAGATCACACTTCACTTGTGGGTAAGAACTGCTTCAGAAACAAACAGGTTGATTTTGTTTCTTTTTTCTGTTGTTGTTTCTTTGGTTGGTTGGTTGGGAGGGTGGGGGTGTTTGTTTGGTTGTTTATGCTTGTTTTGGTGGTTTTCTTTGTTTATTTTTTGCTTGTTTGTGTTTTGGTGAGGTTTTTTGTATTCATTTTGTTTTGTTGGTTTGGTTTGTTTTTTCTCTGAAATGAATTTGTAGTAGCTCTGGCATTAAGGAAACTTTACACCATCACCCTCTGTTTGTGAAGGCATAATCAGGAAGTGCCTGGAAGATTATGGAACAGAGCCTCCTAGATGCCACAGTAAGGCACATGGAGGACAGGGAGATGATTCAAGACAGTCAGCATGGTTTTACTAGAGGCAAATCCTGCCTGACTAACCTAGTGGTTTTCTATGATACAGTGACTGTATCAGCAGATAAGAGATGACCTAGGGATGTATCTCTCTCGAATTCTTCAAGGCCTTTGATGTGGTCCCACATAACATCCTACTTGTCAAGCTGGAGAGATATGGATTTGATGGGTGGACTGTTCAGTGGATAAAGAATTGGCTGGATGGTCACATCCAGAGGGGCATGCTGAATGGTTTGAAGTCCAGATGGAAAGCAGTAACAAGTGGTGTCCTTCAGGGGTCTATACTGGGACCTGTGCTGCTTAATACTTTTATCAATGGCATAGACAGTGGGATCAAGTGCACCATCAGCAGGACTGCAGGTGACACCAAGCTGAGTGATGTTGTCAGTATGCCGGAGGGATGGGATGTCATCCAGAGGGACCTGGACAACCTGGAGGGGTGGGCCCAGGGGAACATCAACAAGAGTTAAGTGCAGGGTTCTGCATCTGGGCTGGAACAATCTTCACTATCAATAGAGACTGGGGGATGAGGTGATAGAGACAGTCCTGTGGAAAAGGACTTGGGGGTGCAGACGGACGAGAAGCTGGACACGAGTGGACAGTGTGAGTTTGCAGCCCAGAAGGCAAATCACATCTGGGCATCATCAAAAGATGCATTGCCAACAGATCCAGAGAGGTGATTCTGCCACTTTGCTCTGCTCTGGTGAGACCTCATCTGGAGCCCTCAATACAGGGAGGACACAGACCCAATGAAGCAGGTCCAGAGGAGGGCCACAGAAATGATCAGGGGGTTGGAGCACCTCTGCTATGAGGACAGGCTGAGGGAGCTGAAGTTTTTCAGCCTGGAGAAGAGAAGGCTCTGGGGATACCTAATGGCAGCCTTTCAGTACCTGAAGGGGGCCTACAAGAAGCATGTAGAGGGACTGTTTACAAAGGCCTGTGGTGATAGGATGAAGGGCAATGGCTTCAAACTAGAAAAGAGCAGATTTAGATTGGATGTTAGGATCAGGTTCTTTACTGTGAGGGTGGTGGAACACTGGAACAGGTTGCCCAGGGAGGTGGTTGAGGCCCTATCCCTGGAGATACTCAAGGTGAGGCTTGACAGGACCCTGGGCAGCCTGATGTAGTTGAGGATGTCCCTGCTTACTGCAGGGGAGGTTGGACTAGATAACCTTTGGAGGTCCCTTCCAGCCCAGCCCATTCTATGGTTCTATGATTCTATGATAAAACAGCCACTGGCTTGGGGGCACCTGTCCCACCACCTTACACAGTTTTGGTAATGAAACTGCGAACTTAAACCATTAATTTCACAACTGCAAGCAACATTGAAGCTTCTGTTGGTGTTCATGCATTACCCAGGTCTTCCTACCTCTGACATACTGGGATTAATAGATTGATTACTCCCAGTAATACTTTGTTACTGATGACAACTTGCATGGAACAAACTGAAACATCCTTCTTCCCAAGTCACACAAAATGCAGCACATTAAAGAAGACAAGGAATAACAATAAAATGCAAGATGACTGCAGGACATCTGTATTTCTATATTTGTGTATATATATATGTATCTATTCAGAATACTTAGAAAAAAAAGACAGACATGAAGCCATGCCTTAACTCTTGCTACCCTCAAACCTTGGAGGTCCATTAAGCTTAAGCCTAAGAGTATTTACATTTGGCACATTAACACAGCAACACCTTCCAGAAGAAGGCAGGGTTGGGAATTTTGAGTGTGAGGCAGACAGACAACATTCTCACTTCATTAAATGAGATCTTAAGAAGCTGTTGTGCCTCTAGGATTTTTTTGGTCCCATGTCATTGATCCCTCCTGCCAGGAATGTCCTAGGAATGAGGTCCTGCAGCATCTGAAACCAGCAGTTGCATTTGGCATCAAAATGCCTTAAAAAATGTCCCCTCCCCCTGATTATGGAGCTTCTGTATTCATAAATCATGCATGCAAGAGTTGTTGGAGAATCTGGCTTTGACTGCTGAGCACAGATGCAGGCTGGGAACAGAAGTTACAGGACTCTGCTATCTGGAGGGTGATAACCCATCCTGAGCCATACTTCATCTTGCATTTTAGCACAGCTCAGCCACACCAACTGCATCAGAGAATGACAGCACTGCAGCAGAATCTGTGAACAGGTCCTGGCTTTAGGATACTGAACACCAGGTTCCTCTAAACTCTCAGGATTTGTAGCTAGGCAAGACAGTAACCCATCAAGTGACTTCCCACCATCTCTGCCCTGTCTTCATCTCCTCCCATCCCAAGGAGAGAAACCTCCCTGCCCCTACACTCCTGGAAACAGCTCCACAAAGGAAAGAAGCCCCTGGGACTGAAATGTCACAGATTCCAAGGACACGATTAATTATTTAAATTGACAAAATTACATTCCATTGGTGACATTCAACACTGTGTCTACTCTGCCTCTCGCTCTACCCTTCCCTCCCTGCCAGCCCCCGGCAGCTCTTTCCCCTATGGACATGTGCCAGCCAGGGATCCGTTCCTTCGACTCTGCTCTCTGTTAAATGTTTTTTATTCTCAACCACCTGCCCCAGGCCCTCTCATCAATTATTAATCAAGTGATCCATGAATATGCAAATCAACCCACGCACTCATTTTATTAAATTAAATAAAATAGAAGAGAGACATGGCATGTACAGCACCAGAATAGATGATGGGGTGGAGCGCTCCAGGGAAGAGCGGATTGGGGCTTTCTTAGCAGAGAAGAAAGAGGATTACTTCTAGAGCCATTCATATGTTTGTTTAAAAGTGATGTTCTGCAGGAACCTGGGGGTTGGAAGATAAGTCAAGTGCACATACAAGGGAGGTTTATCCTGCAATAAGTAAACAGGTGGAGTCTCTAGTTCCTTTTTAATAATCCCTGTCAACAGGGGCACTGTGGAGCAGGGCAATCATTTACGAGACCGGAATGGTCCAGCTGGTTGTGCACAAGGCTTTTCCATCAGGACCACAGATTCCAACTCGGCAAAAATTCAACTGTGCTGCACCCATATGAACAGATAAGGGTAATCCAAGGACACTGTCTTTATGTACATCTTCTGAGTGGAAACTACTGCCACCTGTCTGGCTCAAACAGGAGAGGAGTAAGGGAAGGTTTCCTAGAAACTTAGGTCTTCCAGCTGCTAAGATATCATTCTGTTCTCTGCAAGGTGCTGGAAAGAGCTATACCCCTATTAGGTTTCCTTCTTGTGTAGCATCCTGCCTCATGTCCACCCTTCTTCAATACACTCTTCACACCTTTAGGGACCAGCTGGTCTTTCTGTTTCTCAAGTCAACAGCTCTTCCTAATGGAAACAGTATGAGCCACAATGAGACTGGCCTGTCATCTCCATCATCCGCACAGTTACTGAGTGCCAATGCCAGATACAAACAAGCAGAAACTGAAGACATTAAATCAGAAGTCTCCCTTGCAAGACAGGGTTGGATGTTGCCACCCCATGCAAAAAAACCCTGTATGTTTCTGGGATGAAATGAAATATTTTCTTAAAATGACACCCAAAAGGAGTGGAAGATAGACATCTAGTCTGCATTTCAAGTCACTGGTGTTGTGGGAAGTACAGCTGAGTATTCTTGGGTTAACAGTCCTTCCCAGTTCCTGACACTTGCTCCAAGCCCCTCCCTAGAGGCAGTTAAGGCTGTCCTTGCCCCACACAGACACCATACACCATTCTAAGTAAGTACTTCAGCTTTCTCCCTTTCTGCTAGATCTGTGTCACTGGTTTACTAATGTCAGGTATTGACTTCACGAGGGTTTGAGGAAGTTCAGTGCTGATGGACAGAAAGGGATTTCCTCTTTACCCAGGCTAAAAAGGGTTTGGACTTTCCACCCAAAAAGAAAGACTGTTACAGGCCTGAGATCAGTAGGTCACTTCTATTAGTCTTACTCATTCCTGTTAGATCACAGAATCACAGAATTAACCAGGTTGGAAAAGACCTCTAGGATTATGGAGTCCAACCTATCACCTAACCTTTCTGATTAACTAAACCATGGCACTAAGTGCCTCATCCAGCCATCTTTTAAATGTTTCCAGGGATGGTGACTCCACCACCTCCCCAGGCAGCCCAATCCAATGGCCAATCACTCTTTCCACAAAGAATTTCTTCCTAATCTCCAGCCTAAACCTGCCCTGGCACAGCTTGAGGCTGTGTCCACTTGTTCTGTCACTGGGTGCCTGGGAGAAGAGACCAACCCCTGCCTGGCTACAACCTCCTTTCAGGTACTTGTAAAGAGCAATGAGGTCTCCCCTGAACCTCCACTTCTCCAGGCTGCACACCCCCAGCTCCCTCAGCCGCTCTTTGTAGGGCTGTGCTCCAGCCCCCTCATCAGTTTTGTTGCCCTTCTCTGGACATGTCCAAGCACCTAGATGATGATGTTTCCACTAGATCAATCTGTCCTGGTTGAGCAAATCATCAAGAAAACACTGACGGCATAGATGGTACTGTTAATTTGAGGAAGCCATCTTGTGAGGCATGTACTAGTTCTGAGACTTGTCACACCAAGCTCCTCTGCAGAGGCTGTCTCACATGTTTGGGCCCTGAGTTGGACTGAGGCTGTAAGAGAAGCCAAAGAGATGTCAAACATGGCAGCAGGTCTGGCCACGCCCCAAAACAGAGCTTCACAAAGATGCTGCTGTCACTGAGCTCCCATGGAGCTCCATCTCCTCACAGGGTTGTGAGGTTTGGGCGATCAGTTTTCTACCTCCTGACCATGATTTTGAAATGCATTTTTCACCATTAGGAAAGTCTTCTGCCTCTGGTAGAGCCCACAGACACTCATTATGGCACTGCTCAACAGAGGTCAGAGGAAAGTAGATTGTGCCAGCAGATGGAAATTACATGCTCACGTGATTCCTTGGCCACTGCTGAGCTTATGGGAGTACCAGAGGTGGATGGGAGGAACAGCTTTTTCACCCACCAATCCAAGACTGCTGATTCACATTGAGCAATAATTCTGATTATACCCTCCTCCTACACAGAAAAGCTAACAATCCTGCTGGCAACAACTCAAGGCTCAAAGCACAAGGACAAGGCTTTGTGGTACTAATTTCTCAGTCGTACCTGTGCTACAGAAATGGAAAGTGATGCTGCAAGATCAGAGTCACAATATCAAAACTGGTGCAAATGGTGAGCCCTTGTCAGGGAGTCAGCTGCTAGTCCTAGTGTTTGCCTCCACCAGTGTTAGACACTCCAAGTCACAGAATCCTAGAATCATTAAGGTTGGAAAAGACCTTTAGGATCATCAAGCCCAATCATAATCCAACTACTGTGACCACTAAACTATATTTTGAAGTGCAACACCCACACACTTCTCGAACACCTCCAGGGTTGGTGACCCCACTCCTTCCCTGGGCAACTTGTTCCAATACCTCACAACACTTTCAGTAAATAAATATTTCCTAACGCTCAATCTAAACCTCCTTTGAGTCCAACTCCTCTGCTCAGTGTAAACACAACTTAAGTGCAAGTCATAGAATCATAGAATCATAGAATGGTAAGGTTGGAAGGGACCTCAAGGATCATCTAGTTCCAACCCCCTCACATAGGCAGGGACACCTCCCACTAGTACAGCTCACTCAAAGCCTCCTCCAACCTGGCCTTGAACCCCTCCAGGGAGGGAGCAGCCACAACCTCCCTGGGCAACCTGTGCCAGTGCCTCATCACCCTCACTGCAAAGAACTTCCTCCTAATATCCAGTCTAAATCTCCCCTCTGCCAGTTTAAACCCATTGCCCCTTGTCCTGTCATTGCAAGACCTTGTAAATAATCCCTCCCCAGCCTTCCTGGAGGCCCCCTTCAGATACTGGAAGGCTACTCTAAGGTCTCCTTGAAGCCTTCTCTTCTGCAGGCTGCAGAGCCCCAACTCTCTCAGCCTGTCCTCATAGCAGAGCTGCTACAGCCCTCTGATCATCTTCGTGGCCCTCCTCTGGATCCACTCCAACACTTCCATGTCCTTCCTATGCTGAGGGTTCCAGAACTGCACACAGTACTCCAGGTAGGGTCTGACAAGAGCAGAGCAAAGGGGCAGAATCCCCTCCCTTGCCCTGCTAGGAGCCTAGCACTCGGTTGCTGTCTGGGCTGCATGTGCACACTGCAGGCTCATGTTGAGCTTTTCATCAACCCAGACTCCAAGGTCCTTTTCCTCAGGGCTGCTCTCCAGTCATTCACCACCCAGCCTGTATTTGTGCTTGGGATTGTCTTCTCTGGAGACTTTCAAAGCCTTCCTGGATGCACACCTGTGTGAAGTACCCTAGGTGATCCTGCCTTGGCAGGGAAGTTGGACTCAACGGTATCTGGAGGTCCCTTTCAACCTCTAATGTTGTGTGGTTCTGTGATTTCCACTTGTCCTATCACTAGTTACTAGGGAGAAGAGACCACCACTGGCCTCACTAGTATCTCTTTTCATGCAGTTGCAGAGAGCACTAAGCGTTGGAGTACAATCTCTTTATGACTCCAGGGATCAGGTTTTCAGTATTTCAGTGCAGTACCTGCACCTGACTGGAAATGCACGGGGAACAAGGTGGTTGGACTGAGTTCAGATGTGCCCCACACTCACTGCACATGCAGTTCCAGCTCCTCAAAGAAGTGCATGGACTTGGTCACCTGGGGTGTGTGCTGGTTTGAGGCTGATTGGAATATTTTAATGGAGAAAATTATAATATAGGCTGTGAAAAGGAAACAATGGTGATGTCTACTTCACTCATAGGCTTGCTGAGATGGATAAAACTAAGAACATAAACATAGATAAGACAGTCATATCTCGGGCTGTTAGCAGTTTCTTGCTTTCTCCTCTCTGCCGAGTAACCTCACTAACCACTTTCCTTCTAACCCCCCTGGCTGATCCTCCAAATTCACCTTGCACGTAAGGCAAACCTTGGGGTAAGGTATAGCGGTGAGGAGAAGGTGGGAGGGTGGTTGGGAGCCCCTCCTGGGGTCTCTGATTTCTGGGAGGGGAGTTGTGTTTCTGTATTCCCTTTAACTTGTCTATTTCTGTAACTATTCCTGTCTATAGTGTCTATCTCTGCTTGTACATTGTGCTGAGCTGTAAATAGAGCTTCAGTCCTTAACTTCCAGCTGGCTGAGTTCTAGCCTGGGTCATTTTACAAAGTGTGAGGGGGCAGGGAACTCCCAAACCATCACAGGGTGCCAATATGCCAAGTGGGAAAGAGGTCTTGTGCTAATGACATGCACCCATTACAGCTCAGCGCCCACAAATGTCTTGCAGAGTTCAGTTTCTTTATTCCTTCAGGACACCCCACCTCTGTGTGCAGCATGCTTCTCTGATGCATTCAGGGAGCAAGAATGCTCCTGCTTCTGGAAAGGAGGAAAAGGAAAATAATTCCTCTAATGTCACCAGCTAAATGCTAATTTGGAATAAGATTTTTATATATATATATACACATATATATATTTATTTTCTAAATTGCACTTAACTGTGTGCCAGCACACAGGTAAATTGTTCTTGGCTGAGAAAACAGATCGTCTCTCTTCTTGGAGATTAACATAGAGGACAGTGAATGGAGCAGCAAACAAGAAAACCATGCTCCTTTTACAAATCATTCAATAGTTTCCTGACTTCTTTTCTGTATATTTTTCAGCTGTAAATGAGTTTCTGCTGCTCACTCTAGCTCAAGGCCTTGCTTGCCATTGTTACTGCCCATTTTCTTTTTAAACGAGGTGGGGGAAAGAAGAAGTAATTTGCTGCCATGGTGACTCCAAGTGAAATGAAATTGCTGTACTTCCCCTCCTGCCCCTACAGAAGCTTTCCTCACTCGCCTTCTCTGAGAACTCTGCTCATTTGGCATAGGAATGCCCACGCTTCTCCAGCTTAAAGAGTCTCTGGCTCCTCAAATGACAGGCTGGCCTTTTCCATTGTAGAGGAGGATTAAGGATATCTCATTTGGTTCTCTATCTAGAAAAGTTCAAAGCAGCCTACCAGAAGGTCAAATTTTCCTTTCCAAAACTTCCAGTGTAGAAGTAATGTCAGACATATAACTAGGGAGAAGGAACTTCTATGTCCAACTATGCTTTTGTCCAGCCACATTTAATGACACTGACAACACAAGTCAGAGGATGTATATGGGGTCCAGATACTTGAACATTCCTCTCCTGAAAAGCAATGCCAAGAAATCACTTTTACTACAGCTAGTACCTAAGACTACAGAATCTGCATCTTTCCCCAGAGAAAAATGTCCTGAGCTACCAGTGTCAATCTATCACATGAAGCACCAGTTTCCCTATATCCAGTTCATATATCCCTCCCAGCGGACAAGCCTTTGTAAGAACTCCACAGTCTAGGTTTCGGTTTCAGCTTTGAGTGGTGGTACCAGTTCCCTCACAGCTGAGTTGTTCCAGCTCCTTAAAAAGTCAATTGCAATTTTCCCCAAGTTGTCCCTTTATGTAAAAACCGTAAGATAAAAAAACCAAACAAACCAACAAACAAAAAAAACCCAAGAAAACCTTCTTCAGCTATTGCTCCTCTGCTCTCATAAAGCATCCTTCTCCCTTTTCTTCTTCAGATGTCCTGATCAACTACCCTGCATATACTCTCTGCACTATTGTATTTCCCAATCTTATGAATGTTTCCATGCTATGGTGCCAACAGGAGTAACAAAATCTTAAATGCAATGCTGTAGAAAGAGAGTCCTCACACACCAAGTTAGACTCAGAGTGGCTTTAACTCAAAAACTGCTGTCAAGACCTTGTGCTGAGAAAGAATTTAACATTCATTGGCAATTTGTCCCATATGACATCCTGGGCACCAAACTGGAAAAACATGGACTTGATGGGTGGAGCACTGCTGGATAAGGAATGGGCTGGATGGTGGCACACAGAGAGCGGTGATCAATAGCACAATGTCCACCTGGAGACCAGTGCCAAGTGGTGTCCCTCAGGGGTCAGTGCTGGCACCAGTGCTGTTTAACATCTTTGTCAGTGACATGGACAGAGGAATCAAGTGGATTCACCTCCACTGCAGGTGAAGCCTGTGTATATTTAAGAGAACATGACAGGTTGTGTTAGTTCCAGGAGAGAGAACTGTGTACCCACTCTTTACAGCATAAGGAGTAGTCTTCAAATTAGAATCATAGAATGGTAAGGTTGGAAGGGACTTCAAGGATCATCCAGTTCCAACCCCCTGCCATAGGCAGGGACACCTCCCACTAGTACAGCTCAATCAAGGCCTCATCCAACCTGGCCTTGAACACCTCCAGGGAAGGAGCAGCCACAACCTCCCTGGGCAACCTGTTCCAGTGCCTCACCACCCTCACTACAAACAACTTCCTCCTCACATTCACTCTAAATCTCCCCTCTGCCAGTTCAAACCCACGGCCCCTTGTCCTGTCATTGCAAGACCTTGTCAATAGTCCCTCCCCAGCCTTCCTG
>VWZE01012315.1:250449-263366 GCA_013396675.1 Eubucco bourcierii | reverse complement strand
CCAGGTGCAGGACCTTACCCTTGGTCTTGTTGAATTTCAGGCGGTTGGCCTGGGCCCACCTCTCCAGCCTGGCCAGGTCCCTCTGGATGGATCCCTGCCCTCTAGCAAGTCGACTGTGCCACACACCTTGGTGTCATCTGCAAACTTGCTGAGGGTGCACTCAATTCTTCTGTCCATGTCAGCGACAAAGATGTTCAACAGCACTGGTCCCAGCACTGACCCCTGAGGGACACCAATTGTCACTGGTTTCCAGATGACATCCAGGATAAATGACAGAAGTCCCTGATGTAAAGGTGTCTGAACTGCGTGGGAAGGGTCTGCTGGACATGCTCTCAAATAGGGATCAGAGCTTCTGGATTTCTGCAAATCCTTTCCTTTACATCATACTGGCACACCATGATTCCCAGCTGGAATTTCCATACACCTTCTCAAATGAAGGTCCTGAGGAAGAGCCTTCAATGCAACTCAAGAACACATCCCAGGTGGCAGAGATACTCGTACATCTCTTTTCAATCTTTTGAGGACATGGAGAACTCAAATCGGATCATCATGTACATGGAATATGTGCCAAAAAACCCACAAACAAACAAAACCTTTTAAAAAAAAAAAGTTTAGGTACACCTCTTTGAAAGTTTTCTTCTTTTTTTTTTTTTCCCCACTTTTTAAACTTCCTTCAGTCCTGAAAATAATTAACTTTCAATGGCAGCTAATTATAAGGAAAAAGAAATCAGAGGCTGCATGGTTGTCTGTTTGGTACAAGCTTGGCAAAGTGTTTTTTAATTGGAAACTCTCTTTACTGTGTGCATTTCAATCTATTTTGCACTATATTTATGGTTCTGGATTCCTATTATATCCATGACCTTTAATCTAATGAATGAAGCTCATGTAGAAAAAAAAAAAAAATTAGCAAACAGACATTAGAGCTATGAAAAAGAAAATGGAAAAAAAACAGGCAAGAGGCAACAGCAGGAATGTCATAAGACAAGAACAAAGCACATCCTAAATGTTTTATCCTCATCTCCCCCTCATTTTCCTCTGTTAACATAACCTCTGCTCTCTAACCCACAGCTATTGCTACAGCATCACGTGGCTGATGATGGACCCTAATATGCAGCAGTCAGTAAAGGCCTTGCAAAAAGAAACTTTCTATTCCCATAGTCACCCAGCCAGAGGTGTCCTGAACACAGGTCTTTTGTGCAGTCAGTGGCATGTTAGAAATTGTGGGCAGAGGTTGTGGGCCAAGACTTCTGTTGCTCTGCAGTTTGGTGTAATTGCAAGTCTAAGTTTAGTACATTCTCCAGGACAAGTGCCAGGATGAGGAGTTTAGAAATCTGCAGAAGAGAGTCATTGTAGACAATGCATAACTTGAACTGCAGGGCATAAACTGGAAGTAATCCAGGGAAACAGATCTTAATTCCATGCATGGAATGGTCTTACTCCAAATACATGAAAATTCACCTTACTGGACATATGTCAAAAACATCCTATTTATTCCTTCTTCTTTGGTTGTTTATTCCTCATTCCTTGGACAAAGCACCAACACCAGGTTGAAGTCTCAGCCATGTTCCTGTGACACTGCACATGCTTTTTTAGTTAGACCTCATTTCTGCATATAGCTGTCCAAAAAACTAAAATTAAAATTTAAAAAAAAAAAAAAAAAAAAAAGTGGCCTCAAGTCACAATGAAACAGCTCAGAGAACTTAGGTCCTACAGCAGTGGAAAAATATTTCTATGTGAACAGCAGCAGTGGCTCTTCTGGTGCTGGAGTGGTTGGTGGGTTGCACATCATATAATCTGGTATTTCCTACTGTTAATGAGCAGCTCTTGCCAACTGCCCACCTGGCTTGTGCAAGAAACAGCTTAGCAGGCACTAGATGTTTGGCAAAAGACTCCATAGATTTATTGCAGTAAGTTTCTATGATACACCGATCACCAACCACTTAATGTAAGTTTACCAGCAGCAGGGATGGACCAGTAATCTACGGCCAGGAGTACCTAGCAGCTCTTCCCAGAAACAGTGTAACTGTAACAGCTAATAACACATCCTTACCTCCAATTTATCTACATTATCCAGCATGCATCCCAACAAAGAGAAATGAGGGCCAGTTTATCCAGCAGAGCAGCATTTTGTTTACTATCTAACACCACGCTATTTCTGCTCAGGACTGTGTCACCTCACATTTTTGTGCTCAAATTCATTTTTCTGCCCATGAAGGTTCACACAAATTCCATGGAAAAAGGATAAAAAGCAAATAATAGACCAAATCTGAAAAGAAGGACACCAGTGCTATGTTTGAATGGCAGTGTTAGCTGTAAACTCAATACAGGCAGCGTAAACCAAAAATGAGTAAAATTATCTGGAAATAAGGCAATAACCAAAAGTATTATGGAAGCCACTCGTGAAATGTGATGGGCAGGAGGTAATTTCTTTGAGCCTTTGGAATATAACTGACCATGTGAGTATTTTCAGAAGTCCAACGCTGTCTAAGACACATGAAATTCAGTGAAACTCACACCCTAACTTGGGCTTTGCATAATGCCTCTTTAGAAAACTTCATTCAATAGCACAAACTGGGTCAGTGCACTGTCACGGTAGGCCTAAGAAGGCCAAATTAGGCTTGTACATGTCCTGGCTTGCCCAGGCACGTTTTTTTGCTCTCCCTCCTTCTGTTTTGGGGACAGCAACCGTGGGAAAAAGGACAAAGAAAGTGGAGTCACTGAGTCTGGTGTCTGTGGCCTGCCCAGCAACCGCGGTAAGCAAGGTGCACAGGGTTGCCTTGTGCAAGGCTGTGTTCTGCCCAAAAAAGGGTAAAGTAAGCCTATGGCTCCACCCAATATGGTCACATCTTGGCTAACTGTCATTGGATTGGCTATCCTGTGGCCAAAGGCCCATTAGTCTCGGGCTATATTGGATAAAAGGCAATGAGCAGGGAGCAGTGTGTGTGCTTTGCCATTCCAAGGTGTGGCTGCTATTGCATCCCTGCCTGCTGCCTCACTGATCCTGAGCTGAGGCTCTGATCCCTGTCACGCGTTCGGCCTGCACAGCCGGCGTGACACCGTGCCCAGACTGCACACCGCAAGGCATCTGCCTGCACCTGAAAGCCTTCTGCCCAGGGGGAAGCCCTAGAGGGAACATAAATTGCCCAGAAAACAATGTCAGAGATCGTCCTTCTCCTTTCTCCAGTACCCAGAAGCCTGGGGAAACTCCAAAGCCTCTAATAGCTACCGACAGCAACCCTGCCACGAGCTTTGGGTACTGTCAGATAATATTTTTTTGTGAGTAAATACCAAAAGCCTCTAATAATCGTTAATTGCCTTCTGCCATAAGCAGAAAGTTGCTCCTTGCGTCCATCTAGCGAGCAAGCAGAGTACTGACCGCAAGCAGTACACTGACTGCAAAGCTTTCTCTGCCAGTTTAGTTGAGTTCAATTAATGTATATATTTAATAGTTATTTCTAGATCCTATTATAACCTGTATATAGTTTCCATAATGCTGCAAGAACCTGTTCCTATTATCATTTTGGTGATCGGGGTGCTGCGAGTTCCGAATATTTAATATTAATAAATTCTATTAATATTTTTTTTAATATCATCTCACAGTAATTAATTACCCCTTCCAATACATGCACCAATACTGAAGATTCACAAGGTCTTTAAAGGCATAGCCTCGTACCACACTCTACAATTTTTTTTAGAATTCATCACCACATCACATGTCAACTTATGGTCATAAAGTGGCTGGTAGGCTCTGGACAGACATCTACAGAACACTCCAAACAAAACTCACCTTTGAAAGGTTGACCAAGTGATGCTTTATGGGGAAGATTTCCAGAAGCTCATGTGGCCCTTAGGCACACCACTTCTACCAACCTCCAATCCCTGAAATACTAAGCAGGTAATTTTGAAGCCAAAAGCCTCCCCCACTATTATTTGCAGAGCAATCACTTACAACTGTACATCCACTCCCAGTGCCTCTTTGTGATTCATTAATAAAGAAAACTCACGGACTAGCAGCTGTGTTCAAGAAACATTGCAGCAAAGTCCATCTGAGCACCGGCACTAAATATGCCATCAGATGTCACTGTGCAGATTTGGGAGCCCTTATATTGCCAGGCTGACATCCATCTGGCCACTTTAGTACTGTTGTAGCAGCATAGGGTTGCAATTTTTATAGCCCTGTTCTCCCACGTAAACTCGATACATCAGGCTATTTGAGGTAAAGATTTGTTCAGCTTCATCACAACTGCCCAACATCTTGTCAAGACAGTGCTGCACCAGCCCAGGACATCTCTTGGAGTCCCTTCCCTCTGTTCCCTGTGTGAACACACAGGAAGACAGAAGAAAAAACAGCAAGAGATGAAGGAGTTTGTGATTACAGACTATAAATTCATCAGATGGGTGAGCACCAGGGAGGAAAAAGAGCTCTTTAAACTAAGAGATCATGTTGACATAAGAACATATGGATGTTAACTGGTCATGAATACACTTAGAGTTAAAAAGAGGCTTTCAAACCTTGAGAGTAGTGAAATCAGACAAGGACCTCCAACTTCAGTACTCAGGGAAAGTCACTCCTGAAAGCCACACCAATCATGTTGCAAATTTATGAAAGAATCTTACACAAGAACGAAAGCTGGGTCAAGTAAGACAAAGGTTTCTGCATACCCTGTGCTGTAGTATGAGCCATCCCACAACACTTTGTGGTGTGGAAGTCATCCCATAGCAGATGCCCAGAAGATTTGTGCCTTGATCAATTGACTAACAAACCAGAGTATCCCAAACATCAGAGCAACTGAAAGTATTTTTATAGGTATGTTCAATAGGTCCAGAATGGACAAGTTATTAAACGCAANGGGAAATAAATAAAGAAAGAGGCCCATTTTCAAACACAAATCCTCTGGTCCTTTGATTTTTCAGGAAGACAAGCTCTGGAGCAGTTGAGTTGCTTTTGACAGTCTTGTCCCTAGTCTTTAACGTCATTTTAGGCACTTTGATTTACTTTCACTTTGCTGTCACACAACATAGTTTTGTTCTATGCCATATTGAAAACAGTATCCCTAACCTTTTGATTCTAGTGGAGTTTGAAATACTAGGGTAGATGACAAACTTTGCTCAGTTTTGTTCACTCTTTTCTATATGCATGAGAATTACAGGCAACACAGCAACACAGAAAGGGAAAGGAAAAAAAAAAGGATGAAAAATTGCTATTGACTTCAACCCTTGATCTAACTGAGACTTTAAGAAAACCAGGAAACTAGAACATATTTTTGTACAGGATCTGGATAACTCAAGTTCCTACCTACCACTGAAATAACTGACTACCTGGATAGAATATGTTTTGGTTTTTTTTAATTACTATTTTAATAAGACTTAAGAAAAATTATCATCAAACTGTAATCATGCTGTCAAACCATTCTTGGATTACAAACTCCTTCACATTGCCAACATGCCAGGTAACAACTCTTCGCTGCTAAGTTAATGATTTGAATATATAATCAGAAACTAGACACTTCAATTGATCAATTGAAATTGATGATGAGGGACAAGAAAGTCTCCAGTAGAGTGGTTGACCATGAGAAATAATCTGTTAATTCTACAATTTTATTTTGAGTACCACACAAACATTTTAGACAATCACATTCGTATATTTTACCAGAAGAGGCAGACAAGAGACAATGTATGAGATTTACTTGTAGAATGGAGGTTTTTACTCCAAAAATAGCAAGTAGTTTTGAACATGCCCCACATCATTTTTGTTTGTTTTTTTTTCTTTAAACAAGGCTCAATATATATTGAACAAAAGTTTCTTCAAAAGAACAGCTTTCTCACACCACATAACACCAGCTGAGATACCTGTGCCCTGCCTTCCATCACCCTTTTGGGGTCAATAAGGTGACTCAAGAGTGCAGTCTAGTCCAGGCTTCATTTTGGAACTGGCATTTTACTGTGCCTTACCAGACCTTCAGCAGAACTCAGCTGTCACACTAAAGGAAAGGACAGCTGCCATATGGAACATATTAAGTTTCTGATGAGCATAAAACCTCTTTTGAAAACCCAACAGTTCTGCTAATATCCCATCCCACATGAACATGCCATCTCCCTTGCCACCCAACATCAACTTTGTGATGTTTTGTAACCTATACATTCCAACACAACTGTGACAAAGCACTGCCATGCCAGGATCTTATTAACACAACCCCCATCCCCCTGAAAACTGCTGCTTCTACTCCAGAACACATACTGCTTGCTGCCTTCTGTGGTAGTCATAAAAAGTAGTATCCCAATGCCACTGGGGGCATAACTCAATGGATGATAATCGGTTACAGTGAGATACTGGTATTTACCATAGCCATTTTCAACAGCATCAAGGTGTTTAATAGTGATGAAGATACAGAAAGAGTTGTGCATGTCCCATGATCTCTTTTTTTCCCCTCCCAACTACAGCACAAGGAGGCACACAACAACTCCAGTTTCGCGGTCAATGCGAGTAACTTAGTGACATCATTGTAAAAAGTATTCAAATCTAATTAAATAACTTACCATTAATGACAATCTGGAGAGGATTAGAAAGCACAAAGACTTACCTATGGAAAAAAAAAGAAAAAGGAATGTTATGGAACAAGCAAAGACAAGAACAGAAGTTCTTCAACCATTTCAGTTCAGAGATATGACAAAAATCATGACAATAGTGAGAAAAGCAGATCTGGTTCCTTGCAGTGACAGCCCACTGAATCAAGGAGGACCAACCAGCTTACCAGGTGACACTAAGAACAAGAGTTATTTTAATCACCTCAGAGGTAGGCTTAGAACAGAAATCTAATTTCTTGCCCTAAGGAGCTTATCTTCTCTTTTACAATGACCACATCAGAAGATAATTGCCTGGGGAGCAGAAAAATACTACTTTCATATTTTGCTGTGAGACCACTGGATAGATCTTAAGGATTATGTGGCCCTAGCGAGGCCACATCTGGAGTACTGTGTATGGTGGAGGGCCTAAATTATACCTAAATTCCCATCTTGCCCCCACCCCCACCCCCGGCTCCCTTCTCCCCTTCTGGGTGGAAAGAGCGGGAAGGCAGACAAAAGCCTTGGCTGCCATAGAACTTCATATTTGGAATCGCCATATACCCTGCTCTGTTTACCAGTAAACAAAGATCACGGTGCAGGGCCCGTGCGTTTCCCTTTTTTGGTGAGGTGACTTGAGATTGTCTATTTGTCTGTTGCTATTGGTCAAATACACCCGGTCAAAAACTCTTAGAAACCCAAACCAAATCATTTGCCCGTCGCTTCTACGGTTACTGTTCTGCCTGCTACCTGTCGGCACCGCCCGGCGTCACATAGCGGGGAACTCGCCTTTTCCCCACAAACGGCGGACCCGACCCTGACTGTCGCGCCGAACCAGAGGACCGCAGGGCCTTTTGCCTGTACTAGGGTACAGCTGCTCGTCTGAACTCAGGAGACAGCCCCGAGGCGGATCTGTGACGCCGCGACCCTTTGCCGAGCCTCGCAAACGACCGGCTCCAGGCCGGAGTGGAGGCTGACCGCTCCGAAAGCCTCGTAAGAGCCACGGAGGATTCACTTTGCGTACGCGACCTCCCTGACAGACCCGTCGGAGCTACAGCCGCGGCTGTCACGTGAGAAGCCGCTACGCAGCAGGGACTATATCATTCCTCTTTTTTTGTTTCCATCCATATCTCCGAGTTATTCATTCTGAAGCTCCAATTTGTGAGTGAATTCTCTTTTCTAAAGTCCGGGAAGGTTTATATTTATATTCCAGTATCTGAAGGGGGCCTACAGGAAGGCTGGGGAAGGATTATTTACAAGGTCCTGCAATGACAGGACAAGGGGCAATGGGCTTAAACTGGCAGAGGGGAGATTTAGACTGGATGTTAGGAGGAAGTTCTTTCCAGTGAGGGTGGTGAGGCACTGGAACAGGTTGCCCAGGGAGGTTGTGGATGCTCCCTCCCTGGAGGTGTTCAAGGCCAGATTGGATGAGGCCTTGAGTAACCTGTACTAGCGGGAGGTGTCCCTGCCTATGGCAGGGGGTTGGAACTAGATGATCCTTGAGGTCCCTTCCAACCTTACCATTCTATGATTCTATGATTCTATGATTATATTTAGTCTTGGGGCAGAAATTTATGCTGCAGGACTTTCTAGCTGTTCATTTTTCTAAATGCCTCTTAAAATAATTTAAATTGATTTTATTATATATATATTCATTCTGCAAAGGTAGTTTTACCAACCGCATATAAGAATCTGTGTTTGAGTTGTAAATAAGTTGGGGAATTTTCTTTGTTTAATAAAATATCTAATATTTTTATATTAGCCTCATTACAATTCATTTATAACCCAGATTCAACCCCTCCTTAACACTGTGTCCAGTTCTGGGATCACCAGAGAGAACTCCAAAAGGGACAGGGAACTGCTGGAGAGAATCCAATGGAAGGCCACAAAGATGCTGAGGGAACTGGAACATCGCTCTTATGAGGAGACAGTGAGAGACATGGGACTTTAGAAGAATAAGAGGGGATCTTACTGATATTATTAACACCTAAAGGGCAAAGGTCAAGAGGATGGGGCTGGACTCTTTTCAGTGGTGTCCAGTGATAGGACAAGGGGCAATGGATACAAACTGCAGCATAAGAGATTTCACTTAAGCGTAAGTAAAAATGTGTTTACTTTTAGTCTGAGGATGCTGGAGCATTGCACCAGGCTGCCCAGAGAGGTTGTGGAAAGTCTTCTTTTCTGGAGACTTTCAAAACCCTGTTAGACTCATTGCTGTGCAACCTGCTCTAGGTGAACCCGCTCTAGCAGGGGTNCCCTTCCAACCTTACTATTCTATGATTCTATGATTCTATGATTCTATATCCAGAGGGCACTTCAATCCTCACTATTCTGTGATTCTATGATTCCATAAGTACCCTGTGATAGCTGTCATTAGGGAACAATTCAAACAGAAATAAATTAGTCCTGAATTGGCTCTAATATGTGAAGGAACTTTATGTTTCAAAGTTATTTGGCACACTGAAGAGCAGCAGGAGTAAGATCCTTCTCTTCATCATTACTTATCACATAGTTCTTTGTGGCACATAAGATCTGCTGTCATAGTGCACAGATCCATGGTGTTAGGTCACTATGAACAGAACCCAGAAGACTGCTTCGTTCAAAGAAGTCTTTAGGTGCATTCATTAAATTTCATCAGAAAACGGTGAATCTTGATGATGCAACCACAAGTATGACCAAAAGCTGAGGAGAATCTCATACTCATTGGGATCCCCACTCAGGCCATCTACTATCCTGCTACTATAACCTGTCTTTCAATTTACATGCAGTGAATTTGACTCTTTCCCCAGGCTCATCCTTCCTTTCAGTGAATTGCCATTGCTGTTCTTGAGACAACCGTGTCTGTGTGACAAAGCTGTGCTGAAGGCAGGTATCAGCTGCTGTGCAGAAAGCCTGCAAATACTAACACTGCTCCGTAAGGATGAATATTTCACACATTATCATTGCTTCACTGATATTCCTGAGCAGAATAGAGAAAATAAAAGCTTGTATCAAAGTACAATGAAGCAGTCCTATAATAAATTTCTTTTGCTTCCAAAAAAATTATCTTATTTTCAGGGGAGCCTGATCCAAAAATCCATTGATGTCAACAGTCCAGAGCAGAAAGGAGCAACAGATTACAGTAAAGAGATTATTCAGAAAGGGAACATCATTTTTTTGTGGGATATAGGCCCACATCACACTTTGATCCTTGCGTGCACATAACTCTGACTCGGCTTACAGACTGAGCAAGCTTGTCAACAAGAGGACTTCTGGCTATGTGAGTCCCTGTTCCTTTGCAGAGAAGGTGCCATAACACATTGCACCATCTTGGGTGTTTTCCCTGCAGTTTAATTTAGAATNCTACTATAACCTGTCTTTCAATTTACATGCAGTGAATTTGACTCTTTCCCCAGGCTCATCCTTCCTTTCAGTGAATTGCCATTGCTGTTCTTGAGACAACCGTGTCTGTGTGACAAAGCTGTGCTGAAGGCAGGTATCAGCTGCTGTGCAGAAAGCCTGCAAATACTAACACTGCTCCGTAAGGATGAATATTTCACACATTATCATTGCTTCACTGATATTCCTGAGCAGAATAGAGAAAATAAAAGCTTGTATCAAAGTACAATGAAGCAGTCCTATAATAAATTTCTTTTGCTTCCAAAAAAATTATCTTATTTTCAGGGGAGCCTGATCCAAAAATCCATTGATGTCAACAGTCCAGAGCAGAAAGGAGCAACAGATTACAGTAAAGAGATTATTCAGAAAGGGAACATCATTTTTTTGTGGGATATAGGCCCACATCACACTTTGATCCTTGCGTGCACATAACTCTGACTCTGCTTACAGACTGAGCAAGCTTGTCAACAAGAGGACTTCTGGCTATGTGAGTCCCTGTTCCTTTGCAGAGAAGGTGCCATAACACATTGCACCATCTTGGGTGTTTTCCCTGCAGTTTAATTTCTGTGAGTGTAATCACCACCAGCGGGATGAGCAAGCTCCCAGATTAGGGAAGAGAGTCCTGTTTACCCAGGACCTTTGCAGTCATTTTGATCCCTCCATTAGTCACCCACACGACTATATTTTACAGCATGCCTTCCCTGCAGCCAGCATCACACATCTCAACAGGATAAAACTCATTTAATAGAGGGAAAACCCAAGTGTCACAGTAAGAAGGAGTAAGATCAGGTGGTCCATTTAAAAATGACAGGCTTAAGATCTTTTCTCCCAGGTGAACTGTATGCAAGACTGAACAAAATTGTATGCAAAGACAAAATGGATAGAGATGGTTACTCACAGAGATGGAAAAACAGTTAAATATTTGTGAACATTGCAAACCCAGTCATAGCTCAAAGTACCCATTCTCTTCAGAAGTGGCCTTGAAGATATTCTGAAGAGTCCTCAGTGCTCAATGTATACCAGAAACACTGAATAATCATAAATAAATATTCATAGACAATTTGTGAACAGGCTAAAGGATGAAGCTTCTTGTAGTGAGCTCAGACTCACTGATACAAGAACAGGAATAACATCACATGGCATCAATGATCCATCAAACGGCATGGGAAATTAGGAGCAGATACTCAGAAAAAGACTTTCTCAAATAAACCTGAGGCTAAAATTCACTCACACAAACTATTTATCTAACAACTGAAAATAATGAACACATTAGTACAAAATCAGCCTGTTCCCAAATAACTTCCTAGACAGAGGGGTAGAAATACATTTTGATAATGCACTGCTGCTTGACAACACTTAGGCCTGCTCACGTCTTACAAACAGAATGGACTGGGAGCAACTGATAGAAAAAAAAAAGAAGGAGAATGGTGAGCAGTAGGGAATAAAACTTGAGTGGAGATGAAAAAGCATCAGTTCCCCCTTTGAAGGAAAAGGAAATAAAGGGAGACAAAGCCTTCCTCTGGTTACACTGTTAGAGATCCTACCCATTTCACTTATGTTTGAAGCAGATTTGACTCCTGTTGTGCCAAACCCAAAAGCACAGCCACCTGTAAAGTGCAATACAGTGTATTAAAACAAACCCAAATCCCAAAGCACAACTTTATCCTCAGCACCAGAAGACACCAAACCCACCTCTTCCCCCCACCAACCCTTGCTTCTGCTCAAGTCTCCTGCTTTCCAGATAGTTCCATCTGACTGTAGCTCAAGACACTTGGTCCAGCTTCTGTCTTAAGGACACTCAACAATAGCAAAATAGAAGAGCAGCTTAGCCAGCTCTGCAAGGGAGATTATTCAAAAGGTTAATTACTGAACGAAACAGAAATAGGAAATGGAGAGGGAAACAGGAAAAGGGATGAAGGAGGGAGGGAGCAAATGACTTTCAGCTGCTAAATCTGGCTTTCCAAATCCTTAAAGTCCTTTACATTTTAGGCTGAATAAGGAGGGAATGGGAGGGGGATGGGCTGTGTTGTTCACTTGCATGTTTGATAAAACCTCAATTATGTTCCTTTCCTAATCCTGTGTCATTAGGCGCAAAATAGTACATTGGGAGGCCATTTAGATATGAACGCCTGCAACCTCACCATCTGACCTGCTGACTTCTCCTTTATTCTTTCTGCTCTTTGTTTGTTGCTGGAGCCAATTATATTTAGAGATGTGATTTTTTTGGCTAGGCACTTGGCCTCCAGTGCTGGGGATCTGAAAATGGCCTGGCTGGAGGTCCTTATGGCTTTTTTTTTTTTTTTTTTGTATAAAAGTCATTATTACTATAATATCTGGGAGCGAAACTGTCTATTCAAAGTTTTTTTAAAAAAGAAAAAGAAAACAAGACATAACAAGGGAGCATTTTCTATGGTGCCTCCAATCCCTGTCCTCACTGGAGAAGGAGGAACATGACAGTTGACTTCAATGGGAGACAAGAATTGGATAAGGAATTGGCTGGATGGTCGCACCCAGAGAGTGGTGATCAACGGAACAATGTCCACCTGAAAACCAGTGCCAAGTGGTGTCCCTCAGGGGTCAGTGCTGGCACCAGTGCTGTTTAACATCTTTGTCAGTGACATGGACAGAGGAATCAGTGCACCCTCAGCAAGTGTGCAGATGACATCAAGCTGTGTGGCACAGTCGACTTGCTAGAGAGCAGGGATCCATCCAGAGGGACCTGGACAGGCTGCAGAAGTGGGCCCAGGCCAACCTCATGACACTCAACAAGGCCAAGTGTAAGGTCCTGCACCTGGGTAGGCACAATCCCAAGCACAAATCCAGGCTGGGTGGTCAATGGCTGGAGAGCTCCCCCGAGGAAAAGGATCTGGGAGCCAGGGTTGATGAAAAGCTTAACATGAGCCTGCAGTGTGCACATGCAGCCCAGACAGCAACTGAGTCCTGGGCTGCATCAAGAGCGGTGTGGGCAGCAGGGCAAG
>VWZE01012315.1:206515-249986 GCA_013396675.1 Eubucco bourcierii | reverse complement strand
GCCCAGGGAGATTGTGGCTGCTCCCTCCCTGGAGGTGTTCAAGGCCAAGTTGGAGGAGGCCTTGAGTGAGCTGTACTAGTGGGAAGTGTCCCTGCCTCTGGCAGGGGGTTGGAACTAGATGATCCTTGAGGTCCCTTCCAACCTTACCATTCTATGATTCTATGATTGAACCCCACTGGAGAATTTTACTATACCAAGAGAGAAGCCTCAGAAAGCAACCGAGTGAATCAAAACGTAATGTTGATATCTCTTTGGTCCTTATTGGTGGAAAGAAACAAAACTAAAAGGAACAACTGTGGGCATAATCCTCCCTTCTTCCTTAGTCTTGTATCAAAGCAAGACTTGGCCCCAAGCACAGGTCAGACATAACGGAAAACTTTGGGTTCGAAGCATCCAATGCCACAATGGAAGAGCCTAGCATGGAGGCTGGATTGCAAAGGCACTGTCCCTTTGCCACCTCCTCAGTACTCTTCCTACCCCAAATGGTGGTTTTCTATGATGAAGTTACAGCATAAGTGGATAAGGGAAGAGAAACTGATCTCATCTACTTGGACTTGTGTAAAGCATTTGGCACTGTCCCATACGACATCCTGGTCACCAAATTGGAAAAGTATTGATCTTAGTGGTGGACCTTTTGCTTTTGATAAGGAATTGGCTGAATGGCTGCACTCAGAGAGCTGCAGTCAACGGCCCAATGTCCAAATGGAGACAAGTGGCACCCCTCAAGGGTCAGTACTGGGGCCAGTGCTGTTTATCATCTTTGTTGAGGATATGGGCAGAGGAATGAAGTGCATCCTCAGGAAGTTTGTGGATGACAACAAGCTGTGTGGTCTGGTTGACACACTGGGGGCAAGGGATTCCATCTAGAGGGACTTGGTCAAGCTCTAGAGATGGGAAGAAATAAAGGCTGGTCAAGGGATGGCTCAAGAGCAGTCTTGAGGACAAGAACTTGGGGACATCAGTTGACGGAAAACAATGTGAGCCAGCAATGTACACTTGCAGCCCAGAAGGCAAATGTGTCCTGGGCTGCATCAAAAGAAGTGTGAGCAGCAGAACAAGGAGGTAATTCTTCCCCTCTTGTCTACTCTTATAAGACCCCACTTGGAGTGGCACATGCAGTTCTGGTGCTCCCAGCATAAGAAGGACATTGAATATCCAGTGCAAGTCCAGAGGAACGGTGTGAAGCTGATCAGAGGGCTGGAGCGTCTCCTGTATGGGGACAGGCTGTGACAGTTGCCTCTGCTCAGCCTAGAGATGAGAAGGCTCCAAGGGAGACCTTATAGTGGCCTTTAAATATATTAAAGGGGCTTACAAGAAAGACAGAAAAGGACTTTTTTTACAAGGACTTGTCATGATAGGATGAGAGAAAGTGGATTGAAGCTTGAGGAGGGTAGATTTAGACTGGATATTAGGAAGAAATTCTTTATCACGGTATCACAGTATCACCAGGGTTGGAAGAGACCTCAAAGCTCATCAAGTCCAACCTGTCACCACAGACCTCAAGACCAGACCATGGCACCAAGTGCCACGTCCAAACCCGCCTTGAACACCTCCAGGGACGCTGACTCCACCACCTCCCTGGGCAGCCCATTCCAGCAGTCAATGACTCTCTCAGTCAAGAACTTTCTCCTCACCTCCAGCCTAAACTTCCCCTGGCACAGCTTGAGACTGTGTCCTCTTGTTCTGGTGCTGCTTGCCTGAGAGAAGAAGGTAACCTCCCCCTGGCTACAACCACCTTTCAGGTAGTTGTAGACAGCAAGAAGCCCCCCCCTGAGCCTCCTCTTCTCCAGGCTAACCAATCCCAGCTCCCTCAGCCTCTCTCCATAGGGCTGTGCTCCAGGCCTCTCCCCAGCTTCGTTGCCCTTCTTTGGACACGCTCAAGCACCTCAATGTCCTTCTTAAATTGAGGGGCCGAGAACTGGACACAGTAAGGGTATAAAGGGTACTACCCTTTATAGTAAGGGTAGTGAGACACTGGAGTGAGGTCATGGAAGCCCGCTCCCTGGACATGTTCAAGGCCAGACTGGAAAGGGCCTTGAGCAACCTGGTCTAGTGGATGGTCTCCTATGGTGGGGAGGTGGGGGTGTTAGAACTAGATGATCTTCCAGATCCCTACCAACCCAAACCATTCTATGAATCTATGGAATCCGTGCCTGCATCACTGGTTCACTAGAGGTGGCCATATTTCAATGACAAGAAACAACCTATACATCATTTATATGCTCACTGTGCTTTCTCTGTCCAGAGATCAATACAGGTATCTCTTCTCATTATACTAAAATGCATGATGAGCACGGGCACTATCATAAAGTCACTTGCCAGTACATGACATAATAAGCCCTGCTTTTTGTCCTCTGGACACTGCTGTATAAAAACTATATGAAAGCTCACATGCAATCAAGTTAGCATTTCATACAGATAAGAAGCAGCAAAGTGAAGGAGGCAAATAAACCTTTCCTCAGGTCTCCCTCAGCTCTGGCTTTGCAGACTGGTTTTGATGCCATTGGGGAGAAAAAATAATAATCAGAGCATGCTTCTAGCCTCCACATCTTTCTAGTGAAGCAAAATGTTATATAGTCTTCTGGAAATAAAAAAAACAACCTTATTGCTTATTAAAATTTAGGCAAATCATGGGGTGAAGGGAATAATGAATTACCTTGAGGGAGAGATACTTGGCAACAGCGAGTTCCAAAACATCGTGGGCAAAAGAGTTTTGACTTCGGGAATTCACTTAATTTGCTTTGTTGCCAATTAACTAAAACTTTTATTTACTGATTCAGGCACTGGGAAACAGAAATGACAAACAATTAAACACATACTTAGGTAAACCTCTTTCTTCCTATTTCTCCAGCCTCACTGCAGTCCAGCACATCTTCCTACATACATGCCAGCCAGCCTCCCTTTCCCTTGTTTTAGACACATATTACACTCCTTCCCTACAAGCCCCTTAGGGTGAAGTGGACATCAGAGGACTGGGTTGGTACATGATGCTTTCTTGCTGCTGTTACTTATTTCTTACCACTTGCTTTCTTTACTCCTTCCTGTTTACTTGTTTTCCCATCCCAAGTCCTCCAGAGTCTGCAGTTCCTGTGAGGTATCCCTCTTCTGGTGTAGTCCCTTCACTTAAAGCACCTTTCCAGCACAGAATTCTCCCCTCCAAGAACCAGCTTTGGCCACATTCCTGACAATGTCCCCTTCCATGTCCCTTCTCCTGTTATTTGCTTCTGTGCCCCCTCTCATGCAACCTTACATGTCCTCCTGTGTCTCTGACTAGTTTCCTCTCACATCTCACATTTCCCCACAGAGAGGCTGGGATACTTTTGACTGTCCATTTTACAGCTGAAGAAAACCTTCTTTCAAGGATTATGCTAGAGCTGGCAGAAAGTTTGCCTTCCACCTACCCAGGTGGTTGCTGTCTATCTGCATAGAGCTATACACCTTTACAATGGTCACTCCACTGCCTTGCATCAGCACAAAATGCCGTTTTAGAGAGTGCAAAATCAAAGAGGTATGCTGCACTGAGAATGGCCATCAGGTACAGATCTATCCCATACCATCTTCCAACAACAGGTTCTCCAGCCACTGGAGCCATTTTATGCTGAGACAGTGGAAAAGGATAATTTCACAAACTGGATGATGCTCAATTCTTCCTCCTTCTTTATGCTTCCTCCCCACTAAATATTCAGGCTGCAAATGAAGTAGTAGATGGCCATATCCCTCAGCACAGCCTTCCTGAGTCAGAGTCTACCTCCATAAGATAAAGCTCTTCTAATAGCACTGTCAATGAGAGATTGCATATCTAGTTAAACGCTATTCAGACGCACCCAGAGACATTCACTGCTTCAGAAACGCATCTCTTCCTAATAATATCGTTGGCTACATTATCTTATTTGACACTAAAAACTTGAGATGATTGATGCTGGTTTAAATTCTGAATAGACAAAGATTATAGAGCAGCTTTATAATCTTTTGCATTAGTGCCCTGGGGAAATGGGTGAAGCCTTTATCACATTCAAAGGACAGCATGACTGATGCTAAACCTCTACCCTTCCAGTCAGACCAGCCTTCCATGAAGGTCTAAGGCAGCCTGGTTGAGAGTCTACCTGCAAGAGTGGTTCTGAGGACCTGGCATTTGATCATTAGGTGCCATACTACTACATGCAAGTAAGTTAGGAATAAGGAACAAAGAGAGGAAGGATGATGGGAAAAATGACAGAGTGAGAAACTTTACCTTGTCTTTAAACAGCTGTCCTGCTGAGAAGCAGCAGAATGTTTGCTGCCTGGACACACAAATACTACAGAAGTGATAAGAAACTATATCCTAACAGATGTATGGAAGAGTGGCTCAAGAACTTGCTCCAAGAGAAAAAACAAATCTGTGGCAGCCATAAAGGGTAGGTTCAAGGAGGATTAGGCTTTTATAACATTCCTGGAAAGATCCGCATTTCTTATTTTGAGACTCATGAAATGAAAGGACTAGAAACTTAAACTCACTCTTGCTCCAATCTCTTTTCACAATTAAAAAAACCCCAAAAAACCAAAACCAACCAACCAAAAAAAAAAAAACAAACCCACCAAAACAAAAAAAACAACCAAACAAACACCAAAAAAACAACCAACAAAGCAAACAAACAAGCAAACAAAAACACCAAACCCAAAACAATCAGAGTTATTAAAAAAAAAAAATAAACATTTGTTGAGCAAAAGAAGCCTAACACCAGGAGAAACAAAAGGAACAATGAAGGCTCAAAACCTCTCAAGCAGCTCATATCGCATTAACAAAAGCATAAATGACCATATGGAGTCCATGTGAGTGCAGGAGACAGAGGAACAGAGAAATGAACACTACACTGGAAGTCTCCTTAAGTTTGTTGCCAGAGGACTCATGACATCTTACCAGGGATTGCCATTTCTCTCAGCACCCAGCCTTCCAAGTCCTTATGACCACAAAGATCTCTTCAGAAAATAATTTTCTTTTTCCTCTCTGGGGATTTGTAATGCACAGCAATCAGTGAGGAAAGAACACTACAGAGAAATCAGGCATCTCTATATGAGCAGTCACTTCTGTTTCCATCCTTCAATGAACATCACTATTGCATCAACTCCTTTTCTTGTCCTGCACTGCTTGGGTGCCAAGCCTCTATTAATCCACAAAGAAATCCCTTCAGGGTGGGTTTGTACTGAAACAGAGGACAAAATTGCTCCATTCTTCTTTGAGCATTGCAAGCCTCCTTCTTAGGCCCAAGTCCATTCCAGGAGAGAGATATTAAGAAAAGCCCACATGTTAAATGCTGGTCATCATGCTAACCTCACTAAATGACCCAGCAACACAGGTAAAAAAAAAATCATAGAATCACAGTAAGGTGGTAAGGTTGGAAGGGACCTCAGGGATCATCTAGTTCCAACCCCCTGCCATAGGCAGGGACACCTCCCACTAGTACAGCTCACTCAAGGCCTTGTCCAACCTGGCCTTGAACACCTCCAGGGAGGGAGCAGCCACAACCTCCCTGGGCAACCTGTGCCAGTGTCACTGCAAAGAACTTCCTCCTAACATCCAGTCTAAATCTTCCCTCTGCCAGTTTAAATCCATTGCCCCTTGTCCTGGCATTGCAAGACCTTGTCAATAGTCCCTGCCCAGCCTTCCTGTAGGCCCCCTTCAGATACTGGAAGGCTACTATCAGGTCCCCTCGAAGCCTTCTCTTCTCCAGGCTGCAGAGCCCCAACTCTCTCAGTCTGTCCTCATAGCAGAGCTACTGCAGCCCTCTGATCATCTTTGTGGCCTCCTCTGGATCTGCTCCAACACTTCCATGTCCTTCCTGTGCTGAGGGCTCCAGAACTGCACACGGGACTCCAGGTGGGGTCTGACAAGAGCANCCACCCAGCCTGGATTTGTGCTTGGGATTGTGCCTACCCAGGTGCAGGACCTTACACTTGGTCTTGCTGAATTTCATGAGGTTGGCCTGGGCCCACCTCTCCAGCCTGTCCAGGTCCCTCTGGATGGCATCCTCTAGCAAGTTGACTGTGCCACACAGCTTGGTGTCATCTGCAGACTTGCTGAGGGTGCACTCGATTCACTGACAAAATGTTAAACAGCACTGACCCCTGAGGGATGCCACTTGTCTCTGGTCTCCAGGTAGACATTGTGCTGTTGCTCACCACTCTCTGTGTGCAACCATCCAGCCAATTCCTTATCCAGCAGTGCTCCACTCATCAAGTCCATGTTTTTTCAGTTTGGTGACCAGGATGTCATGTGAGAAATCACAACAGTTCATTTGAACCTGTATAGCTAAAGCTCAGTCTCAGGTTTCATGTGACCGGAGTCTGCCCAACAACTGGGAGTTTTTACCAGTATGGTTTCACAGAAATGCTGCACCTCCATGCCAGAATATACTAAACAGAGGAAATAAACAAACAATCAAACAAACCCACCACAACCCTCCAAAACTCCAGTTTGCACAGCCGTGAATTATATTAGGAACACACTTAGCGGAAATAGGAGTAAAGGAATGCTGAAATGAAAATGAAGGAATCAGTTCTGCATCAGAACTACTGGATAGATTGTATGCTCCTGCTCTGGCAGAGTGGTTGGACTCGATGATCTCTTTCAGTCCCTTCCAACCCCTGACATCCTGTGATCCTGTGACTCTGGTACGGTCACCCACAGTTTCTCCACCTCAGAGCACCAGTAGTTGGTGGCATCAGATGAGATCCCTACACATGGTGCCCCATCTCACAGCCTGGACAATACTGTCACAAACCAGACTGCAGACTGCTAATATAGTCAGCCTTCTGGAAAATAAATAAATAAATGACCCCCACCCAACCTAAGGAGTAAACATTAAAATATCTACCTACCTACCTACCTACCTATCTATCTATCTATCTAATCTATCTATCTATCTATCTATCTATCTATCTATCTATCTATCTATCTATCTATCTATCTATCTATCTATTCTCTCCCTCCCTCTCTCTCCCTCTCTCTATCTCTCTCTCTAATATATCTTTTCTACTACCTGCTAGCCACTGGGCAACATTCAGCTGGGGAAGAGTCAACTGTGACCTCATTGCTGAAGGCCACATGAAGTAACGTTCTTAAAGCAGCATCACCAAAAGCAAAGGCAATACAAAATATACCACCTGCCTACATAGTTTTCAGTAAGCTTGACAGGGAGAGGAACATTTTTCCTCCTACAACCAGAGGAAAATATCATCTCCTTGTCTGTCTTTATCCATCTTTCGTGTCTTGCCTTTTAATTAGCTTATAAACGTCTTGGAGGGGAGAACCATCATTCTGATTCTGCATTCATGCAGGGCATAGGGTCTTTGTTAATGGCAAGGCCACCTTAATGGTACAGAGATAAGAGCAATCATCAGCCAGGCTCAGTTTAACGGCTTCACTTTTACTTTGTTTTGCCCTGCTGCATCTTCCTTGCCATTGCCGGCAGGCTGTGTGGCTTAAACCTGCCATCTGCACACATGCTGAGATTTGAAGAGGGCCTCTGTACACCGTGGTATCATTCCCCACCCTGAGTGGCTGCCCCCTTGCCACAGTGCATACCTCTTTGCCCCTGTGCCATCTCATTCTCGATTAGTTGCACGCTTCTGATTAAGTCTCTTTTAATAAATGACTCCTATTGAACTGGATCCCTCTGTCACCGTGAGAGACATAAAATTAAAAACTGTCTGTCTTTAATCATGCCAGGCTTCATCTCCATTTCTCAGGCTCCATTTATCAATAATTAATATAAGGAAGACTGAAATCCATTTCAATTTCAAAGACCCAAATGTTACANAAGGAAGGAAGAAAGAAAGAAACCACCATCACTTCCAGAAACAGAGACAGCCAGACTCACACATGGGAAAAGAGAATTTGGCAGCACTGCAGCAGTCTCCAAAAGGAGAGAAAGGCTTGGATGTGACAAGTCGCTCTTCTTGTGATTTTCTAACCAGGGATTTTTCCCCTCAAATACTCTCAATGGAGACTGATCCCAAGGCCCACAGAGATCTGCACTGCTGCTCATGGCCTTATTTCTCTTAGTTTTATGAAGTCCCTGGAGCTATGACTTTGTTACCTGGTCTGCTACCTTCTTTTAAGAAATTGCCAGACCTCAGATGCTCTAAGGGGAAGTCACAGGCACCACTTCCTGAGACAGTGGCGAGATCTACCAGGATGAGGAAGGATGTGGGGAGGCAAATGACCAGCCTACTTCTCATTAGGTTGCTCTATAAAGTACTAGAACTGATACTGAAATCCTTATTCCTTTATTCAAGTGGCACAGCTGTTTACTCCATTTTTAAAAATCCCTACACAGCACCCAGCATTTCAGCCAATCCTCCTATTGTTGCATAGGAAGTACAAGAATGTCCAACACAAAAAACGCTGACAAATGCCATCAAATTCTTTCTTTTGGCATTCACATCTGAGAATGAGTCTTACTGTTCAGTTATGAAAAGGTCACAAGCCAATGGCATAATGGCTTGTATCAGGAATAGTTTGGCCAGCAGGACCAAGCAAGTGATTGTCCCACTGTACTCACCATTGGTGAGGCCACCCCTCAAATACAGTGTCTCACTACAAGAAGGACATTGAGGTGCAGGGGCTTGTCCAAAGAAGAACAACAATTCTGGTAAAGGGCCTCTAACACAATTCTTAGGAGGACTGTCTGGGGAAACTAGGGTTGTTTAGTCTGGAGGATGAGGGGATATCTCATTGCCCTCTACAACTACCTGAAAGGAGGCTGAAGTGAGGTGAGGATCAGTCTCTCTTCACATACAACAAGCGACACGATGGCCTCAAGTTATATCAGGGAGGTTCAGGTTGGCTATTAGGAAAAAAATATTCACAGAAAGGGTTATTTGGAATAACCAGATTCCAGATTCACAGAAAGGAATTTTGGAACAGGCTGCTCAGAGAGGCAGCGTAGTCACCATCCCTGGAGGCATTTAAAAGACATGGGGATGTGGAGCATGGGGACATGGTTTAGTGGTAGCAGCTTAGCAGCAGTGGTGGGACTGAAAGCTCAAGATGAGCAGTTGGACTTGATGATGTCAAAAGTTTCTTCCAACCTCAACAGTTCTATGATTTTGTGATATCTACTCTTGAAGTCAAAAGCCATCGCAGTTTGGGTAGAAATCCCTGTGTTTGGGTACTGCAAATAGCACATTTGACCACACTGATGGGTTGCCTTGAGCTCTGTGGCCAGCTTCACACTGGGCTGGGTATGTCTTAAGTACACCCATGTGATATGGTCCTCTGCCAGCAACACAAATTGAGGAAAGCCCCATGACCACAGTGATGCTGTGTCTTAAATCACATGTCCTGTAAGGGTTGTCTGGCTCAGGTGAGACCACACTGAAGATGTCAACATGGCTTTCTGAACTGAAAGTTCAGACAAACTGCCATCATCAAGAAAAACAAAATACAAAACTATGCTGCAGAGATACTTGTCAGGAGCTCAAATCACATTGCATGGGCATACCACACACAGACACATGGATAGCTTTCCAGCCATTGATCTGTCAGCCCTTATATTGATAAATATATATCTGAAAGTCAAATACAATCATAGAAATGTTTCAGTTGGAAAAGATCTCCAAGATCATTGAGTCCAACCATTGACCTAGCACCACCATGGTCATTAAATTGTGTTTCAAAGTGCCATGTCTACACTTTTTTTGACACCTTCAAAGACAGTGACTGCACCACCTCCCTGGGCAATCTATTTCAATGCCTCGCAATCCTTTCAGTAAAGAAAAATTTCCTAATATCCAACCTAAACATCCTCTGGCACAATTTCTATCATTTGATACGAGAGAAAAAAGACTGACTCCCACCTCACCGCAATCTTCTTTCAGGTAGTTGTAGAGAGAAAAACAGAAGAAGAGTAGAGCTTAGAGCTGCAGAGAGAAAATGGAAGATAAAATGCAGGAGTTGTCCTTTGGGGGGAATTTTGCACATGAACTAAAAACAAAAGGAAGAAAAAAAAAACACAAACCAAAACATCTAAAAAAACCCAAACTCTGCTTTCGAAACCCAATGTCCACAAGACACTGAGCAGATAAACACACATCAGCACACTAGAAATAAAGGTGAACCTCCAAACAGGGTATTACCCCACATAACTCCCAAGAAAGGCAATCTTCAGCATATTCATCAGCTAAATACCCAACCCAACATCTCCCAAGCCTTCAAGTAGCTCTGCAGATTCCACACTCTCTGTGGAACTCAGCACAACTACTTCTGTGTCACCTGCCCATAACTGGAACATGGAACAGGGGAGCCGCACACAGGTAAATCCTGCCACTAGAGGTAGGAACAATTAGGACATTACCCTTTGATTAAGTGCCCTATGCAGGGGAACACAATAAGCAGCCTAGTGTGACATCATAACACTATCAGTCATTAGTCAGTAATTACTGTGCAATTATGTAAGGACACAAAGGCACAACTCCCCCCATGGTTACAGTGGAGAAATATCATTCAATAGCCTGTTATTACTGCACAACCACACGGTAGAAAATGATGCCTTGCCCACTGGTATGAAGTGGTCCTATCATTCATCACTCATTCTCAGGTAGTTACTAAGGGAACCTTTTGGTAAACCCATGGTGACTGTGGTTCCTGGTGGCTGTGGAGACTTTTATCCCAGCCTGTGATACATTTTCAAGATTGTTGAGGGGGTGTGTGGAGGGTTATGTGGATATGGAGGGATTACAAAAACATTTGCTGAACTACTGTTGTCTTCCCAATAAGCTCCTTGTTCCATGCCACTGAATTGTGGCAATATTGTGGTAATGCTTTCCCTGAAACTTAGACATGAGGGGGGATAATTGCACCTTTGCCCTGCAGATCTTGTGGTCCTTGTAATTATATACAGTTACCAAGGAATACAGCAATTTTGAACCTATTACCCACAAGTATAATTTATTTCAGAGTTAAATGTATTGCTTCTATGCCAGCCTCGCTCATGGTTCTCCTTCATGCATTCAAGCTTCCCTAGTGACAAACGCTGAAAATAGAGTGAACTGGAAAAAAAAAAGCCAATGGGAGCAGAAGATGCAGATGCAGATCCCCAGAGGATTTTTAAGGGAGCAGCGTTAGTGCAAAAGGGGAACAGCTGCAAAATGAAGCTGCTTCCAAGGCTATTCTCGTCTGAGATGGGGCTGTGGTGGTGCTGGCTCTCAGTCATAGAATCATTTCATTTGGAAAAGGCCTTTAAGATCATTCAGTCCAACCATTATCTAACTAGCAAGTCTGATGCTAAGAGATGTCCCTCAGCACCACACAGATTCAACAGTTGTCACAGCTATCCACAATTTCAAGACTGCTGTGCTTTGAAAACCTTCCCTCTATGAGCCTCTGAGACTTCTAACAGCTTTCTGTCTGCAAAATTAGGGAAGAAACATCAGAGGTGTGCTCTAGTGCACAGCTGAACTCTGATGCAAAGGATTGCCAACTGGTCTGCAGCTACATAACATGCAATAGAAAAATAAAGCCTGTTTACTTCTGAATAGCCAGTTCCCGATGAGAGTGGAGTCACAGGGGGAAGGAAAAAATTGATATTTTCCCCAAGCTATGTCAACATTTTAAAAGGAAGCAAGCAGTCAAGAGTATGGATCTTCAGCAAATGTGGTGTGCCACATGGCCAGCAGCACAAAGGAAAACACAAGCAGCCAGTTCTGCAAATTTCCCCTTTCCCAGTTAGTAGATGTTTGCCACCACCAGTGAGATCCTAAGTTTCAGAGCATTTCTGCATACAAAATGGTGTGGCCTCCAGACTATTACAACCTATGACAGTTTTAATAGCTCTTTAAAGGATATTTAAGCATTTGAGTACTGCACCTTTACCCTACTGACATTCACATTCGAAGGGCTGAGAGAGGGGGCAAGCCTGATACTCTTTATCTGCCTTGGAAACCCCAGGTTTGCCCAGACAGGGGAGATTTAATAGAGAATATTGACATATACTGGTTCAGTCCTGCCTATCATCCTTTGTCAAAAGGCAGAACAGGGCTGAAAGCATGGAAGATATGGCAGCAGGAGGTGATCAGGACCACAGGGTCAGTACCCCTTCAGGTAACTTCAGTCAGAACATGATTGTGAATGATGGGACATCCCAAAATATGCAAACGTTTTAGCTAACAACAACACATCTCCATTCTGAGGAGATCAAACGATACCAAATACTCAAAAGGCTAGAAAGAGTAGATAGAGACATTGCAGATTTGTGTCCCAATTTCTGCACTACCTTTTAGAGAGGTAAGCTATTTCCTCACAAAACAATAGGTGCTCCAGCTCCTGGAGAGGAGCTCACTGCTGTTCAAACACATTGCACCATTATGGCAAGTCAAGCTCTAGGAGCGACACAAAAAGATTATGCTGGAACATAAAGAAAAGACCTGAAGTGAGTTGTTATGGAAACCAGATTCTTACAAGCTCACATCACTAAATGAGGTCTCTCCCCTTACATCCATCTGTCAAAAAGCCCAAGATGCACAGGAGTTGCTAATGACCACAGCTCTGTTGCCTCACCTTGTATTCACAGCAGGCTTTAATCAAAAGAAACAATGCCCACTTTAATCTGAAATACTTTATTGGCAAACAAAGTTCCAGAAAACTCAAAATAGCACCACAAAGTGGTGATGAGATTATATTTTTTTACACAGGCTCAAGCCCATGTTTAACAGTGTAGATGTACATGGTGGGGAATAACTACTTCACCTAAGCTAGGTAGTGCCATTTTGCATGCCCTGGATTATCTCATTTGACTTCTGCTGGCCTTTCCAGCAGCACATAGCTCTTCTATAGTTGACACTTGCCACTACTGCTTCATATTACATCAACTATACATGCACAGCAAGTATCTGTGTATGTTTATAGAGAAACTAAAAGTCTATATGGCAGTGTATTGGTTAACAATACTGGGAAAAGATAATTGTCCCAGCAGAGAGCTGGCTACTTTAGATTGCTAGGCAGAAGTAGGGACAAACCATTGGAATTATTGTTGCATTGGTTACATCTGAGGAAGAAGAAGTTGGGGTAGAACTGGCACTTCCTGCTTTTTATTATCCAGTACTGGTCAAATCAACAAGACTGTTTTTTTTAAGGCTTTCCACACAGATTCTCACCCTTTGCATTCTGTCAAAGCACTGACAGAAGAACTTCAACTAGACTGTCAAAACACTTTTAGCTTACTAATGAGATACTGCATGAGTTTTGTACTGGATATCTGTTTACCCTGACACTATCCTAAGCATTGGCTGAAAGATTCCAAACCATCCAATGTGCATTCCATGACCTCTCACTACCACAAAGTTCAGGATCACATGCACTTCCAAAGCCTGTGTCTCAGGACTTGGGTTATGATTTGACCCAACATCATCCTAACTAACAACTCATTCCTCTGAGCAATTAATGTTTTTCATGTTTCATGAGTTCCATAAGGAGGCTAAATCAGTTGTAGGGAGGTCCACACCTGTGTGAGAGTGCTCATAAATTTGCTTGGTGCCACCAAGAAACCAGCACCAGGAGGTAGAGCTAAGAACACATTCTGTGCTGTCCTGATCTGTGTCTGAGGGCAGAAAGAAACAGCAGTAACAGGTCTCATGCCAGCACAGCAGCCCCTACTTCTGTAGCATGCTGTCTGGCTTGCAGGCCAATACAGCAACATCTGCTACAGTTAAGAATGCAAATGAGTTTCTCTGCTGTTTTCAGTCACTCATAACTTGCCAAAATTTTCATCTTCAGAGCAGAAATTTCCACAACTTGGCCAGCATCCAATGGCGATTATTTTTTGAGAGAACATGGCAGTGACTTAACCACTACAGAGCATTTAGAATGGCATTCATCACTATTACCCAGAAGTTCTGACAGACAACATTAAGCAGCTTTAAAGTCTACAAAGTTTAGCTCTGAGAGCTAAAAAGCCAGAAGCATCTGCCAAGGGATTTGAAATGTGCACCTTCTAGCCAGCGTATGCACACCATTCAGAGTACAAGGGTTCTGAATTAGTGTTAAACCTGGAAGATCCACTAAGATGAATCTGGGGAAGGGAGGAAGGGCTCATGATCCTGTAACCAACTATCATCTAGCAGAAATAGTATGTACACCATTTGGCCAACTCCAAAATTAAGTTGCACAAGCAGATAGCATAAGATCTTGTGAAAACTTCAACGAATGTGAGTCCAGGTTTCAGTAATGGCTCTGTAAGATCTTTCCTCTGAAGGCATTATTTACTGGCCAGCCAAGCAGATCCAACCAGTCCCTGGGCCCAGAGAGGGAAGATTTGCTTCCCCTTTTTTTTTTTTCCTCCCCCCATGCTCTTAGCTGGATGGCTCTTCCTTGCACCAACTCATTTGACTTACCTTTCACTCAGCCAGTTTGGATCACTAATCAACTTTAGAATTAGGTTATGACTTAGATGAACTTGGGGAGGGACCTACTGACCACCACAGCAAACAGAAAGGAAGTACCAGGAATATGTACCTGGAGGAGGCACACTGCCAAATGTAATGGTGGCAGCAAGCTATTAGAGTGCTTCTCTCACGTGAAGCACATTAATTCCAAGATGGAAATTTGTAAACCATTCAAGCCCCACTGCAGGGAAAGTTCAGTCTTAACACACAAGAGTGCAAATCCCTTTCTAGTAACCATCAGCATTAGAGAGAGAGATCTTTCCTTTGATAGATCTAATGTGCAGCATGTAAACATCTCTGCAACAAAAAAACTGATACAGAAAAAGGCATGCAGGTGAGTAGAATGTTGTGGTATTTGGAGCCTGCAAGGGAAGCTTCCAGGCTCCAAGATGTAAATACAGAGTCTCTTTATAGTCAGTCAATGCTTGCTGTTATGAATCTGAGTATTTTGTTAGTGGTATTCTTTTGGTATCTAGAAGAGGGGGGAAAGAAAGAATTGGTTTTAATTAAGTCACAGGAAAAAATAATTAGGTTTTCATCCTGGAAGACAGAAGAGGTCGGAAAGGAATATGTGCTGAAGGGTTTGTGAATTTCCCTTGCATAGTGTTGCTGGCTCTACACTCTGAGGTGAGCTGTTTGTTAATTATAATGTATTCAATAGGTTATAGAAAGTACAGGATGGGTGAGCAATGACTCCTGGTTCACATGCACATTCAGAGAGTCCTGCAGTTTCTTCTATGTGGTGTGTAAGGTTGTGTGGATATAAACCATGAGAAAAATGTAACACATCTAGCCAAAAAGTGACAGCATAGATACTGTAAGCTGGACGATGTTTTCTAAAGAATGAAACCTTTTAGGTTTTGGGTTTTTTGGTTACTTGTACTCTACAGTGTAGACTACTTACAAATCACAGAATCACAGAAACACTCAGGTTGGAAAAGACCCTCAGGATCACCAAGTCCAACCAATAACGCTACTCTACAAGGTTCAGCCCAAACTATGTCCCCAAGCACCACATCCAAATGACTTCCAAACACATCCAGAGCAGGATGTAACAATCCCCATCCATAAGCACAAATGTAGCCATCTTTCCAAGGCAATGGTGACCAATACAGAAAGAAGAGGGAAAGGTTGACAAATAAGCTGTTGAATATAGCTCAGCAAGCATGAGACTAGATAGTGCAATGTGGGCTGAACTCACCCAAAGGGTATTCCATGTACACTGTTGTTGGAGTGACTGCCACATGTGCATCTCCACCAGTTTCCACTCTTCTGTGGCACAACATGAGATGCTATACAAGGTTATTAAGCTGGGGCTCTAGTGTGCCCTGAGCCTGTGCTGCACAGCATCTCAAGATCAAGCAGAAAACACACCTTGCACTATGCTGTAGCGCTGCCAAGCTCTACACTCATTTTCATTCTTCTGTCAAGTTACTGTGAAAGAGTAGCATTACTCAGCACAGCCTAGACATCCTCCAAGATTTGTCCACTTGCTTTATATGACTGCTCTATAACACTCTTCAGAAGAACACATTGGAAACTTAGCGTGGTTCCTGCAGAGGAACCTGGAAGTTAGGTGAGTGTTATTGAAGCCAGTCTATGCTGTATGGTGTGTGCTCCAGCACATCTCTCTGTTTGTTCTATGCACACAGGTACCTGTGGCCACACAGAGCTTTTGTTAACTTCACAGAATCACAGAATGGGGGGGGCTGGAATGGACCTCTGAAGATGACCTAGTCTGACCTGTCTGCTAAAGAACATTCGCTTAGAGCAGGTTGCACAGGAACATGTCCACGTGAGTTCTGAAAGTTTATGGAGGAGACTCCACAACTTCTCTGGGCAGTGTGATCCAGTGCTGTGGCACTCTCAGAAGAGTTTTCTCCTTAGGTTCAAGTGAAACACTCAGCACAGGAAGGACAAGGAAGTGTTGGAGCGGGTCCAGAGGAGGGCCACGAGGATGATCAGAGGGCTGGAGCAGCTCTCCTATGAGGACAGGCTGAGAGAGTTGGGGCTCTGCAGCCTGGAGAAGAGAAGGCTTTGAGGGGACCTGATAGTAGCCTTCCAGCATCTGAAGGGGGCCTACAGGAAGGCTGGGGAGGGACTATTTACAAGGTCTTGTAATGACAGGACAAGGGGCATTGGGTTTGAACTGGCAGAGGGGAGATTTAGACTGGATGTTAGGAGGAAGTTGTTTGTGGTGAGGGTGGTGAGGCACTGGAACAGGTTTCCCAGGGAGGTTGTGGCTGCTTCCTCCCTGGAGGTGTTCAAGGCTAGGTTGGATGAGTCCTTGAGTGACCTGTGCTAGTGGGAGGTGTCCCTGCCTATGGCAGGGGGTTGGAACTAGATGATCCTTGAAGTCCCTTCCAACCTTACCATTTTATGATTCTATGATTTTATGAAACCTCCTGTGCTCTAGTTTGCATCCATTGCACCTTGTCCTATCGCTGGACATCACTGAAAAGAGCCCAGCCCCATCCTCATTAATTCCACCCTTTAGATGCTGATGAGCACTGATAAGATCCCCTCTCAATCTTCTCTTCTCCAGGCTAAAAGAATCCCAGGTCTCTTGGCCTGTCCTTGTAAGACAGGTGCTCCAGTCCCCTCACCTCTTGGTGGCCTTCTGCTGGACTCTCTCCAGTAGTTCCCTGTCTCACTTGAACTAGAAAGCCTAGAACTGGACATAAAGCTGCAGGGGTGACCTCACCAGTACAGAAAGGGAGGAGAACCTCCCTCAACCTCAATTCTAGAGCTTTCTCATATGGAGCAAGTGGTAAGATTGTCACCTTGCTTTGATTTAGATAATGCCAAGAGTGCTCACAGTCCTTTAATTCAGTTGGAATGTAAGACATTTCAGACTGATTTTGATTCTTTAAAAGTTAGATTTGCAGAGTGGAACACAGTCAGAAAATGTCAACGTTAACACCTCCCCTCATATTTTTAACCACAGTCTCCTGTGGTTTTTAAACACTTCCCCCACCAGACCTTTCCACATTCAGCCCACAGGATGGGCTTCAACTTGCTGAATGAGTGGTTATTCAATATTTCTTTTCCATTGTTCACTGTGTGGCCTTATATCTCGTTTATCATACAGTAAGCCCCTCATTGAACGAGGCAGAAATCCTACAATAACAGCCTGTGAGCATTTAAAGACTACATTGTCAACGTGCTATTTCCCAACTTCTGTGCATTTCTTTTCACTGTGACTTTAATTCGTGTCTTTTTGTGTTGAATTTCATTGGCTCTTTAAAAGAGAAAAGTGGATAAACAAAGAAAATCCTTCACGAGCAACGCATTGACAGATCGCAACAGAGCATTTGTCGTTTATAAATGTGCAATTTAGAGCGGTGGAGATAATTGATTTTATTTTTTTTGTTTGCTAGCAAATCAAAATAAAAGATGTTTTGGGGTTGACCTAATAGGACAAAAATCAAAACAAGAACAAGCAAAGAAAAAACCCCAAAACCCCAACCTAGTCTAAGATAAAAACCAAAAAAAGGATCAGTGAAACCTCTTGTGCTCTGGTTTGCATCCATTGTGCCTTGTCCTATCACTGGACATCACTGAAAAGAGCCCAGCCCCATCCTCATTAATTCCACCCTTCAGATACTGATGAGCATTGATAAGATCCCCTCTCAATCTAATTTGTTTGAATATCCAAACTAATTTGTTTGGATAAACAGAAATCTTGCACTGGGAACAGATTGCTGTTCTAGGGTTTCTAATACTTTCAAAGGGAAAGTTTTCCACTCCTGCGATTTTAATAACATCCTCCCCCCCACCCCAACTTTTACTTCCTCAAAGTTAGTTACTTCATCACCTTGAGTTTGTGATACTTTTCAATTAATTTCAAGTTGTGTTTCTGTAAAAAGCTGTCCAGAAAAAAGCTATAAAGGGAGGGAGGTGTTACCCACCTCCTGCTTTAATGCCACTGACTAGGCAGATTCTCTTGCTGCTGCTGTTCTCAATTCTTCATTGTTATTTACAGGCTCAGCATGTGAGTGTGGCTGCACCTTCACCCAAAGTTAACAGCCTAGAGGCCACATGATGACATGGATTAATGTGATTACACAGTGGAGCAGGACTGGGGGCAAACAGGAAGCAAACCCACAAGGTTTAGCCCCATTCTGACTGGATGTTGTTGATGGCTCTTTGGCAGGATCAGGGTCCCAAAGTACTACAGAATTACTCAGCAAAATAGAATCATAAAATCATAGAATGGTAAGGTTGGAAGGGACCTCAAGGATCATCTAGTTCCAACCCCCTGCCATAGGCAGGGACACCTCCCACTAGTACAGCTCACTCAAGGCCTCGTCCAATCTAGCCTTGAACACCTCCAGGGAGGGAGCAGCCACAACCTCCCTGGGCAACCTGTGCCAGTGTCTCACCACCCTCACTGCAAAGAACTTCCTCCTAACATCCAGTCTAAATCTCCCCTCTGCCAGTTTAAACCCATTGCCCCTTGTCCTGTCATTGCAGGACCTTGTAAATAATCCTTCCCCAGCCTTCCTGTAGGCCCCCTTCAGATACTGGAAGCCTACTATCAGGTGCCCTCCAAGCCTCCTTTTCTCCAGCTGAAGAGCCTCAACTCTCTCAGCCTGTCCTCATAGCAGAGCTGCTGCAGCCCTCTGATCATCTTTGTGGCCTCCTCTGGACCCGTTCCCACTTTCCTATAGCAATAGGATGTTGCCATAACCCATCAGCTGTAATCCTTTATGCAAGTCCTTTATGCAAGTCACTCCTCTTGTAGAAATTCCTTGCTCAAAACCAGCCTGTGAGCTGCTCAGGGCAGATCAAGGCTGAGAGGAAATCAAAGGCACAGAGGATGCCTTGTCCCTAGAAGGACACAATATTCATTAACATATCCAGGTCTCTCTACACAGAAGCTGCTATCCAATTCTCTGAGCCACCTGAAATGTGGCAGAGTTTTTGATGAAATAAGAAAACACACCTTTGCTTTCTTGCATGACAGAAGTACATGCAACTCCATTTTCACTTATCCATGATTATTTCCAAGATCTACTAAGATGCTGAACTGACATCTGCTCAGTGGAGATTCATTGCAGTTTTAGTAAGCATGTGCCCACAAATAGCCACAATTCTACCAGTTCACACAGGCATTGCCCCACCAAGGTTTTCAGAGACACTTTTTTTTCCCAGCAGCATAAGTCCTCAACAAATCAGAATTTCTGTGCACCTCAAAATAGTTAGGAACTAAATCTATTTGCAAACCAGACGGCAAATGACAAGTTCTTATAGCTGTAAATGCAGACATTATTATCATATTTAGCTTATCAAGGATGAAGGAGGGAGGGAGTGTTTATCAGTCCCCCCTGCAACCATATTCAGAAGCAGACAAGGATGCTCATTTTCCCTCCTAAAAATTGCCAGCACCTTAAAATAGAAATGTGTAAATGCAATCAGCTCTCTCCTAGGCATGACAACAGGCGACTGGATCTTGGAGAGAAGGCAACACCAACAGTTTTACTACTTCTATACCTATGTCAAATAGGTTATGACATGTGCAATAGCTCAGACTTTTCTCAATTCTTTGTATCCTGTCCCAGGAAGGTTTATTAGCCTGAGAGCCTGGGCAGAGAGCTGCATGAATGTCTGGGACCAGATCAAGCCTGGATGCAACCTAGCTACATTTGTGTAGCAGTCAAACCTAAACTGATCTTGAAGATTCTGTGTGGTGCCTTTGCACCTAAGCAACCTGTTTCTCTACAGTCCTTGTTGTCTGGAAATGAATTATTCGGTAGTAATTGATTTTTTATTATTATTATTATTATTATTGTTGTTGTTGTTGTTGTTGTTGTTTTTAACATTTCTTATGAGACAGAAATATCCTTTCTCTACACTGAAACACTGAATTTTCTTGCCAAGATGCTCCAGTATAGATATCCTAAGTGGTCTTAGTCAATGTCAATTCACCTTTATTATTTCCTAATTTTCTTAGAAATTAAAAGGATGAGATTTTTAACAAAATTTCCAAAATATTTTGGAGGTAAAAATATTTCTTTTTTTTTAAAAAGCTGAAGCAGAAGATTTTGATTCTTCAATTTGAGGGACAGGGGTTAAGGTTAAAATACTTCACAAATCACTTGGGTCAAACAGAATATTTTTTTTGCTGAATGAAGTAAACAACCAAAAATCTTATCCAGTTCCATTTGAAATTTAGCATTTAGAGTGAAAATACATGTACAACTTCAGCTTTATGCATAGGTGCATGCTTCACCAACAATAAATTGAACAGAACAGGGCACAAAGACACTGTACTAAATTGCATGCTGCAGCCTCCAATTTTGTACTTTCAGATATTTATGGGTAGCTGCAGAGTTGTGGGTGCACTCATTTTTCACATGCAAATGGTCATTTGCACACCCAGATATGCCTGAAAAATTAAAGAGTTGTTTGAGCACTGATGAAATACAACAACTCCATGTCCTGAATAAAAACATTGCAGCAACGGGAAGGAGGAGATGCAGAAGTGTTCTTGGAGATGCAAAAAATATTTAAGAGAAGATGAAAAGAAATGAGAATTGGCAAAAGCATCCCTATCTGTTTGGAAAATTACCTTCAGCTAAGAATAGCTTCAGGAGGGTAGATTTAGACTAGATGTCAGAAAGAAATTCTTTATATTAAGGGTGGTGAGACACTGGAACAGGTTGCCCAAGGAGATTGTGGATGCCCTCTCCCTGGAGGTCACAGGCTCACAGGATGTCAGGGGTTGGAAGGGACCCAAAGAGGTCATTGAGTCCAACCCCTCTGCCAGAGCAGGACCACACAATCTAGCTCAGGTCACAGTGGAATGCATCCAGACAGGCCTTGAAAGTCTCCAGAGAAGGAGATTCCACAACCTCTCTGGGGAGCCTGTTCCAGTGCTTTGTGACCCTTACAGCAAAGAAGTTGTCTCTTGTGTTGAGGTGGAACTTGCTGTCCTGCATCTTACATTCATTGCTCCTTGTCCTATCACAGGAAGCAAGTGAGAATGTTCCCCACCCCTGGCCCCCACCCCCCCCCCTCCGCCCTCAAAAGCCCTCTCAGTCTTCTCCAGACTTAAAAGCCATGGTCCTGTTAGGTTCATGTTTTGACTCAATGATCATGGAGGTCTTTTCCAACTGGAAAACCTTTGGGATTGAACATCCTTAAATACATTCTATATTCATATTAATGAAGCTACTGAAAATAAAACACTTGGAGCAAACATTGGAGCAAGCATGTCAATGCACCAGGACATAAGCAGCCACTGCCCCATGCTGCAGAATGGTTTAAGGAAAGGGAAGCACATCCTCTCATGAAATCAATGAAGGTACACTGATTTGTATCTCCTGGATGTACGGCTATAGATTTTGGCACTTATCTCTCCTCTCATACCCCATAGTCTGTGAAGATGTGGGCAGCAGGCTCTGTGAAACAAAGGCTAGTACACTCAAAAAAAACCCCCAAAACCCAACAACAAAAAAACAGGTAGTACTTTGCAGTTTTGTCAAGGAGAAGAGCCAGCTAAAATTTGGAGCCTCTTTCATTCCTGCCTCCTTCTCCATTTCATTCACACATACTCCTTCAAAACGCAATCACACATGCACATAACCTTAGTTCCTTCCACCAATGACATGACACCGAATTGACAGAGCTGTGACTATTTGACATCCAAGCTGATAACAGAACAGCACTCTTGAGCAATCCTTGAACAACAGGCAAGAAATGTGGTTTCCATAAATGGGTGAATTTACAGCTTGCTCTTCAAGAAATAAATAAACCATTACCCACAAAGTATCGTTTCTCTTTGAAGTATGTCACCTGTCACTAAAGGTTAAATAACTGTCAACTGCTCACACAAGGCTGGAGGGGTAGGTTGTAGCTTTGCAACTTCTCATAGATTAATGGGGACTGTGCAGTTAGAACCCTCCTGCTTTAAGAAACATGACACCACTGGCTGTCAGACTGTGGGAAATGGATCATCTACTACATGCCTGTTATCAACTCATTGTCTGTTATCATTTTGTGGATGAAATAGGTCAAAATATAGTAGACAGCAATCAGCACAAAATAATGGGCCAAACCCTGTGACTGACACAACAAGATGCAAGAGACACTGGGTTCAGATTCGAGAGTCAGCTCATACAAGAAAAGCAAAGGTCTCTCTCCCTCTCTAAGACATAGCCATGATGTTTGTGCTGTTGTTCCCATACCATGATCCAGGGACAACATACATCTGTCACTTTGATGCTCTGGATGCCCTAGGGAACCAGGGTAAAAAATTCATACCATCAGACTGGTAAAGAGAGAAGGGGCAAGTGAACCCTCAGCACAGCAAGGACACGGAAGTGTTGGAGCGGGTCCAGAGGAGGGCCACAAAGATGATCAGAGGGCTGCAGCAGCTCTCCTATGAGGACAGGCTGAGAGAGTTGGGGCTCTGCAGCCTGGAGAAGAGAAGGCTTCGAGGGGACCTGATAGTAGCCTTCCAGTATCTGAAGGGGGCCTACAGGAAGGCTGGGGAGGGATTATTTACAAGGTCCTGCAACGACAGGACAAGGGGCAATGGGTTTAAACTGGCAGAGGGGAGATTTAGACTGGATGTTAGGAGGAAGTTATTTGCAGTGAGGGTGGTGAGGCACTGGCACAGGTTGCCCAGGGAGTTTGTGGCTGCTCCCTCCCTGGAGGTATTCAAGGCCAGATGGGATGAGGCCCTGAGTAACCTGTAGTAGTGGGAGGTGTCCCTGCCTATGGCAGGGGGTTGGAACTAGATGATCCTTGAGGTCCCTTCTAACCTTACCATTCTATGATTCTATAATGTAAGCATAAAAAGAACATCTGGGAGACCACCCAGTGAAGCTTCAGGCCCTATGCAGACTCTGTTAGCAAACCATTGAATGAGGTGGCATCTTCTCTTTTCCCCTTACTTCAATCTGCCCCTAAAACTTTCAGATGAGGTCACTAAACTGCCAGCTCTGGAAGGAAGAGACCAGCTTACAACCCTGAAGCACATGCAGATGAAAGCAGGGCAGGGAACTTAATGATGGAATGGGAGTCATGAGAAAACATACCAGGCATTCAGACAGTGAGGTGAACTACATGCTTCTAGAAATAAGAGACAGCACATGGTCTTTGTAGCTGTCACTTCCTGCAGAGCTGGTAAGGATAGAGAACTGGGCAGACATCACTTGCAAAGTCCCTCAGGCATTGGGGAGAAGTGATGGTAACCTTGTCAGACAGGAGATGCTGCTTGCCTTCTCCCTTCTGTGGGGAGCACACGTGGATTTTCAAAATGAGAGGTCATTACAGAAGAGTAGTTGATTTATACAGTTGATATGGGCAGGGATTTATGCCTACGCAGACATATGAGTCTCTCGAGGCATGAGTGCACACGAACTTTAAGAACTTCCCTCACCCTATAGTTGTCTGACAAAGCTCAGTAACCTGCCTCCCCAAAATCCTCTCAGGAAACAAAAGACATCAGGAAAAGTTAAAGCCTCATCACTCAGCTGGATAGCCATTAGTCCTACAAACATGGCAAAGTGGTCTGTTACTGCTCTTCTGTGGGACCTGTGAAATTATCCTCTCAGGCAGATAAACATTCAGAAACGGTTCTCCTGCCAAACCTCAACAGCATGCCAGTTTTCACCCTGCAAAGTAGCAGCTCAGCAAGAGTTCCCTTCCCTCTCTGGAGGATGGGTGCACATCCCAGAGAAGCACTGGCCATTCCTTGCCTCCACTTGAGAGGGAGTTAATGGAGTTGAGACCCTGATCTACAGCAGGTAGCCACAGACTGACAACAGAGCCCTAAGATTATTGAGAAAAGAACCTTTTTTTTTTTTTTTTCCAAACCTCTTCACTCAGCTGTTTTTCAAATTCAAAGTGTCCATATGGCTAATCAGCATGAAGGGCTTGCTGTGAGAGTAAAAGGATTGCCAGCAGCCCAGAAGCAGACAGACGTTCAATAACAGGAATAGCACTGTGATATCTAGCAACTCCTGAATCCATTTCCATCTCAAATCTATCTCCTTCTCCACTCCACCAATGCCATAGTTAATGAAAGCAATAGTCCTGGTGATACCAGGGGGAGGAAAGGAGACTTTGCCCCATTTGTTGAAACAACAAATCCTATTTGCATGTTGCATTTAAAGTTCCACTCTGTATCTGTAACTCCACACCCACTCCTGACTCCTGTGCCCTTTCCCAGTAATCTAGGCCTAATGAAGTTGAATAAAAAGCTGTGAGGGTAGAGGAGCATGAGGCAAGAGGAAGCACAGGTCCTGTAAATGCTACATTACTCTTTCTCATCTATTAAAACCAACCAGTGCTCTCAAGGTAGGTTCTCAACCTGCCAATAGCCCTTCCCTGGGCTGATGTCAAGACCTGCAGACAAACACTGTCGCACAGGCTTGCTATCCTTTCCATCCCCTATTTTATCTGGAAAGATTTCTAGCTGTATGTAGCATCAAGAAGAGCAATACTGGTTGAAGTCTGTTCTCAAATGAAGATCAGTATTTAACATAACTTCCCCTGAGGAGCTACCTATGAAGCTTCTAGGGAACTAGCAAGAGGACCTGACACGAGAAGGGGTTCACAGAGCAAATCTTTGTCTTAAAATTCTTATCAAAGTTTATACTGCCAAAGTTTATACAGACCAATTCAGGCAAGACCTAAGTCATCTGCCCTTAAAGAGGCCAAGTAATGAATGATCCAAGCTACACACAGAGCATCACCCAAACACAGAGTTACAAGAATATGCTGTTCTTTAGCCCTTTTCATGGGCCAGTGGATGTGGCAGCAGGAAAGCATCCATTTCAATGCAAAAAGCTCTGAAGTCTTAGAGATTTGTTCTGTTCCTTCACAAACTCTTTCAGTACCACCCAGTTGGAGAGAAATGTGCATACAAGTATTTGGCACCTTTCCTCTCACTTGACAGCCAAGAAAAATCCAGAGGCTGGTTTCCACAGTGCCCTGGCAACCCTACAGGGATAGGATATTCATTTCCATTCCCATGCCAGATGACAGGCAAGTTATAAATTGTGTTCAATCCTCCCGTTCCTTGTTTATCTACCATGACAGTCTTCTCTGGCTCTTGTGTGGCTAGGAGCCCAGAGGGCATGCATGACCTTTTTCAAGCTGTTCTAAGTTGTCATAAACTCTTCTGCCCCGCTTTCTGTTTGCCATCATTTTATTCATGCCCTGCCCTTCTCCCTCTCCCTCTACTGCTCCAGCATCCCTTTATTGCAATCCTCCTAGAACTTTATCTTCTCTTGTCTCCCTGTCCATGAATTACAGCCTCTCTTTCCTCTTTTCCTTCTTTGTTCCCCTTGATGGCATCTCTTTTATTTCTCTCCTCCATTTGTTGAGCAGGCCAAGCTTTCACCCAGACACTCCATTAACCCAAACCTCCTCTGACTTGCTGCAGTTCTGAAAAGCAGATGAAAATTGGGCTCTCCTCACCATCTCGTCTCCCCCTTCTTTCATTTATCTTTGCTCCCTCATCCTTTTTACCTCTTCTCCACTCTCTCTCTCCCCACTTCCTCTTCAAGCACATCATTGTATTTGGTCCTCTCTTCATTTGCTGTCATTTTCTGAGCTCCCTGTTTCCAAATCCCCATCAGCACTCTTTGAAAATTAAAGTCAGATATTACTCCTTTGCAGCTGCCCTAGTGCTGAATCACACCAAACATCACTTGCATCCAGAAATTTCCTTCCAGGACCACCTGGCAGGGTAAACTAAGACATCTTGCATTTCTTGCCAAGGTCTGAGTTCCTGAACTAGTAGAGAGACAAATTATTTATACAAACAACTTATTGGGATGTCATTGACATGGTGGCTCCACACCTCAGAGCCAAGCACCTCCAATAGTCCAGGTGTTTAACATCTAAAAAATTAGATGTTAAAAGGAGAATCCTTTACCTGGGATTTGGGTTTTAACAGTAAGATTTGGCTAATTTTCCTTCTCATACAGATAACTGAAAGAAAGGGGTAACAGAATTTTTCATCCTCAGAAGATGTATTTATGGTAAACATGAAAACCATCTGATTCTTTGACTTCTTAATGTTGGACACCTTCATTTTTACACAACACTTTGGTAACTCACTAGGGAGCACTGAAACTTGCAGGTTTGTGTTTAGTTGTCTCATTACATAGCAAAACAGAGGAGAATGTGGACAAACGAAGGACTGGGGGTGAGACTTTGGGAGTTGCAATGTCTCTGCTTACCCTAATTGTACAGGTGGAGCACAACAACTTTTCAAGAAGTAATGTGCAGATGGCAAGACATAAAAAAAGCCAGCACAAGAACAAGACAAACAATGACTGATTCTGCAGGAGGAGGATGGTCATACTGGAAGAAGGAAATTCCACCTTTACCAAAGTAGCATCAACAACCACCACAAGGACATAGATAGATTAGGGAGCTTATTGCAGTTACCTGATGTGAGGAAAGACTGAGAAGCTACAGACATTCATGGCAGACAAATCTGGGAACTGTGGATGAAGGATGACAGACAGAAGGATGACAGACAAATCTGAGAACCATGGATGAGAATGACAGAAATTACATCTCTGCAGCAGAAGAAAGTTAGTGAGCCTCCTGAATCTAATTTCCAGAAGATGAACAGGACTACATATTAAGAACCTTAAACCATGGGCAACAGAAACATCCCAGGTGGAGCTTCTTAAAAATCTGTTTGGTACTAGGTAAAAATACTCACTGAAGCTTTCACCACGGTTAATTTTTCTCTCACAAGAATTCTGACACCCAAAACATCAGAGCTTACTTTGCAGCTTCTCTGTGGCATTATTTCAAATAGCTACCTATGTATCACAGTATCACAGTGTCACTAAGGTTGGAAGAGACCTCAAAGACCATCAAGTCCAACCCGACACCACAGACCTCAAGACCAGACCATGGCACCAAGTGCCACGTCCAAACCCGCCTTGAACACCTCCAGGGATGCTGACTCCACCACCTCCTTGGGCAGCCCATTCCAGTAGCAAATGACTCTCTCAGTGAAGAACTTTAGTAGTTATGTAGTTATTTCCATTAAAAAAAAAAAAAATTATATGTCATTATTTCCATTAAAGGAAAAAAAAAAAAGGTTTAAAGCTTTTAATCATCTAATTTTGACATTTCTGGTTGAAAACAGACAATGTGTTCAAACAGTGAAAGAAGCAAAACAAGCAGGAACAGACACATGCACAACATGGCTTCCTAAGTTTTCTTCTGTTAAGGGATTAAAAGGCACAGTGCCAAAAATAAGATGTATAGAAGGTTAGCTATCTTACCAAATTGAGAAGCAGCTCAGAATTCCTACCAAAAGAATGGGATCATAACTCAACAGGCATTTCTGATGGCAAAACGTGGAGAAATGACAAAAAGGGAAATCAATGGCATACTGTATTACCTGGCTATAAAGTATTCAAGAAGGATAGATAGGGGCCAAGTTTTCTTCTAGCATAACTCCAATGGCTTCAGTAGAGTTATGGCAGTAAAGACACTGATCCTGTAATGCAAAGACCATTACAGCAGCAATAGACTCAACTCCCACACCATCCAGTGACACGACATCACTGCAAGCACAAAATTTTGGTTTAGTGTTTTTCCTGATAAAAATACCAACCTGTAAACATATTTTTAAAGTTACAAGCTTTCTGCTCCCAGAAGGTATACATTCCACAAGGAGGGAAAATCAAGGAGCAAAGGAAATACAACGTAACAGCCACGGCAAGATGGAAGTTAAGAAAAAATTTTAATGCTTCTTCAAAATGCTGTTTCCCCAGAATTTCAAGGAGAGCTGGAAATTGTTTTTTGCATTAATTGAGACAAGTTCAAATAAAGGTAAAACTTGATGAGTATAGCAGTATGATATTAATACCATTAACAAGAATATCATCCAGTTCACATTCTTAAAACTACAATCGGGACAAAACCTGAGTCTTTTAGACGCGCAAGGTGCTTCACTTCATCAGACATCAGCAGGAGCAAATGTCAAACATTTCCATTTTGCCTGAAGTGTGGTGAGTGATAACTCCCAGGCTACTTTTTCCTATATGTGCAAGTGTTTTGTAAAAATAAGTGATAAGGTGAAATATCTTTCAAAAGTAAGACACATCTAGTTTAAACTGTAGAGCAAGACGACTCTTCCAATCTCTCTGCTCAAGCTGAGTGCACCCGCGGCGTACCAGCAGATCAATCCCCAGTTGGCAAATGGAAGGTAGCACACAGTAGAAACACAGTTCAAACTGTCTGCACTAACAGCTGCAGCCAGTATTAACTGTGACTGCTCAGGGCAGAGACCTGAGTGTCACTGGGGACAGCTCAATAAAAGCCTGATCAATATGCACAGGCAGTAGCGTGGGGTGAGGGGAAGCAGAGGATATGTGTGGTTGATGAATGTACCCCTGTACATTCTTCTACCACCACATAAATTAAGGTTATGCTCTCATTTACAATGCTACATTTGATTCCAGCCAACAATCTCCCCTTCCCCCTGCCATGGTGCCATAGAGCTAAACCATCGGGGATCAAAACAGCAGACAAACACAATTACTGCCTGCATGAGGCCGCAGATGCTTCCAAGGACAAACTTAACTTTCATCCTAGTGGGGCAGATGCCTTTGCTATGGAAGATGACTTAGGGACTCCCTAAGGCCTCATCTTCAAAGGCAAGCTGAATACTGAGTCATAACGTCCCTAAAAAAAAAGAAAATACCAACCTAAGTTCCCACTCAAAGATGACCAAATAAGGAAGCCAAGTGATTCCAGCATTAATTAACAGGCCTTCAAACAAGGGGAGTCAGAGGTGGTAGGGTTATAGTCTGCACTGGGAAGTGGCTAGGAGAACTGGGATTGTTTGGTCTGGAGAAGAGGAGGCTGAGGGGACATTTTATTCTCTACAACTACCTGAAAGGAGGTTGGAATGAGGTGGGGTCAGTCTCTTCTCTCAAGTATCAAGTGACAGGATGAGAAGAAATGGCCTCAAGGTTGTGGCAGAGGAGGTTTATGCTGAATATTAAGAAAAATCCATTTACTGAATCAGGCATTTCAACAGTCTGCCCAGGGAGGTGGTGGAGTCATGATACCTGAAGGTGTTAAAAATAATGTAGACATGAGACTCTGGGACATGATTTAATGGCCGTGGTGGCACTGGGTCAACGGTTGCATTCAGTGATCATAAAGGTCTTTTCCAAGTGAAACAATTCTATGTTTCTACGACCCCTAGAAGCAGGAAATTGCCCTGCTGCAGCCTCTGCAAGTCTCTGCCGTTCCAAACTCCAACGGCCACGTGGGAGATGGCTTCCTCTTGGTTCAGCTATGGAAAATCTTTCCAGTTTGTGAGCCTACATCTTTGGCTAAGCTGGTAGTACCAGCAGTACAAATTGAACAGGGTGTGGGCAAAGTATTCTGACACCTCCCATCCAGCCAATTGTCACCACTCACCCCTAGCCTTCAGTATTTCATACAGGAGAACTAAACTAACACTAGCCTGCCCAAAGCCCACCCTTGACCCAGCCCTGTTTACCAGTTCATCTCTATAGCTGTGCAGAAGGCTGGAGCAAGGGAGGGGTAATTCAGTGTTCAGAACTCAGCTGTACCTCACTCAACTCTAGAGGTCACAGTGAGCCTAAACAGACCACAATCTAAAGTTCTTCATGTTCTTCAGATGGAGAAAATGACTCTTTCCTGCTTGCCTCTGATAAGATTGGCAAGAAAGGGAAAAAGAAAATACCAAACAAAAATAAAGAAAAGAAAAGAAAACAAAAAACCAACCAAACAAACAAAAAACCTCCAACCATCCTCCTCAGGACTGAAAATGATCTTTTGACCTCTGAACTGTGACATTCATTTCAACACTTCTGAAAGTTACTGCATCTTCTTTTTATTTTTTTTGCCTAGTGATATCCTCAGAAGCAAGTCTGCTGCCATGAAAGAAATTGCTGCAGCTGTAAATAGTGATGAACATTGACTATTCTTTGCAATTTCTGGAAACTGTGTCACGCCCATGACTGCACTCTAATTACTCAATTAGAGAGCAGGAAGAAGAGCACGTGATTTATTGTGTCCAGCCAGATCCTGCATACAGCACTCAAACTGTGAATATCAAACAAACTGTTCACAAATTAGCGAGATCAAAATTATTCATAGAAATTCTCTGAATAACCTCAAACAGCAAATAAACTGAAGGAGGGCAAGAAATGATGATCTGCTGATCAGCAATTTCAAACTACGAACAGGAAGCTGAGTTTGCCAGGCTGCTTCTAAAAACTTGCTTACATTTTCACCATGACAAGCTTGTGAATTTGAGCACTGCAGACTACTGTTGAAGTTTAGTGAACAACAATAGGCTCAAATGTGGTCAGATTTAAATAGAGACAGAATGCTTCTACAGCTGCCTCCATTTTTTACCCCTCTATTATCTAGAAGTTGTTTACCCAGTATTCCATGTGTGCTTTTGCTGCTGACAGAGTGGTCAAGTGCATGATCCTTCCCCCTAACACCAGGTGACTGAATAGAAGAAATGGCCTGAAATTGTGCCAGGGGAAGTTTAGATTGGATAACAGGAAAAATTGCTTTACTGAAAGAAGGGTTGGGCTTTGGAACAGGCTGCCCAGGGAGGTGGTGGAGTCACTGTCCATGGAGGTGTTCAGGAAACATGTGGGCATGGCACTTTGGGATACACTTTAATGATCATGGAGGACTTGATCTTAGAGGTCTTTTCCAGCTGAAACAACTTTAGGATTCTGTATCAAAAAGGAAAATGGTTTGTTCAAGACAGACTGTGATTGTACATAACTTCAAGCTGGGTTTTCTTTCTTCTGCTCCTCTGGCAAATCCCCTGACCTGTGAACTTCTATTATTTTTTTGTAAGCCCTTTCAGTTTTTGTCTTCATATTTTCAAGCCCTTAAAAAAAAAAAAGTATTTTTTTATATCCCTATTTTCAAGAGAGAATATCAAATATGTATTGAAGCCTTCATCTTTTCAAGGCTGTTATAGTAGATGAGTATCTAACAGAAAGTTCTGGGAATCTGTTTTAACTTTATGCACTCTTTTCACCATTTTATCAAGAACATTAGTGGTATTTACCCCGACCTCTTATTCACTTCTGAAAAGAACAGGAAAAGTTATTTCTGTAGGAATTGCTTTTAATGAAAAAGAAAAAGAAAAAAAAAATCCAGGGGAAAGTGTTAATAGAAAGCTGTTTCCCTTTTTATGGGATATGAGACAAACAGAAGTTCATGACAAAGCCCTCTGATGACTAATTCCTTTTGTTGTAATAAATGCTGACAGCTCTCCACCCCTACACAGACACATACTTCGTTCTGTTAGATACTGCTCAGATGTATATTCTGAGTATTTCAGAGGAGATGTGTGCCCTGCTTGACAGGCAATGCAAGAGAAGGCAGAGTATCTCACCGGCCACACACACAAAGCTGATTTCCTGAAGTAAGGACAAGAGAACATGATACCGTGAATGTTCCAAATAATACAATTTCATTACCACTAATTGCTTGGTCAGCTCCTTCTGACTATTATAATAAAGCATGGATACCATTTGCCAGTGCCCCTGTTGTCTGCATGTACTCACACTCACCACACTACAACACTGCACTCCAAAGTTCTCACACTGTGAGATATCCAAGCCTGTCTCAACTTAAAACACAGCCTGCTACCTTAAATAGGTATGCAATTTTTACAGATGACCAGGTCATTTGTGATTTTGCCTCCTCCTTCCCCATCCTCATATGTATATTTTTCAAAGTCGGCATTGAGACAACTAAAAAAAGGATCTTATCTTAAAGAGTGAGGCTCAGCACTTTCTGATAACCAAGCTTCTTTGAGGGGTCTCAAGATGGGCAAGCAGCCTCACAGAATGGCCCACAATCACAAGTCACTGCTAAAGCTTTCCCCATACCATACGAAACATGAAATAGCTAGGAATACGAGGAATACAACTAGGAATTCAACCCACAAAGCCTTCTTTGTGCAACTGAGATGCCTCAGAAGTGCTTTGAAAGGTTTGAAGGAAGAGAAATAATTTTTAACAAAAGAATAAAAAGAAAAAAAAAGAAAGAAAAAAACAAAAAAGAAAACTTGAAAGAGAACAGAAGTTCTGAAGTGTGTGGGGGTGGGAGAAGTCTTCAGTGTTAGGAACACCAAAGAGATTTCTAACTCAAAGCTACCAGAATAGCTTAAACAGGATGAAGTGGCTGTAGCTTGATATTCTTACTTTACAACTACTGTAGTTTGTTGCCAAGGGGACTGTACTGTGGATTGAACTGGACTATGGTTTATTTCACAGAGGACCTAGAGGATGGTTGCTCCCTATATGTCAGCAAGTGCAGTTTGGCTTCCAGCAGGCCATTGCATGCCATACAAGGGAACTAGCACGGAGTACAGGCAAAGTACAGAGAGGAGGAAAAGGGTCCAGGTTTGTTATGCAAGAGCTGTTCTCCTCTGCCAGCAGAGCAGCTCCCCAGTGACCACCAAAGAGCTGAGATAAGAAAGGGGCTGGTAGCCCCTTCACTGTGACAGCACCATGGCTTGAAATTCCAATCTCCTCCTGCTCCCCTGGGGTAGTTTATGAGCCATTTTAGTTAGTGAACGTTGGCTCCTAAAATTAATGAGCGTGTCTGTTTTCAACATACGGTCAATTGCTGATTGTTCTGATCTGGTGAGCTAGGCTGATGAATACATACCACCCACAGATAAAGAAAGAGCTGGGCTTTCCTGCCGTGCTTTGAGAAAAGGGAAGAAGAAAAGAAACAATAATAGGAAAAGAAAAAAAAAAAAAGAAAAGAAAAAAACCACCAAAAGTACATCAGGGTGACTGCACCAAAACCATCACTTAATAGGGACTTGAAGTGCGAGAAGATGTCTTCTGCTGCAGGTAAGTTATTATTGAACACTCTGTATTCACTTCACTGTTTTCTGTAACCAACAACAGGCCCCAGGTCCTCTAGCCCTGGCCTTAACTGAATGCCAATTCATAGACATAAAGAGGCAATTCTTCTTTACTTTACTCACTCGTAAGCATAACAAAAACCATCAAATTCTCACACTGGTCAACTTATCTTCTTACAGTGACACCATAACTTACAGTGTCCATTTCATGCTGTCACTTCATGCCAAGGTGTACTGAGCTGCCCCATCCTCTGGGGAAGTGGCTTGGTAGAGCTAGAGACGTGCATGCACATGGCCATTTCACAGAGTGGCTGCACACACTACCTCCACAATCCACGCTAGACAGCAAGTACAGCTAAGCAACCCAAAATGTCAAGTAATAAAAGTTCTGATTAATAATTAAATAAAAGGCCAAACACCCCTTGCCAGTAATAAGGCAAGCTGCCTACTAGTAAATTATAATTTTATGCCACTGCATACATTGCATGTGCCTGTTCTCTACACCCATGTGTTTACCTCATAAAAAATACATGAAGATCTAAGTGGCATGAATAGTGTTTATGAGCCCATCACCTGGATGGATATTCTCTTTATGGGCCTAATGAAATAACACACAGAAAGACCCACAGAAAGACCATAATCTTCCAGAAACAAAACAAAACAAAACAACAACAACAAAAACAAAAAAACCTATTCCTGTAAACTTGTATTCATGAACCCTCTGACCTGAATTCCTGATGTCCCAAAATGAAAAGTAAACACACTCTGCCAGAACCAGCACACTAAAGAGAGCCCTTCATTTAACCAACAAAGCATCTGCCAACCTTGTGGTACATCTGTCATGTATACACCCGGCTGGGCTCACAGGAACAAGGAGATGAACAGGAACAGGGAGCAGGAGACAGCTGGTAAGAGTGGGGAAAGGGAAAGCAGAGAGCATGTGAGGATGGTAGAGCAGAGGACAAACAGGAGAGATGGAAAAGCAGAGAGCAAGAGAGGAAGTTAAAGGGAGGAAAGGGAGATAGTGTTTGATCGATCGTTGCATCTGTATTAACCCAGGCACTGGGCTCTGATGATCTCTAAATGGACTGAGCTCTGCTCTCACAGTTTATGATACCAGCAGAACCATTTGATTGAATTATGGTTCTTCAATTGATCACTCCATATCAGTAATCTTTGACTTCTCTACTCACCAGCCAGCTCCTCTTACAAAGGCAAGCTTTGATGGCAAGGGATGCTTTCCTCTTTCCTGACATTTTTTAGCTGGAGCAAATCAGTGTAAGAGTTGAATTGCTTTCGTTGACATTTCCCAGGGAGAGCAACACGGCAGGTACCACTGCCAGTCCTTGATAGCAATGAAAGGGCAGTTAAGAAGAGACAAACACACTTGGGTATACAATGTGCAACCCTTTGAACTAAGCAGAGATGAAGGCTACTTGCAGATAAAACGTGCAATGTCCTCATGCCATACATCCGTTCTTTTCAAACTGTCCTGTTCACATCCACCTGTACTGAGCAAGTGTGGCTGCTGCAAAAAGCTGCTGCCTTTTTTTTGCATTTTACTGAGGGGCAAGGGCATGCCTGCCTTGCTGTTTGGTAGCAGCAGAACAGACTGCACCGGTGCAGAGCGTAGAAAGCTGTCACAGGCAGGACCCCATCATATTAGGTGTTGCACAAAGACACTGAGGAACAGTTTCTGCCTGATGGATTTAATATCCATAACCAAAATGAAAGCTAAAACATGGACATAGAGAGGGCAAACTACATAGAAACAAAAAGAACATTTTTAGCAGTTTGAGACACACTGGTCTGGATGAAATGCCTATCTAACCCAATCTACAATAATTAAACCACACACTAAAGAGGAACTGAAACTGAATGGTCACTTTGAGTTTTAAGCTCAAATCTCATAACTTTCTTGATTTCCTGCCCAGAATACTTGTTGCCTCTTTTCTGAGCATTCAGGTTTGGAACATTGCTTCTGAAAGCACCACCAGATGAGAAAATTACAGAAGAAATTTGAAAGGGAAATAACCCTGCTTTTTATAGGGAACTCAAATTTCTCTTAGAAGAGGATCAAAACACAAGGAAAAGCATTAAGAGGTCATATACTAACACTTGCAAAAACAGAATGATGCAAGTTAGAGACTGCTTTGCCTGCAGCAGGTACTTCAAACTGCAGTCAGCAGCTCTGCATTGACAGAGGGGTAACTGTGGGGAAGATGAGTGGAGTGTACTAGACATCATTAAGTCTGCTAACTATTGGTGCTTACCAAGTAGAAGGAGAGCCACAAAGAGGATCAGAGGTCTGCAGCACCACTGCTCTGAAGACAGGCTGAAAGAATTGGGGCTGATCCACCTGGAGAGGAGAAGGCTCTGTGGAGACCTTAGAGATACATTTCTATCTGAAGGGGACCTACAGAAAGGCTGGGGAAGGATGGTTTAAAAGAGCTTGTAACAATAGGATGTGGGGCGAAAGCTTTAAACTGGAGCAGGGTAGATTAAGGTTAGACATAAGAGGATATTTTTCACAATGAGAGTGGTAAAATAGTGGAACAGGATACCCAGAGACATGTTTGAGGCCCCATCCCTGGAGACATTCAGGATCAGACTTGATGTGGCCCTGGCCAGCCTGGTCTAGTTGGAGGTGTCTCAGTTCACTGCAGAAGGGTTGGACAAGATGACCTTTAAGAGTCCCTTCCAACCCAACACAATCTGTGAACTCTCTCATCATTGTTCTGAGTTAATCTAAGCCAAGCTAACCCTAGACCATTTTCAACTACTTTTGGCTCATTACCTTCTCTATCCTTCAAAGTCTAATGATCTTTATTTTTTATCAGACTGGAACATTGACCTTGCTGCATGTTTCCATTTCTAATAGGCAGTAAGGGGGTAGACAGATGACTTAAAAAAAATCTTGGGCCTTATAATGACAATTCTGAAACCCCGGGGTCAAATCTCAAGCAAAGCATCTGAGGGCAGTTCAGGCACAGGGCACTTTTTTAGACTTGGATCTGTAGCAGAGCAATTGTACCCTGAGGCTAGTACATCTTTTCACTAGAAGTCTGCAGCACCTTGAGAAAGAGACACACGCCCACAGCTAATATATTTCTAACTTCAGTAACTATCTCCTTTTTGGAACTGCCAAGACAAGTGATGCATTGATTTTCCTGCAGCTCACCCTGGATGATTGGTATCAAGGCTGTGTAGGCGTCTGGTGAAGCGTTCACAAATTCCACTGAAAAAGTAAAGACAAAGAAATCCACAACTGTAATCAAATTCAAGATGCTGAGACTAGTGTGAAAACTCGTCCATAAGGCAGGCTCATTCTATGTAGCCAGAATTGAAACTGAGCCATTACTGGAATCTCATCCAAAGACCTTTGCAAAAAGCACCTGCAATATCTACAGGTACTTGGAAAGTAACCTTTGCGGAGGCAGCAACAGCAGGGCAAGCAAAATTTGCATTTTAGAACTAGAGAACCAGAGCACAGAGACATGATGGAAAGGGAAATCTGTATCTGGCCATTGAGATTCCTGCTTCAGCACAGAGCAGGTGTCACTTGAAGGGTATTCATCGACGGCTGACAATTTCTGCCTTTATGCTGCAACCGGACCTGATTTGGTTGGCCAGTTGCTATCAGCTCCTGCATTCTACATCACATCTGTGTCTTACTCATCAGATTTAAAAACATACACATACATGCCTGGAGAAGAGAAGGCTTCAAGGAGACCTTGTAGTGGCCTTCCAGTAGCTGAAGGGGGTCTACAGGAAGGCTGGGGAGGGACTACTTACAAAGTCTTGTAATGACAGGACGATGAGTAATGGGTTTAAAATGGAAGAGAGGAGATTTAAACTGGATGTTACGAAGAAGTTCTTTACAGTGAGAGTGGTGAGACACTGGAACAGGTTGCTCAGGAAGGTTGTGGCTGCTCCCTCTCTGAAGGTGTTCAAGGCCAGGTTGGATGAGGCCTTGAGTGACCTGTACCAGTGGGAGGTGTCCCTGCATATGGCAGGGGCTTGGAACTAGATGATCTTTGAGGTTCCTTCCAACCTAAACTGTTCTATGATTCTGTGATGGACAGAGCTTTGACAATAAAGATGACAGACACAGATGTTCCAACAGGGGCTCACATCAGGCTCCTACTCTAACAGCCACCTCTTTCCCCTTCCTCTCTTCCCTAGGGAAACTTGCCTCTTTTATTTATCAAGTGAGTAGCCCAAAGAGCTAAAATACAAATACAGAATCTGCCACCTACATGTATGAACTAATTCATCTCCCAGTGGTAGAACTGTTCCTTGTAGGACATTTGGCAAATGCCATTGTCACTGGAGAAAATCCAAGCCCAGGGGAAATGACATACATACACATCAGAAACCTGTATGAATAGAACCTAGGTCTTTTATCTTCTAAATCACAGAACACAGATTGGAGGGACACTCGAAGGTCATCTTGCCCAAACCCTGTGTAAATCAGAGCTGTTTCTTCCACCTAATTGGCACAGCCTCCTAAAATATTCCTCCTCCCCTCCAATGTTAAGATATAATAGTTCTATAGTGTGTGCAGATGCTGGATTTTTTTTGCATATAAAGTTATTATCTAATCACTCACTCATGGAATGAAGTGACAAGTAATATTTGAGCAATCAGACTGAATGCATAAATATCCTATAGTTACACAGTTATTACAGCACATAATTTCTTTGTTAGTTTTCTGCTTTTACGGCCATCATCACCAGTGACTTCAATCCCCTCCTAAATATTAAGTGATCTCTACAGAAATGATCTCAGGTGGGGATGGAATCACAGAATGATAGAGGTTGGAAGGTACCTCTGGAGATCATCTATTCCAACCCTCCTGCCACTCCCCAACCCTGACAGCAAGTTCATGCACAAGATGGCATCTAGGTGTGCTTTGAATGACTCTATAGATAGATACTCCACCACCTTTGTGGGCAGCCTGTTCCAGTGCTCCATCACCCTCAGAATAAAGAAGTTCCCCCTCACGTTTAGATGGAACTTCCTATGTTCAAGTTTGTGCCCATTACCTCTTGTCTTGTTGCTGGGCACCACTGAAAAAAAAAAAAAATAGAAGAAAAGGGAAACAGTGTTCTTCCTACTAGAGAGAACAGCAGGCAGAGAAGAAGGTCATGAGCAACCACTATTTCCTTGGATCCTCAGAAATGTGAATTTGTCAGGACCTGCTTATAGCCCCAAAGAGACAGGTGCCCAAACCTTATTACTACACAGAATATGACTAATCTAAACCCAAAGAATGAACGAGTGAAACAGTAAAGAAGGATTCTCTATCAAAGGTCAGTGCTGTACTATCTGCTTCCCTTTCCAAATCGGATGAAAGCTCAGAAATTGGACTTGTAGAAAAGGGAACACTTTGAGAACTTTGAATCAACACAGTACATTATGAGGACAGGCTGAGGGAGTTGGGGCTCTTCAGCCTGGAGAAGAGAAGGCTTCGAGGGGACCTGATAGTAGCCTTCCAGTATCTGAAGGGGGCCTACAGGAAGGCTGGGGAAGGATTATTTACAAGGTCCTGCAATGACAGGACAAGGGGCNCATTATTTAACACTTTTGTTTACACCATCTTGAATCAAGCACTTTGTTTCAACTTGTTGAACTAGTTGCCTCTTCCTACCTCCAGTACAAGAAGGTCTGAAAATGTGCCAGGGAGGTTTAGGTTGGGTATTAGAAAATACTTTTTTTACTGAAAGAGTGGTCAGACATTGGAACAGGGTGTCTGGGGAGGTGGTGGAGCCACTGTCCTTGGAGGTGTTCAAAAACAGGGACATGACTTAGCAGTCATAACAGTGTTGGGTCAATGGATCTTAGAGATCTTTTACAACTGAAGCAATTCTACAATTCTGTGATTCTCAAGGGAATCTTAAAAGTTTATCTCACTTCCTCACTGTCCTCTGTACACATTATTTAGATGGAGTTTTTGTCCCCTGGTCTATCACGGTTGTTTGACCAGTCATCACAATCATTTCAACCAGAAGAGATGACAGCATGTCTTGGGAAACACAAGCTCCAGGAATCCTGCTTGCTTTGTAGGTGTGGAGGCAACAGGAACACATTTTTTTTATCATGGAAAACTTTCTGGTCAGCTCAGTAATTCCAAAAGAAGGTAAATACAAACATCTGTTGCTTATAGAGGAAACATCACACTTTGCAAAAGAGGAATACCGACAACAAAAATCCTTGACCAGTAAATGTGAATTTAACAGAGCAAAACAACAACTTGAACTCCAGAGACATCATCGTGGTGGTGGTGTTCATATTAAAGTCAACAGAGGTGCCCTCATACTTTAATGTTTCAGAGAGCCCTGGTTCACTTCTCATAGGGCATGAACTTCCAATAATCTGATGGTTTAGAAATCATTCACACTCCACTTGTCTTCTAGGATATCAGCTTCACACACACATATTCTGAATCAGCTTTTTGCCTGGTAAAGGCACTGTTAGCTCATTGTGCTTTTTCTGGCATTCAAAAAAACCAATTAAGGGACAGATGAAAGAGAATGGGCAAGAAGGATGCAGGAAAATAGGACAGATAATGACTACAACAGCTGCAGTCACTTTGGACATCTTCAGGCTTCCAATACTGAAAACTAAGCAAATCACAAGGAGTCATAAACCAGGGGGGAAGGTGGCTTCATAGTGCCCAATATTAGAAATCCCTGCTAGTAGGCTCTATCAGATGCAGGCAGAGCTGGCATATCAAGCAGTAGAAGCAAAAGGCCCTGAAACAGCTATTGGCATCTGGCATCTACCACTGCAAGCACTTTCTCATGTGAAACATAAGCAGCACTACAGACAAATTCCCACTGGGACTAGATATCATGCTGTCCCCAACAGGGAAAACACACTCTGATAAATTGGCTAAAAACATTGAGATTTGCTGCTTCCATGGAAAACACTGAAATATGAGCTGCCTGCAAAAATTTAAATAGGCCACATAAATAGGTCCTCATGTCTCTGTGTCCTTCCAGTCCTAGCAGGCAGGCAGGAAGCAGCTGCTCTTCCCATTGTCCAGCAGGAGCAGAGAATCAAGCGCGAGTATTCTGACTCGCAGCAGTTCTGCAACTCTAGCAGTGAGGGAGAGTGTAGCACACCTGAAGCACTCTTCACTCTCATCAGGCTTTGCTGAAGTGACCTGGGAGTAGCTGATTGCAATCACAGCTTCCTGCTGAGATAGATGGGCACCACAGAAGGCAGTTTCCAACTGGACTGGGCTAAGATGTAGCAACTCTGTCCACAAAGAATGAAGTTTCCAGAAAAGAGATGAATTCTGGGACAGCAGAATGATGGATGGACCATGTATCTGTGTTTAAATGAAAATTCAGACTACTCCTCAGGGCACTATATTCATATACAGATTGGCTCAAGCAGATGTGGCCCCCAGCAGGTCTCGTGCAAATAAGGCACGCTAAACAAGGGCTTCTGCTAGAGCTTCCCAAACCCCATTTTAAAATTATTTTTTAAAAATTTAAATACCTTAATCTCTCATTCAGTCTAAATCAGGAAAGAATCAGATTTTAATTGTTACTTTTTTCTGGAAACCTCCCATTTCTATCACAATTGAACATCACTCCGCTTAAGAGTCTCAGGGTTCAAGTCTCCAGTTGCATTTAGCTGGGAGAAAACTTCATTGCTATTCCAAATTCAAATGAGTCCAAGGTCAATTGAAACTTTTTCAGAAGGCATCTACCTTGCTGCCATAGAACCATACTATAATAGAATCACTAAGGGTGGAAAGGACCTCCAAGATCATCAAGTCCAACTGTAAACCCAAGACCACCACACCCCCTAAAACCATGCTCTGAAGTGCCATGTCTATGTGTTTTTCTAAACACCTGCAGGGATGCTGACTCTACCACCTCCCTGGGAGCCTGTTGAAATGCTTGACTGCTCTTTCAGTATAGAATTTTTTCCTAATATCCAATCCAAACATCCCTTGGTGCAACTTGAAGCCATTTCTTCTTGTCCTACAGCTTGTTACTTGGGAGAAGAGACCAACGCCCACCTCCCTGTAACCTCCTTTCAGTTAGTTGTAGAGAGCAACAAGGTCTCCCTTCAGCCTTATTTTCTCCAGGCTAAGCAACCCCAATCTCCTCAGCTGCTCCTCACTGGACCTGTTCTCCAGACCCTTCACAAGCTTTGTTGCCCTCCTCTGGTCCTGCTCTGGGATCTCAAAGTCTTTCTTGCATTGAGGGGCCCAAAACTGAACATAGCATTTGAGGTACTATATTAGTATGTATGGCCAGAAAGATCGATAAGCAAGCACTAACAATTTCCTTCTATCAGAATGGCTTTTAGGAACCAAGAACATTTCAGAAAAGGCAGATCTAAACATAAAAGCAATACACAGACTTCTAGCTTATTAAATATTCAGCACAATTTCCATATAGGATCTCACATGCAGAAATGGCTTTAAAGTTCCTTACAGAAACGTTGTTACTGCTTAGTCTCTCCGAGGTCTGGCTAGCACAGTACATTTCTTTCATTCCTAAAGGACTTGCTGATGCTTCAGAGTCTTTCACAGAGCCTCATCTTCATTTGACAGGGCCCTTGAAGACAGCAGGCAAAGACCTGAGCTAAGACACCTGTATCCATTGTCTCCTTCCTGTTTGTTCTCCCCAGGCCTGCCCAAGAAGTTAGATCAAAGCATCCCCATGGGGATACCTCATTAAAAAGTAACTTCTTTCCTTGACCAAGTCACAGGCAGCATTACACAAGGTTGCAAGTTCTTGTCCATCAGACAATGCTTATAAATAGCACAGGGACAGTACTGTCCCTCCATTTTTAATAACAGCTGCAGAAATCTCATAGATTAATTCCAGAAAGATGAGAAGGGTGGAAGGTGAAACACCTCTCCTTTAGATATACCTGACCACATTAAGAACAAGCAGCTCAAAACCACGTAACTTAACATTAAAGAAAGCAAAACAAAATGAAACATCAACAAAAAAAAAAAAAACACCAAAAAAACCAAAAACACACACACACAAAAAAAAAAGCACCAACAAAACCCCAAGGGAGTGCTCTGAGCAGCAGAACTAATGAAGCTTCATTTTCTACAGATTTGCATCTCGTGATTGATTGACTTCGGTGCATAAAGAAGAGAAAGCACCAGTTGAAACTTTGACTGCCCTTGGGGCATTTCTAACAACTCACTCCTGCTGATTTTTGCATCTATTAAGGTTTGAGTTCATGCTGTGGAGCCTCATGCTCAAGAGAATTCAGAAGGCCCTATGAGAAGCAATTTCACTTAGCTTAGCCCTGACTGAAAAGTGAAGCCATTCAAGTATGGTGGCAGAGACCAAAAGGTGCCATTTATTTGCTGGCATGGTGACTTGAGGGAGTCTGAGTTCACAGACAACATTATGCCTGGGCTGGACTGAATTGGAGTCTTGAGTGCCTTACAATTTGGTTTTGTCATGAGGCACAGAAATGGAAACATCTACCACCCAACAAGTTTGTCAGGTGCCCATAGGCATTGTTTGCATGGAAGACTTTGCCTGAGCAAATGTATATATAGCAGCTTACATCTGAGACAGAGCACTGACAGTCCCAATGTCTTCTTACCTGTGTTCAGAGCTGCCTGGGTGCTAAGAGAACCATAAAATCCTAAAGTCTCTCAAACAGCATGTCTGCAGGGATGGACACACCTCAAACTAGAGGCCAAATATCGAAGACGGAGGCCCCAGCAAGCTACCAAAAGCTCTGTGACGGTTTGAGGCTAATTGGAATATTTTCAGGAAAAAAAAAATTAGATTATAGCCTTTAAAAGCAAACAATGGTGATGTCTACTTCACTCATAGGCTTGCTGAGATGTATACAAACAAGGACACAAACATAGATAACACAGAATCTCTCTCTATGGGAGTCAGTGTGTCTTCTGGGCTTCTACTGTGTAACCCAACTAATCACTCTGCTTCTAACCTCCCTTGCCAATCTTCCAAACTCACCTTTCACATAAGGCAGACCCTGGGATAAGGTAGAGGAGTGAAAAGATGGTGGAAGGGTGGTTGGGAGCTCCTCTTGGGGACTCCGATTTCTGGGAGGGGAGTTGTGTTTCTGTATTCCCTTTAACTTGTCTATGTCTGTAACTATTCCTGTCTATAGTGTCTATCTCTGCTTGTACAT
>VWZE01012315.1:188348-198522 GCA_013396675.1 Eubucco bourcierii | reverse complement strand
AAAAAAAAAAAAAAGTCACTCAGCCTTTCTTTATCAGAGAGATGTTACAGTCCCCAACAATCTTAAGCCTTTTGCTGTACCCTTTCAAGCAGTTCCCTGTCCTTTGGAACTCAAAAGCCCAGAACTGGATGCAGTGCTCCAGAGGTGGCCTCAACAGGTGTTTGTGGAAGGGGAGGAGAGCCTTCTTTGACCTGCTTGACACAGATGCACCCCAGAATGCCATTTGCCTTCTTGGCCACAAGGGCAACCAGCTCTGCAGCCTGTCTCAGTGATGGCAGCTGGCAGCACAGCCTTCTGGTGTGTCAGCCTCCCCTGGTTTTGAGTCATTAGCAACCTTGCTGAGGGTACACTGTGTCACTTATCCAGGTTGTTAAGCTGAACTTCACCCCGTAGTGATCCTTGGGGGATGGCATTGCTACAGACCTCCAACTAGATTGTGCCACTGACCACAACCATCTGAGCTCTATCTTTCAGCAAGTTTTCCACCCAATAAACCATTAATTTAACCCACATTTCTTAATCTTGCCCATGAGGATGTTGTAGGAGATGGTGTGGAAAGCCATGCTGAAATAAAGATATACAATGTCTACTACCCTGAGCCTCACATTTTCCACACTTGGCAAGGCACCCAAGCCAGAATAATATATTTCTGAGTAAGAAACCTCCACTCCAGCATTTTCAATCTCACAGCCTAGGTTTCAATTTTCAACTCTTTATTTTTCACCAATCCAAAGTAAGATAAATGCTATCTCCTACAGCTACTCACACAGTGCTGTTCTACACCAGGCATCATTTTGTTTATCTTTGGTATCACTTTTACATAGAATCATAGAATGGTCTGGGCTGTAAGGAGCCTTCAAAGGCCATCTAGTCCAACCCCCTCTGCAGTAAGGGGCATTCTCAACTACACCAGGTTGCCCAGAGCCCTGTTGAGTCTCAGCTTGAATATCTCCAGGGATGGGGCCTCAACCACCTTCCCAGGCAACCTCTTCCCGTGTTCCACTATCCTCACTGCAAAGAACTTGTTCCTAACATCCAATCTAAATCTGTTCTTTTCTAGTTTGAAGCCACTGCCCTTCATCCTATCACCACAGGCCTCTGTAAACAGTCCCTCTCCATCCTTCTATAAGGATTGCTTCAGGTACTGGAAGGTTGCTATTGGGTCTCCCCAGAGCCTTCTCTTCTCTAGGCTGAACAACCCCAGCTCCCTCCGCCCGTCCTTACAGAAGAGGTGCTCCAACCCCCTGATCATTTCCATGGCCCTCCTCTGAACCTGCTCCATCAGGTCCATGTCCTTCCTGTATTGAGGGCTCCATACCTGGACACAGTACTCCAGGTGAGGTCTCACTAGACCAGAGTAAATTGGCAGAATCACCTCTCTGGCTCTGCTGGCAATCCATCTTTTGATGCAGCCCAGGATGTGATTGGCCTGGGTTGCAAGCTCACACTGTCTGCTCATGTCCAGCTTCTCATCCATCAGCATCCCCAAGTCCTTTCCCACAGAGCTGCTTCTATCACCTCATCCCCAGTCTGCAGTGGTAGTGAGGATTATTCCTGACAAGGTGCAGAGCACTGCACTTGCTCTGTTGAACCTCATGAGCTTCACCTGGGCCTATCTCTTCAGCTTGTCCAGGTCTCTCTGGATGACATCCTGTCTCTCTGGCATATTGACAACACTGCTCAGCTTGGTGTCATCTGCAAACTTGCTGATGGTGCACTCAATCCCACTATCTATAGCATTGATAAAAATATTAAACAGTACAAGTCCCCTGAGGGACACCAGCTGTCACTGCTATAGCAATATCAGGCTGGAAGGGTCCTGCTGAAAGTCTTTTCTCCAAGTCCAGGGCTGCAGTTATTGCTTAACCCAGCTATTCATACACTGAGAACATTCTGATGCTATTGCCTGATTCCCTGCATAACATAGACTGTGAGGTTTCATGTAGACCTCCTTGAAGCAGGCCCTAGCTCTATCTGGGCAGCATATGAAAAAAAGTCAGCCTCAGACTTTCAAATCCCACCCCAGTCTACTATAACTTTCATAGGATGCAGCAATCAGTATTATTCCAGTCCAGTGCATAGTATTGATTTGTACAGCAGTATGATAAGATTGTCAATGTTTTCTGTTCCAATATTCATGCATTCTCACACCTTTTAATTTTTTCAGAGGCAAAGGGAAGGACAAAAGCAAAAATCACTCCTAGGTATCAAGCAGAGGGTTTCAGTACAAAGAGCTCTGTTTTCTTTCCCCTTTGCTGATTGCAGCTAATCAAGAACCCAGCAGGGTGAGTGATCAGTTCAAACTGTTTCCTCTTCACATAGGCAGGGGCACATATTTCAGGGCTAAGGTGTTACCCTACCAGAAGGACATCAAGGCAGGGATTCTTCATCCTGTGGATGCTCTGTTTGGCCCCTGTAGGGCAGATCCAAAGCTTCTGGTTCCAGTAGTGGCTGGGAAAAGCTCCCATTTTTGCCACCAGCTGAAAAACAAGGTTTTAACATCAGTCTTCATGCTTTGTCCTTCAAGCCAGACACAGACCTGAAAGAGCACACTGCTCACCTGTGAGCTGCCCTGTTCCCCTCATGGGCCCTTGCAAGGGCTTTTGCCATGGTGTTTTCCTCACTGGGTAGAAACACTTGCCAGACATCTTTCCTTTCTGCACCATTTGGTAAGGAAGGAAATTACCTTCAACTATGGCTTGGAGGTTGAACACAGGCTTCTTGGACTGTGTCACAGGCTTACAGCAAAAACAGGTAGAAAAGAGGTAGAAAAGAGCCTACTAAGGTGGCAGGTCGTATTTTTCTGTATCTGTGCCTGGGGTATGCCAGAAAAGATGCATACAGAATGGTAGGTGTTAAGAGTTTAGCGCAAGGGGTAACCTGCCTGATCCCCCACCACAAGTGAGGGGAAGAGTAAGTTCACAGTATCACCAAGGTTGGAAGAGACCTCAAAGACCATCGAGTCCAACCTGATATCACAGACCTCAAGACTAGACCACGGCACCAAGTGCCACGTCCAAGCCCGCCTTGAACATCTCCAGGGATGGCGTCTCCACCACCTCCCTGGGTAATACACACAGCTCAGGGCTGAGATAAACAAGTAAGAGTTTAATGTAAGATACCATAAGCATAATTCATAACTACCTCAGCTAATAATCTAATTAATCCAGTGACACAGTGCATGATTACCTTTGCTTAGTCTATTTGCAGAAGCAGCTCAGTGAAATACAGGAGAAACAAACCAAACCAAACCAAAAAAACCCCAAAACAAACCAAACAAAAACAAAACCCAAACAAACAAACGAAACAAACAAACAAAAAACAAACCAAAATGAAACAAAACTGTCCCAGGTTGGGAACTATAAGGTTAAAAAGAGTCCTCTGGGGACAGGAAGATTGTTATTCGATCCTATAATTCTGCTATCTCTTCATAAGCTCACAGCAAGGCCAGCTTGTGCTCCTTTCCTCCCCCTCCCGCCTTGTGCAGGGCAGGAGCTGTGTTATTGGGACAAACATGTAAGGATAGGCCTGGTTTGGGGCCTCCAGAGGCTGTGCTTAGGCCTCTTGGATGGCAGAGGCATGGGGAGGAGGATTGGAGCACTGGGGATGATTTAGTTTTGGGTTGGGAAAAAAATTCAGGGGGTTCGCTTATGGATTCTGTATCTGCCTTGTAATTTCTATCTGTAACACTCTTTCCAAATATAATTTTGTTTGTTTCTCCAATTCACTTGAGAGCTTCACTCTGTCAGCTTGTTAAACCCATGACAAAAACAGACCCAAAAACCAACCAAACCAAACCAAACAACCCCCCCCCCAAAAAAAAACCTGCAAAAAACCAACAAAACAAAACCAAAACAGAATCAAACCAAACCAAACAACCAAGAAACAACCAAAAAACCAAAAACAAACAAACAAAAAAAGGGAAAACCCAAACCAGCAGTTACCTGATTCCTACCGCTCCTGCTGCCATGCCTGTAGAAAAGAGACCACACACCCAGCCTGCCAGAACCCAGAAGCAGCAACTGGAACAGGAAGCCTCCCATGCTGCAATCTGAACAAGCCCCCAAATACTTTGCTCCAGTTAGCACTTTTCATTTTTGAAGCTGGCATGATGGAGAATGGTATGAATAACAGCAGCAGTTGCAACTCAATCCATGACAGTAAGGGTTGGAAAGAACCTGCTAGAGCAGGATCACTGTGATGGTTTGGGAGTTCCCTGCCCCCACACGCTTTGTAAAATGACCCAGACTAGAACTCAGCCAGCTGGAAGTTAAGGACTGAAGCTCTATTTACAGCTCAGCACAATGTACAAGCAGAGATATACACTATAGACAGGAATAGTTACAGACATAGACAAGTTAAAGGGAATACAGAAACACAACTCCCCTCCCAGAAATCAGAGACCCCAGGAGGGGCTCCCAACCACCCTTCCACCTTCTCCCCACCCCTGAACCTTACCCCAAGGTTTGCCTTAAGTGCAAGGTAAATTAGGAGGATCAGCCAGGTGGGTTAGAAGAAAAGTGGTTAGTGAGGATTAATCGACAGAGGAGCCAGAGCCAGAAGCTGCTAGACCGCCCCAGACGCTGTGCTGTGTCCCCAGAGAGAGAGAATGCCTTAGCTATGTTTATGTTCTTTTCCCAAAGCAAATCTTAGCAAGCCTATGAGTGAAGTAGACATCACCATGTCTTCTCTTCACAGCCTATAGTGTAATTATCTCTATTAAAATATTCTAATTAGCCTCAAACCAGCACAATCACCTAAAGTAAATCACACAGGAACCAGATCGGTTTTGAATGCCTTCGGAGATGGAAACTCCACAGCTTCTCTGGGCAGCCTGGCTCAGAATGCCTCCCCAAAGTCCCTGCTAAATGCTTTATAAAGTAGGCCGCCTTGCTTTGCCAAGAATGACGCATTTCTATATCCTTTGCTGTGCCTCCTTAGACTGTTCTGCCTTTTTGCTCTCTGTTTAGACCACAGGGATGGTCATCTAGGCACAGCAGCGTGAAAGGCTAATATGAAGGAGCCTCAGTCTCAGTGTGGCTGTGACCAGCAGTCCAAGCAAGACACAACTACAGCATCTTTGCTGGATGTGTTTCAGAGACGAAGACCTCTGAATGCAATAGAGATGATCATGGAGCTGAAAGAGAGAAGATATGTGCACTTGACTTAGGGTGTTCACCGCTTTGGAGTCAGCAGTGAAATGTACCTGCAGAAAGCAATTCATAGCACTCATCTCTGCATTGACTGTACAGAGAATTAAGACAGTCTGTCCTTTTAGCACAAGCTAATCTAACTTAGGTGCTTCGTATTAGGCAGTGTGAATGCAGCATTTTCTTTCTTTCCCTCCTTTAGTAATTTTCTAGTGTCACTCAAATGCTACAGAAATCACACAAAAAGTTGGGCACAGGGAGTGCATTGGAGCCACTACCATCTGCCTGAGTATGCAGCTGAGGATATTAATAATTATATAATCACTTCTTCCATTGTAGCTTGAGAGAAAGGGAAAAAAACCCAAAAACAACAACAACAAAAAAAACCAATATGTAAACATGTGTTTTGTGGATTCCTGTTTGAATTAATCTCATCTGACAACTGCTGATTTGGGTTTGTGATTTGATCCTCCATATGTCTGGCTCTATTGGTCAATGAAGTGCAGAGGGTAACTGAGAGAAACAATGATGCTCAGAGTGATTATAAGAGGAAACATCGTTCAGTAGTTAGGACATACAAAGCTGGCTGATGCACAACAGCTTAAGCATGAGGTAGCTGCTGCTCCTGCTTTTCAGGTCAAGGATATTCTCCCTGGCTCCTACAGAGAGAAAACACAGCTGCCTGGCTGTTGAATGTTCAGGAGCAAGGGGTGCAGTTGTAGAGAGGGAGTGAGCAAACAAGCATAAGGAACTGAAGAAAGCAGAGGATCAAAAGATACGTAAAATACTACAGAAACATGATTAGCTTCTTCCACTACTTACTGTACACAAATACAATATAAGCCAGAAAGGTTAGGGGGAGGGACCTAACCAATTGAGAACTGGCTTAGAATAATCCATGTTAGTAGATATGAGGGAAAATAAATGGAAGCCAAGATGTTAAAAGAGAGGGAGATTTGGAAATTGGTAATCACAGAACCACAGAGTGCACTGGATTGGAAGGGTTCTCTAAAGGTCATTGAGTTCAATTGCCTTGCAATAAGCAGGGATGTGGCCAACTAGATCAACCCTGATCCAGTAAGATCTGTAGGAGATAGTGCACAGCAAGTTAAGTTACAGACCTGCACTGCTCTGTAGCAGCAGCAGCAGCAAAGGAAAAGAAGAAGAATAAAAAAAGAAGTTAATGTAATGCTGTGTGCTTCATCTGCAGAGAAATCATGTCAGAGAGTGAGGAAGCACTGGCCCTCAGTACAGATCTGGCAGGACAGCACCTGGAATATTGCCCTCAATTCTGGGAAACATGCATTTCCAAAAGATGTTGGATGAGAACAGGGAATATAGAGAAGAGCAGCAGGAAAGGAAGGGAAAAAAAAAAAAAAAGAAATGATTAAGAGTCTGAAAGCACTGACATATGAGAAGAGATTAAAATAATTAAATATGTATTGCTTGGCAAGGGGTAAGATTAACCATCTACAAGTGTGTAAATATCAAGAAGGTAGAGGAATTGTATTAAGGGGTATAAATATAAGTGTAATAGAGCAAAAGTAAATACAGGTTCAATATTTAAAAAAAAAAAAAATCCTTAGCCCTGAGGTTGGTTTTGGGTTTTTTTTGTTTTTTTTTTCCCCACTCTCCTTGAGAAGGTGAGGTTTACTGCTTGCAGCAGTCCTGGTGGAATGAGGAAAACACAGGTTGCAGTCATGCCTCAGTGGCAAGTCTCTCCTGAAATACACCCAGAGAAGAATGTTAATACCTGAGGAGTCACCAGTAATTAGGAATTGCCCAAACTGGCCTGCAGATAGCTCAGTAGAAGCTAGGGCTGTGGCAGACCTACAGGCCAGCTCCTGTAGCATAAGCTACCATGGTAAGGAAATCGAGTTCTGCCTTCATAGGGCACCCAAGAATCACTTTTCTTGGGTGCAAGAATCAGGGTAAGCTTCTAAACATCTTCTCCTTTCATCATTACACCCAGCTCCTTCTGTTTTCACCAGCTAAACCAGGAATGCACTGGGATGCAGCTTCCCACCAGTCTGCTCTGTGAAGACATCTCCCTGTCTTGGCTTGCTCAGCTGTGGGAGCCCAAGAGTAAAGCCCCACATCAGAGAGACGTCGGCAGAGGGTGCATTCTGCAGTGCTGCGAAAAGCGCTGATGGCACTGCTGCAGCAAGCTCAACAAAATTGGCCTTGTCACTTTAAATACATTAGACAATAAATCATCCCTCTGAGACATCCCCAAAGGAAAAACAGGGGGAAAAAATAGCACTTAAAAGCCCTTTTCTATTACAAAGCCTCTGGGGAGCTTTTAAACTTGGAGAGTTTTTAAAGTGAATTTTATGCTTTTTTTTCCCCCCTTTGCCTGCCTTTATTATCAGTTGCTAACATTAGCCTTGCCTTCCCATGACCAAACTCTCATTCAGACTCCTTTTGTTTTGGTTTTTTTTCTTCTCTCAAGTTTCTCTCCCTTTTTCTCTCTCACCCTTACATGGACACATGTGAATGCCTGTTATGTCCATATAACAGTCTCTTTCCCATTCAGCATCTCCTCTTAAATTGAAATTACTTCTTTGTGAATATTCCTTTCTTCCATATCACTATTTCTCTCCCTGCATTTCCCTTCCCTTTTCTCCTTCCTCTGTACTCTACTCTGTCATGAAGAATGACAGTTGTCTAGTTGCACTGGAACAACTTCAAAACCCTTTTGCTGCTTTTAGGAGGACTACGTAAACTTTGTAGCTTGAACCTAATTTTACAAAGCACTCTGGTGAGTTTCCTTCCTATAGAGCATGTTCCTTACCCTTTCCTTGGAAGACATCAAGCACTGTTGACCTAGAAAAGCAGTATTTGGGCCCTCTGTTAAAGCTCTCCAATACAGCTTTTCCTGACTGGACTAAGGAATAGTTAACTCCATTTTCCAGCTCTCAGGAAGTCAAGTGTGGCTATGCAACCCGATCTCACATGCAATGGTTAAATTCTTCTTCGGCCTATTGGTGGTTGGTTTGGGTTTGGGGTTTTTGGTTGGTTGGTTGGGTTTTTTTTCCTTAAAAACTTCATCATCAAAACCTTGAGGAGAAAGTCCAGTGTGGCTGGATGCCTTTCCAGAGTTGTGTGAAGGAGCTGGGTTGCATTTTTCAGTTAAACACAAGGACTTTACATATTCAGTCACCTGTGTGTGTTTTGTGCCTGAGCAGAAAGAGGGAGTGTAAGGCAAATGAGGGCTAATTTCAAGAAGCTGCAACTCTGCCAAACAGCTTGATGATTCTCCATAGGCACCATGCTGGAAACCAGAACACACCCACCAAGATCCAGATCATAAAAGCAACTATTCTGCTATGGTGGACCTAGCAGAGTCCTGCACAGATACTATGAATTGATTTTGTTTTGTTGCATCTAGGACTGTTACCAAAACAATCCCCCAACAAATTATATCACAGCATGTGGGAGGCCCTGTCAGAGGTCAGCACAAAGCACACTGGTATGGGTAGCAGCAACAGCTATTCCAATTGGCTGTTCTTTCTTTATTTTCAATCCTACAAGCACAAGCCCAAAGTGATTTTGATATTTACAGTTCCACCTGATTGCCAACATTGCCATGGTCAGAAATGTGACTTCCAGAGAAGTAGAACATAACCCAGCAGAAGATAACATGCTAATAATGAAGTTAGAAGTCTTTATTACTGGCAACCAAAACAATAGCATATCTCTCTAAACTGCATGCACTGGTATTTTTTATCACTAGGGACAGCAAGACTGCCAGGACAGCAGAAGCAAACACACTTCATGGCTCTATCCTTCACATAGATTGTATTGGATTTGATATGGGTGGAGGATGAATTAAAAATGGAGCAGGAATCACAACAGTTAGTTGGGACTGGGTGATAACTTGGATAGGCTGCAATGTGGAGAAGAAGAACAAGGAGATGGGAAAAGAAATAGAATCATAGAAGTGTAACTGTTTTGGTTGGAAAAGATCTCTAAGAACATCGAGTCCAACAGTCAAACTAAGATTACCATGGCCATTCCAACATGTCCCAAAGTGCCATGTACACAGATCTCTTGAATACCTCCATGGACAGTGACTCCATCACCTTCCGGGCAGCCTGCTCCAATGCCTGACCACCCCTTCAGTAAAAAATTTTTTCCTAATGTCCAACTTAAACCTCCCCCAGCATAATTTCAGGTAATTTCCTCTTGTTCTATCACCCGATGACAGCAAGATGAGACCGATTCGCACCTCACTACAACCTCCTTTCATGTAGTTGTAGAGAGCAATGAGGTCTCCCCTCAGCCTCCTCTGTACTAAATGACCCCAGTTCAGTCACTTCTCATAAGATTTTTTTCTCTAGACAAGTTCTCCAGACTTTGGACAATTTCTGGCTTCCTGGCCTGCTCAGTGGTCAATATTGATGCTTAGATGCCAATGGGTACCCTCACCACCTCTAGTCCATGTCTGACTACTCTCCCTGGTCCCTTCCCAGCGACAGCAGCCCGAGTGACCAAATATCAGCTCCAGGGAAAGAATGTGAGACACAAAACATGCAGAGGACTAAAGCCTGCATAAAAGGAAATGCCACATCCTGGGCACTCATCCAGGGAAGCTGGAGGTGGGGATGGAAATGAAAGGTCTATGTTCTCCCTAATCATTTCCGCCGCAATACGGGGAAGAGCGTGACATACACCAGTGGATTGCAGCCATTAGAAATGAACCACTGGTGGCTGGCAAATTATAAATTAGAGAACCAGAGTGAGAAGAAAGAAAATCAAAGGGGGGGATGAGGTCGTGTTTTATTTCACTTGTAGCGCTTTTCAAATTCAGCCCTAACCAAACCTGATTAAAGTAAATCCCTTTTTTACGGCCTGTGGAGTCTATAAGATTATGGTGTTAATGGAAGTGTGATTCGATCCGTCAGTAATGGTGCATGTCGGGGCCCAGGCGCCTCAGACAAGTCCATTTTTTAAGACGTATTTATTGTGGGGTTTCCCCTCCCCCCCCCCCCCCCCCCCCCCCACCCCCCCCCCCCCTCCTC
>VWZE01012315.1:176032-186526 GCA_013396675.1 Eubucco bourcierii | reverse complement strand
CATAGGAGAGCTGCTCCAGCCCTCTGATCATCTTTGTGGCCTTCCTCTGGACCCGCTTCAACACCTCCATGTCCTTCCTGTGCTGAGGGTTCCAGAACTGCACACAGTACTCCAGGTGGGGTCTGAAACTCCAGGTGGGGTCTGAGTTCCCTCTGCTAACTCATCAGCTATCTTCTGCTCCAAGCTACACTTCCTAGAGAAGGTTGAAAGTACAAATCCTGATGCAGTCATGCATATACTGAGCTCCTAAGCACTAACCAGAACAGAACCTACATCCCTGGAGAAGTACTCAGGCATATGGTGTTGTCCTCCATCATCAATGGAGCAGTTTCCTAGGCTGACAGTTCGCTGGAGGTCATGTAATTGGTCTTTTTGCAAAACAGGGGAGTATCATGCTCATCTGGTTACTCCTTGTGAACATGTACCACTGGATTATTTCCAGTTATCTTCATCTTCTGGTTCTTAATTTTACAAGTCCATTTGGAACCATCACCTTGTCCTTTTGCTGTCAGTCCACTAGCTTCTTACTTGCTCCAAGGTATGCTCTGCTGAGATAGCTCTGATGTCTCTGCTGAGAAACACTCCATAACTGCTCTGCCTGGTGATCAGCCTTTTCTGCAACAATGGGGGGAATGTAATTTTCTTGCTCCTTGTAGCAGGAGCCCCCTACATTTGTAAGTATTATGATTTTTGGAAAAAGGAGAAGTTCTCTTGAGCAATCTGGCTACTTGTGATCTAGGCCTTCACCACTTTCTATTATTTCTACTATAACAGCTGAATTTCCAGGCCACAGTACAGGAGTCCATACTATAGCTGTCAATTCTGGACAGTAATCTTCTAAACTTTCAGTTAGCCACATGGTTCAGCCACAATCTCTCAAACAAGATTAAAACAAATTTTCCTCTGTGCATAACCATGCATGTACACAGTGCCATTCTCTCCAAGTTCTCTTGTCAAGGTTGAACACCCTACAAGTTCATTATCACCAGAATTCAAATAATTCATCTCCACCTTCAAGAAATTTCATGCTGATCCATCTTGGTCTCTCTTAGCAGCATTTTACCCTTTTCAGCTGTAATTTCATTTCAACATAACCTTGACCTGCCTATGCTACCGGAGCAAAAGATCTCCTCCATCTAATTGTTCACCCTCCCCCATATACATATGAAACTCAGTGTCCTCCCTTAGCTAATATAATACAAAGGAATCAATCTGTCAGGCACACATACCAGCACAGCCTCAGCAAATTAACCTTGCAGAGTAATTAGGGCAAGCACCATGGTGTTGGTATCATGGCCTCATTTTGCTGCTCTAAGCACTAAAAAACTACCACAGCACAGCTACCAGTTAAAATCAATAGCCCACTGTGTTAATAAGAACAAAGCTAACCAAGTTCTTCCATGTTCCTGTGCTGGTCCATAACAGTGTACAGAGGAGTCAGGAGGTCCTTGCTATTACAACTTTGATGGAGACCTTAAGTACTGTGTTCAGTAGACACCATGAGTACTGTGCTCAGTTTTTTGGAATTGCAGTATAAGAGACATTAGGATGTTGGAGCAAGTCCCGAGAAGGGCAGCAAAGATAATGAAGGGTCTTGAAAATAAGTTTTATGATGAGCATCAGAGGGAACTGGGGTTGTTTAGTCTGGAGAAGAAGAGGCTGTCCTCTTCTCCTATCACTCTTTACAACTTCCTGCAAAGAGACTGGAGAAAGGTGGGCATTGGACTCTTCATAAAAGTCAAACCTGATAGGACAAGATGAAATGATATCAAGTTATACCAAGGGAGGTTCAGGTATTCTATATGGAAAGGGTAATCAAAGACTGCAACACGCTGTACAGGGAAGTGATCAAATCATCAGCCCTGGATGTATTCAGAAGTGACTAGATACGGTACCAAAGCAAATGTGATATAGCAGTGGCTATGGTGGAGTTAGATAGTGGTTTGACTTGAAAATTCTCTGAAACAAGACTTGAAAACCACCTGCTCTTCAGTGGGGGCAAGAAGCTCTCAGGGGCTCAAGTAAAGGACAGATTTCCTAGACAAGATCGTATGAAGTTGCCAAACAGCCTTTCCAGGCCTGTCATGGCCTAGAAGCCATGGAAGTCAGACAGTTTCTATTTGCATTGCATAATTGGCAGAGCCTGTCACAACACTGGGAAAGCCAGGTGCTGCTTTCTGCTCAGAGATAATTCTACCTGATTTATTTAATATTGTAATGATTATAATTCTTTGCTGCCACCCCCTTCCCCACACACTCAGACAGCAGTTAGAGAGCGCAGACACTGCAGACAAACCTGCACAGGCAGGTGGCACAAAGTACCTTGGTTCTTCCAGTGACTGAGCAGCTCAGTGTCGTGCTCCAAAGAGAGAAGCAGGATGCATGCCAGGGGAACACAGCCTTTCACAAAGCTTCCTCACACCTAAGAGGGGTTTGCAGGTTTGGAGATACAGCAAATGCATGGACAACGAGGTGTGACCACAAGTAGAGGGCAGAACATAGTGGTGTAAGAACCAGGCCTCAGCTCAGATTGCAGAGAGCCCAGGAGAGATTTAAAGCTGTGCTGCAAGGGCTTAGAGAAGTACAAGGAAGTGAAAACGGAAGACCCTCAAGAGTTTAGTTAAAATAAAGCAAATCTGCATGACTTAAGAAAAATAACAGCAGAGCTGCTGAGTAAGGACACAGCATTTAGGGGGAGAGCTGCTGAAGAGCATCAGAAAGATCTGCTGGCAGGCCTCTAACTTCTTCTTCCCACTGTCAAAAACTGAAAACCAAGCCCACTGTAATCCAACAGTGGCCAAGACAGGAGTAGCAGCATCTGAAAATCAAAAAAGCCCTGGAAGGTCATTAACTTCTGACAAAACTTGATGATTACTTACCTTTAAGGCTTCTAGTCTACAAAAGTGGAAGCAGGTACAGCTGGCAAGGGAATGAATTCTGCAGAACAAAGATGGCTTCAAGAGCTAGATCAAAGTTGGAGCTTTTGGCAGCGTAAATCAGACAGTGGCAATGAGCAACACCACCAACTACAGCTATGTAAAGAAGCAAAAGTGAAGGGAATAAGAAATAGTGACCCACTTCACACAGCAGTCTAGAGGAAGGAAGGAAGGAAGCCTCATACTCCTAGTATCTCTTGCTGGGGCAAGACCAAAAGAAGACATAAAACCTAGCCTTTCATTCAATAGCAGAATCAATACTGGTTTCAAATCGGTCTTTATAATCATGTTCAGTGGGTACCCTGACAGGGTGCTTGAAGAATGAGACAGCATTCAGGAGAGATGTTTTAGTGTCACAGCTGTGGAGAAAAAAACAACAACAAACAAACAACCCAAAAAACCCACAAAAGATGAGAAAGGAGTCTGGAAAATGCTGAGAGGAGGCAATGTTTACCTAACAAAAGATGTGCCACACACAGAGAACCAAGAACACTTAGGATATGAAGGAAGGGTATTGTTCCTTAGAAAACAACTGTTAGAAGTATTTGTTGGCTCTGGAAACATTTAATTTGCTGTTCATACCATGGAAATATCTGGTTACTCCCAGACAATTTGTGCCCTTATATTTTTTATGCCCATTTTTTGCTAAACTGCCCTCATTTCAGAGCCCATGTTAATCAAGAATTTGCAGGAGGTGGCTGCAGTAGGTCAGTGAACCACGTAATACCGTGCTGGTTTGAGGCTAATTGGCATATTTTAAGGAAAAAATGATATTATAGGCTGTGAAGTGAAAACAGTGGTGATGTCTACTTCACTCATAGGCTGGCTGAGAGGTATAAAAACAAGGACACAAACACAGATAACACAGAGAGTCTCTCTCTCTGGGAGCTGGTGTGTCTACTGTGCTTCTGCTGTGTAACCCAACTAATCACTCTGCTTCTAACCCCCTTGCCCATCCTCCAAACTCACCTTGCATGTAAGGCAGACCCTGGCATAAGGTATAGGAGTGGAAAGAAGGTGGAAGGGTGTTTGGGAGCCCCTCCTGGGGACTCTGATTTCTGGGAGGGGCATTGTGTTTCCATATTAATTTTAACTTGTATATTTCTGTAGATGTATATTGATGTATACTGTGTGTGTGTATATATATGTATATATTTTGCTAAGCTGTAAATATATCTTCATTCCTTAACTTCCATTTGGCTGAGTCTAGTCTCAGTGATTTTCATAAAGGGGGGGTGTGGGGGGGTGTGTAACTCCCAAACCATCACAGAGGCATTTTCAGTCTGTAAAGTATTTAGGATGACAACTCCACTAAATCATTCTGTATCCAAACATCCAACCAAAAAAAAAAAAAAAAAAAAAAAAAAAAAAAAAAAACATAAAAAGGNCCTGGCCTTTAATACCTCCAGGGAGGAAGCAGCCACAACCTCCCTGGGCAACCTGTGCCAGTGTCTCACCACCCTCACTGCAAAGAACTTCCTCCTGACGTCCAGTCTAAATCTTCCCTCTGCCAGTTTAAACCCATTGCCCCTTGCCCTGTCATTGCAAGACCTTGTCAATAGTCCCTCCCCAGCCTTCCTGTAGGCCCCCTTCAGATACTGGAAGGCTACTATCAGGTCTCCTGGAAGCCTTCTCTTCTCCAGGCTGCAGAGCCCCAACTCTCTCACCCTGTCCTCATAGGAGAGCTGCTGCAGCCCTCTGAGCATCCTCGTGGCCTCCTCTGGACCCACTTCAACACTTCCATGTCCTTCCTGTGCTGAGGGCTCCAGAACTGCACACAGTTTTGTTTTAGAGAGTGTCAGAAGTCTTGTTTTAGAGAGTGTCACATACTAATTGAATTGTGAGTAGTAGGTCAAACCCAGATATTTATTTCCCAAATCTCAGAATAAACAATCTACAACACATCTGACAAGAAGCTGTGCACAGGAACTCTCACTGATGCAAAAGCCATGACACTGAAGGTACACTATCATCCAGATGAGCTGCCACCTGGAGTGGCCAGATGGAGAAGAGGAGGAGGGGGTAAAGCCAGTTGAGTGAATGGTTTTCTTAGACTGTCAGGAGAAAAGAAAGTATGTAGAAATGAGAATTAAGAGTCTTTAGACAGCAGCAAGAAGTCAGTCTGGTTTTATTGCTCAGTGTAAACAAGGACTTGATCCTGCTGAAAATTTTTTAAAGTATCCTACCAAGAAAGGAATGATAGTGTAGTAACATCCTGGCATTACTTTTCTCTCTGATCCTTTGCAAGGGTTTAGGAAAAAACATCTTCCTTCCCACTCCAATCCATCCTTTACAAAGGACACAGAGCATGCTGGGGCAAGTCTTCAGAGAATTAGTTAGTTTAGATCCCCAGTCAGGGTAGAGAGGCTCAGTAAAACTGCTAGTCTCTCACATTACTACTAGTTGTTTGGGTATTAATCTCAGGCTCTCAGTGACCTGGAACACCAGCTATGCTAACAACAAACTTCAAGTCACAAAGACGACTGAGTGTGAAACCAGATTTAAAGATTTAGCAGCTATTCTCAGCAGTCCCCTGTTTAGGCAAAATGCGTCAAAGGCATTTGGAAACTACTGAGAGGTGCTCTGAAATGGTAGCTGATTTCATGGCTGACAATGAGAAGCGGAGCAAGGGGCTTATCTCTGAGATAGAAGGCAGCAAAAGGAAAACTGCCACCAGCTACAAGAAAGAGTTGATCCGACTTCCTCGCTTGCCTGGCTCTGAAAACACTGCTCCCTCCGCCAGAGGCACCTGCCCTGTCCTCCTCCAGAAAATGCCATCTCAGAGGAAGAAGTGAGGAATTTGAAGAGCTGAAGAAAGCCGAGCTAGAAGGCTGTAATTAGGGATCCTGATGCCTGCAGGAGCTCTGGCTACCCACCCTCTTTCTTTGTCCATTACAGCTCAAAGACACTCCAATCTGCTCAGGTAATGACTGGAGGGAGTGGATTTCCTTTCCTTGGATCTGCTGCCACTCTGAGTTTGCAGCAGACATTTTGTAATCAGAGTGCTTGTCAAAAGAGACAAGAGCCTTTAGCAGAAAAGAGGAATTAATTGCATAACAAGGGATTTAAAATCTTTTGCAAAGGGAGACAATAAAAGAAACAATTACAGAGTTTAACCACTGCTGCTGGCATGGGGTTGAATGTCATTTGTCCTTAGCTACACTGATATAGTCACACAGAACACACTCATGGCTGCTGGTGATTTTGGAACATCAGCAAAAGTTTTGTTTCAAACTAAACATTCCCCCCCCTCCCCTCCCTTATTTCAAGCATTTAATTAAAAATGATTAGAGGTTTTATTTAAAAGAGAGGGGAAAAATGCTTCCAACTGACATAAACCCGAGAATTAAAATTTTTTTTTTCTTGAAAATTAAACATTTTAATTTTGCAGGAATTTGGGTATACTACTGTCAAAATAGGCACAAAAGCTGCATGCAGTCAGCATTTATTACCCTATTTTATTCTGTATGCATTCATATAGAAACCCAGCTGAGTCTCTACCAGGCCCTTTTAACAAAGCAGATTTAGGGCCAGCATTTATTTTGCCTTTCATGCACATTTCCAAAGGCACATTTATTAAGCAGAAGTGTGAGAAGCAATTTCTTGACCTGAAGCATCTATTGTTGCCTAGAAAAGGTAGACTTTCTCCTACTCTTGCTCCAGGCAATTACTAGTAGTTTGGCATTAGGAGGACTATGTTGTAGTATTTCTGCTATAACCTGCTACAGGGAGCAACTTGGGGCCATTTTGCCTCCCCAGGTGGGATTAGGGAAACAACCTGAATACTGTGCCTTTCATAGAGGGAACTGGCAATCCATTTCATGTATCGATGTGTGGCAGAAACCATCTCAAGCAGTTTGGGACTTCATCTACACACAGAGCTGTAGTTGCTTTTTCCCCTGGTGAAGCTTTGCAGAAGAAGGGCAGCAGAGATTTACTCACTGACTAAACCTCAACACTACACACACACATCTGACTGTAACTTTCCAGCAGTTTTATTTTACTCCCCCAAAAGAGAAATTCAAGCAAAATTACTTGAATTCCAGTCTAAGGCATTCCTAGAGATGCCTTGCAAGTGCTGTCCTTCAAACTAACTCTAAAAAAAATGTAATTCACCTGAAATTAGGCACATAATTCAGAGAGAATTTGGAAGGGTTCTGTACTCATGGCTACTGCACCTCACAGTATCATTAGGTATGAATGGAATAGGAGTGATAAGGCAGTGGGAAGAATGTTGGACCCTGAAGGGCAGTTAAACAAGACTTTAACATAGCACTTTAAGAAAGAGTAGAGATGCCTTAGTAAGTCAGATAATATGGGATGAGGTCCAAAGCCAGTCATTGTTTGCAACTGGGCAATTCAGAAAACCAAAATTCTTTATTTTAATCTGGTTGGTCTTCGAAAACCCAAACAACTTAACCAGAATGTCAATTTCTAGAGCTCCACCCCTGGCTGGCTCTTATCATGCCAAGGTCTCCCTCCCATCAGTATTCTCCAAGAATACTCTCTTTCCTCCTGCAATGTACTAACTTTTTTTCATTGCTTCTTTATGCTCACTTCTCACCAATCTAAATAATGGATCAATTGAGGTTTTATTCTTTGCTTTAATTAGGTCTTGAATTTTGAGAGTATTTCACTGTAATTACTTCATTAAACGTGAACTGAAAACCAAAAAAAAAAACCACCCCTCCAAAACAAACAAAGTTGTGCTTCTGTTCTTTCATCAGGGTTTTTGTTTCTTTTTTGTTTGTTTGTTTGTTTATTTTTCTATGATACATAAAGGAAGACTCAAAATTTTAATTGAATATGGAGGTTTGTTGCTTTTTCTTTTTTCTCTCAGTTTCATGTATAGGAAAGCATTGGCAGTCTAAGCTCACTGTTTCAAATCACAGAGAGAAAGAAAGGGAGGGACAGAAGGGTGAAGTATGGCTGTGGATCAACTTAGTGTTTGGTTTAGAGTGGTCTCAGAGTCCTAACACTGGCATTATTGCTCATGCACCAACTTGCATGCAACTGCCTATGCCCTTGATGCTGTTCTCTAGGATAAAAGAATAGGCTATGGAGGTACCTTCCTTTTCTTTTCATGGGAACAAGATGGCATAAAGCCAGTATTACACGTCCTACCAACTCCCCATCACACCAGAATAGAAACATAGAATGGTAAGGCTGGAAGGGACCTCAAAGATCATCTAGTTCCAACCCCCTGCCATAGGCAGGGACACCTCCCACTAGTACAGCTCACTCAAGGCCTCATCCAACCTGGCCTTGAACACCTCCAGGGAGGGAGCAGCCACAACCTCCCTGGGCAACCTGTGCCAGTGTCTCACCACCCTCACTGATTGACTCCCCAGAATTGTAACTCCTTCTCCACCAGCAGGCAACTGTATGATATCCAAAGGAAAATGGAACATCAAATCACAAACCTGGTATTGATGGGGAGGTGAGAGAGGGAGAGAGGCTACAAGAAGCTGGGCAGTAGGGTAGAACCAAAGCAACAGCTCCTTTCACCTTTCAGATATGGTTAACTCAGCAGATTTCTTTTCTTTTTTTTTTTTTTTAATATTGAAGTATGAGGTCCTATATAGATAAAGTCTAGTTCCTCACACTTTATTAAATATTCTTTGAATTTATTTTTGGCTTTATTGGAGGGAGGATGGCAGAGAGAGCATAATAGGTAATGGGGGGAAGGGAAGATTGAGTCTTCTTTTCCTTCTCTAAAATTTGAGTTCAGTTCTGAAGCAGGAGGCTTTAAAATCTCAATATTTCCAATGATAGAAAGCAAAGCAGAAATGTGTAACTTCAGGATACTGTCAGATTCTGTATAAAACAAGTCAAGAACATTAGAAGGAAGAGGACTACTACACAGTGCATTTTAAGATCATAAAAATCCCCCTCACGATCATTCCTTCTCCCTGTTCCCCTGGGATTTCTAACTTGGATAATAACTGATATGCAACCAGGAAAAGATGCATCTCATATATCCATACTGCCTTTGGATTTGTACAGCCCCTAGCATTAAAAGATGTCTCTTGAAGATTAATTGCTTGAAGCACTTATGCTGAACCAGTAAGAAGCAAGAATAATTGCAATATGTGAAATCAAGAAGATCCATGGAGAAGACCAGGAAGACTCTACAAAGCTATAAATCTCATGGCATCAGGCTGCAGATTTTAAAGTTATATTGTGTAATAATCATAATCATAGAATGGTAAGGTTGGAAGGGACCTCAAGGATCATCTAGTTCCAGCCCCCTGCCATAGGCAGGGACACCTCCCACTAGTACAGCTCACTCAAGGCCTCCTCCAACCTGGTCTTGAATACCTCCAGGGAGGGAGCAGCTACAACCTCCCTGGGCAACCTGTTCCAGTGCCTCACCACCCTCACTGGAAAGAACTTCCTCCTGACATCCAGTCTAAATCTTCCCTCTGCCAGTTCAAACCCATTGCCCCTTGTCCTGTCATTGCAAGCTAGGAAATAATCCCTCCCCAGCCTTCCTGTAGGCCCCCTTCAGACACTGGAAGGCTACTATCAGGTCCCCTCGAAGCCTTCTCTTCTCCAGGCTGAAGAGTCCCAACTCTCTCAGCCTGTCCTCATAGCAGAGCTGCTGCAGCCCTCTGATCATCTTTGTGGCCTCCTCTGGACCCGCTCCAACACTTCCATGTCCTTCCTGTGCTGAGGGTTCCAGAACTGCACACAGTACTCCAGGTGGGGTCTGACAAGAGCAGAGTAAAGGGGCAGAATCCCCTCCCTTGCCCTGCTGGCCTGTAATGATACAGCAAGGTGTATAATCTGTAATTTGATAAAGCATCCAATCGCAAACTTCTTACAAATACAAATCCAGTGGTGCTAGGTCACAAGATCCTGCTGGCTCCCATTCTGCCTCTGACACCGGTCAGAAGCAAAGGCCCTATGGAAAGGCTTTACATAACATGACAAAAATCCAGAAGTTTCTCCCTAGTATATTCTCCTAACACACAGCAACAGAGATCTGAAGGACTTCCTGAGTCCTTGATAGACTATTCCATGCACTCCTTAATCCTTTTTAGAACCCATTCATTCTTCTGACCTCTCAGACATCCTGTGGTGACAATTTCCCTACTTAATTGTATAGAGGGTATATAATACAATGCAAATATTGCAACTAAATGAAGGCTAAAGGGGAAAATGATAATTCTACAGGCATGATGAAAGAGGGATGGAGAGGAAATATTTTGCATGATTAAAGGGGATATGATAAGGAGTGACAGGCTGAAATTTTACGCAGCTCAAAGAACAGAAAAGATTTCAGTCTGTCTGGTGGTTATGTATACCTTGGTGGTTATGTAGACCTTGGAGTCTGGGTTGATGAAAAGCTCAACAGGAGGTTGCAGTGTGCACATGCAGCCCAGACAGCAACCGAGTCCTAGGCTGCATCAAGAGCAGCGTGGTCAGCAGGGCAAGGGAGGGGATTCTGCCCCTTTACTCTGCTCTTGTCAGACCCCACCTGGAGTACTGTGTGCAGTTCTGGAACCCTCAGCACAGGAAGGACATGGAAGTGTTGGAGCGGGTCCAGAGGAGG
>VWZE01012315.1:148075-162155 GCA_013396675.1 Eubucco bourcierii | reverse complement strand
CTCCCCCTGGCTACAACCACCCTTCAGGTAGTTGTAGACAGCAAGAAGGTCTCCCCTGAGTCTCCTCTTCTCCAGGCTAAACAATCCCAGCTCCTTCATCCTCTCTCCATAGGGCTGTGCTCCAGGCCTCTCACCAGCCTTGTTGCCCTTCTCTGGATACTCTCAAGCACCTCAATGTCCTTCTTAAATTGAGGTGCCCAGAACTGGACACAGCACTCAGGGTGTGGCCCAACGGGTGCAGAGTCCAGGGGGAGAATGACCTCCCTGCTCCTGCTGGCCACACTATTGCTGATGCAGGCCAGGATGCCATTGGCCTTCTTGGCCACCTGGGCACACTGTTGGCTCATGTTTAGGCAGGTGTCAATCATCACTCCCAGATCCCTAAACTAGAACCACAATGTACAAACAATTACAAATAATAATATTTATAATATCAACATGGAGGCTACTCTCTGCCAACCTGATAGAGCCACTAGGCATCAGAGAACAGGAATGGACTGAATACCAAGGAGGAGGTTGCAAGGGAGAAGCGGACAGATGAAACATTCCCAGCTTTATGCCCAAGGCATAGAGATTTACAGGAGAACAATCCAAAGGCAAAGATGCAAATGATTTCCATTAGCTGAGACAGTCTCCCAGCCCCAATATATCTATCATATAGTAGGAGTAAGGACGCTTTAAGTAGAGATGTGGAAAGAATGAAAAGTGACATTGAAGCTCTGCATAAAGAGGTAGGTGGGAGCCCACAATTAGAAATTCAGAGTGATGCTGTGTCCTACCATTTAGATGTGAAGTTCTAGCTGGATCATGTTTGAATGAAAGGTCAACTCCAAAGTCACATCTGGCTTTAGAGTCACACAAACTCCAAGAGTGGATATGCTGAGTCTCAACACTAAAGTCAATGTTAGGAATGCAAATAAGAAAAGTGCTCCTAAAAGGCACATTTGGAGAATAGCCAAAGCAAAAGACTCTGATTCCCTTCAGTCCACCACGATATAAATCAGTCATGCTGCTGAAAAACGGCAGCACCAGTGGGATATGGGCCCATGCTGCATGACAGTGGGAATGTGCAGGAGGCTCTCAGTTGTGCTCAAATACCTCCCAGCAGCCCTAGAGTTTGCAGGTTAAAGGACAAAAAATATTACTAGCAGAAGTGAAAAGAATTTCACAGAAGGCAGTGCAGTAATGCTCTCTGTGCCTGATCTGAATTTCTCCCTCAGCACAAGAACTTTGAGATTAGTTTTTACCCTGGCTTATGGGATGAATGTTGTCTCTTTCTTTTCTGTGTAGAAATTATCTGCAAATGGTGGGTTGCTGGTTTAGTTTTATGAGCTCCTAAAACTCTTCTTTGAATAATAATTGGCCTGAAGTTCATCTGTTGAGAGAGTTCACCATTCAGCATTCAGCTCAGGGCAACAGCACATCAGCTCTGCAAGGGGAGGGTTGGGGGTGGGGGTGTGTGTGTGGAATTACTCCCTCCAGAGTCACGGCCACTCCACATGTGGCAAACCAAGTTTAAAATAGCTGCAGACAGAGAGGAGATATGTCATTTGGAAATTACTTGTGCACTGCTTGAAGCAGCCGTTAACTGTGCAGCAAACAGACTCTGCAAATAGAATTGCTGTGTGCAACACAACCTGGGACTAATGTAACCTCCTGTTTCTGATTACTGGGACAAGCTCTGAAGCCTGCCAGCCACAGAAACTAATACCAAGGACTAGGGAACAGTGAAAGTTTATGGAAGACAGGGTGACAGAAGCCAGTCCGGATGATTAAAATTAAATCTCCAAAAGGAATTGATTGTCTCTCCTTGATGCAGAGCGCTAACTCTAATAAGATCTTTCATCACAAGGAGGCCTCTGCAAGCCTGGCACTGGAGAAGAAAGCAATACTGTGAATTTCTAACCATGAGAGTGTGAATTTAAATAAAACTGGATATGCATTTGCCTAGCTTTCGGTCAGCAACCAAAAAGAAGGGGAAAAGAAATCTCATCTGATAATGCAGCTTATTGAAACGGTTCCACACAGCAAGTTAAACCAGACAAAAACAACACCAAGATGCAAAGAGTCTGTTTTCCTTTGATTTTCTTCTAAATTAGCCTTGCAGTTCCATTAAAAGTGGAAATTTCAGCCTAGGCTGGACAAATACTCTCAATGCCAACTGAGAAATCAGCTCAGTTCAGCCAAATATAAATTCCTTCCAAGGATGTATTACTTTAAAATGGTAGAACTGGCTAAAGGGCTCAGATATGGCATGCTCCTTTTCCAGCTCTGTGGGGAAGTCACTCTGCCTTTCTTCCCTACAGATATAACAACATTTCCCTTTGCTTTAATTCTTATACCTCTCTCATGGCAAGCAGTGCTGGACTCAGGTTCTCTGGGTAGGCAGGATATTGGCAGCTCAGTCCACTGACAGCAAGGTGAATACCTTTAGGAGGTGTTGTATTGCTGCTGGTACTGCTTTTTACACTTGCAGCAATAAAAGTAGCTCTGCAAAGCTAGCCTTTCCTGGCCTTTTCTCACAACTTGCTGCTCTGAATGGTTTTGCTTTGGGCCAAACAAAATAATTTGTGTCAAGTGAAATGATGTTTTCCATCTTTTCTTTCCCGTCCCCCCACCCCATGTGAAAAAGGAGAGTAACCAAACAAGAGGCGAAGTAACCAGCACAAAAAGAATTCGGTTCGACGCAAGCCAATTTTTCTGTCTCAAAATGTTTCTGTTTAGAGGAGGTGAAGAGAAAAAATATTTGCACAGCCTCAACCCTAACCAGAAAGCTTCATTCAGGAAGCGGTGGTAGTTTGCACACTGCATAGGCGTTAAACTACACACATTTTAATTTGAGCAATTATGTTCTCTGGGCCTAATTCCCACAAGTTTAATCTGGGTATTTTCTGTCATCACTTGTTGTACCCAACAGTTGTAAAATGTTGCCGTGCACTATTAAACAGCTGCTGCCTTCCACAGGTGGCTGCCTTTCAGAATGAGGTGAGGATGTCTCCCGTATTGCACAGAGGAGTTGTGAGGTTTAATTCATTCATGTTTGTGAACAGCTCTGAAAGCTTCATTTAAAACCTGACGTTTTCTTTCCAGGTTACATTTCCCAGCAGAAAAGAATGCAAAATAAAATGGCAGCTTTCACAGAAAGACAGTGGGTGGACAAGTGCAGCTAGACTGATCATGAAGGGAGGTTCACATACAGAACACCACTAAGCTCTGCTACACTGCACAGAATCACAGAATGGTTTGGGTTAGAAGGGTCCTTAAAAATCCTTTAGCTCCAACCCACCTGCCATGGGCAGGGACATCTTCCACTAGACCAGGTTGATAAAAGCCCTGTCCAACCTGGCCTTGAACACATCCAGGGAGGGGACATCCAAAACTTTCCTGGGTGACCTCTTCCAGTGTCTCACCATCCTTACTGTAAAGGATTTTTTTCCTAATATCCTGCCTACATCTACACTCTTCCAGCTTACAGCCATTCTTTCTCCTCCTATCACTACAAACTCTTGTAAAAAATCTCTCCCCAGATTTCTTGCAGGCCCCCTTCGGGTACTAGAAGGCCACTATGAAGTCTTCCTGGAGCCTCCTCTTCTCCAGGTTGCACAGCTCCAACTCTCACAGCCTATCCCCACAGGGGAGGTACTCCTGCCCTCTGCATGTCGTGCATATGCATTTTTTCAACACGTATCATCCATACTATACATACAATTCATACAAACATAATACATTCAAACATAGGATCACATAATCATAGAATTATGGAAACATTTTGGTTGGAAATGATCCTTAAGATCATTGTGTCCGACCATTGACCTCATCACGTTTCAATAAATTCAGTACTGTAGTCCAACAGCTTTGAACTGTGTGTGTTCTCCTTAGCTTCAGCAGGGTTATTAGCAGGGGACAAAATGCACGATTGGACACCTCTAAAAACTTTATCTATAGTAAATATGATGATATAAATATGATGTAAGAGCTGAGTGGGGACTTCATTCAGGTTTTGGGAAAGTTGTCTGCTGCATTGTTGAACAGAGCTACAACCACTAACACTTTCCAGGTGTACAGCGAAACTTGTTTTATAAAACCATGAAATTGAGTCAATAAACCTATAACCTGACCTGGGTTTAGTGCTGCCTTGTAAGCTGAGTGTGCATGGGTACTGCTTCTCTTGAGCTTAACTATTCAGCCATACCAGTTTGATCAAGCATTTTGTCCCTTTGATTGAAAAAGTAAGGCAGAGAAGAACCAGCTCCATCAGTCCAGCCCTTGTCCCCAAACCAGTGTTATTACACACTAAGTCACTGGTGTGTGTCACCATCCTCATCCACAAGACGTGTGAAACAACCAAGCAACTTTACCATTTTCTTCCTCTGTGATGTGACCAAAGGCTGAGGAAGACAAGCCTCAAGATGTCTGGAGGGAGGGAAGCAGGCAAGGAGGTGAAAGGAAGGAAGAGGGGGAGAAAAGGAAGCAGGCAGAGGCAGGCAGAGGTAGGCAGAGACAGGCAGGTCTCCTCTACTTACTCCCAAATCTTGAAAACTGACTGCAAAACACGGACCTTGTGTCTCCACAAGATGGTAACTAACCTCAGTGTTTCTTACAAGGATCCTCTCAGAACTACTCAAAGAATAAGAGCTGTTTACAGGAGTTGTTTACAGGAGGGTTATTCTCCAGGGAGGTCTCACAAATGTTGATCCATTGTCACAACCCAGGGTAGTTCCCTTTTATTCTGGATAACCTTTGCTAATTAGAAAGTCACACGAATGCACAACTGTGCAGCATGGTCTGTCTGCTCATGCCCCTCAGGCACCCAGGGCTGAACCCCTGTGCCCTAGCTATCAACTTTCAGCTCTGCTGCCAGAAAGCTTTCAACCACTTGCATTAAAACTTGATGTTATATTCCTGCTCCTTTGCCCCTGTTCACATGCAGAAAATTCTGGATAATCTATTCAAGCTCTCATATTTCATGCCCCAGACTACAACCTGACACTTGCCTGCCTCTCCTGTCCCAGGAAAGAAATGTAGCTAATTTACAGTTTGAGTAATAACGTAAATTAATTAGATAACTGAGTTTTGGACTTCCCATAAAACCAGCAGAGATGTACATTGTACTCTCCACAGAGGGCAAGCAGGAGTCCAAAGCACAGCAAGGCAATATTGTGTATGGTCCATAAAGAGACAGTGCACCCACTGTGAGTAGAGACTCAGAGGCAATGGGAAGGCTTTGGAAAAGAAAGGCTGCCATAAGGGTGTGAACCTAAACCTGCAGGATGAGTAGAAAACATTTTTGGTTAAGCAACCAGTGGTAGGAGTGAGTTTGTTCATATAACACAGGACACCACTTCTACACTATAGCATCAGTGCTAAGGTTATCCATAGTCTGGAGGGCAACAGATCTTGACCTCAGAAACAAAGGGGGTTTTGTTTTGATTTTTTTATGTGGTGGGAATGAAGGGAAGTATTCTCTTTCTCTTTTATTTTGTAACAGTTTGTGATGGTCTGGGAGTTACTTCCCACTCTATGAAAAATGACCCAGACTAGACTCAGCTGGCTGGAAGTTAAGGACTGGAGCTCTATTTACAGCTCAGCACAATGTACAAGCAGAGATATACACTATATGCATGAATATTCACAGAAATATACAAGTTAAAGGGAATACAGAAACATAACTCCCCTCCCAGAAATCAGAGTCCCCAGGAGAGGTTCCCAACCACCCTTCAACCTTCTTTCCACCCCTCTACTTTATCCCAGGGTCTGCCTTACATGCAAGGTGAATTTGGAGGATTAGCAAGGAGGGGTAGAAGCAGAGTGATTAGTTGGGTTACACCTCAGAAGCCCAGAAGACACAGCAGCTCCCAGAGAGAGAGGCTCTGCGTTACCCATGTTTGTGTCCTTGTTTTCACAAATTTCAGCAAGCCTATGAGTGAAGTAGACATCACCATTGCTTGCTTTTCACAGTCTGTAATTTTTTTCCTTAAACTATTCCAACTAGCCTCAAACCAGCACACATTTTCAACAGCTGCCACAAGCTGAACAGAGAAGACTGAGGGCACGGGGTATGCAGTGCAAGCTGGAATATGTCAGAGCCTCTGGCCTTCCCCAGCGCTGTTCCAGTAACCTCGGCTTACAACCGCTCCACCTCTGCCTGCTGTTTCACTCTTCGATACTGTGGAGACAGACCTGCCAGTGCAGCAAATTAGTGTAGCTGCACCTACAATAAGCTGTGCTGAAGAAGACAGACAACACTGCCAGGAAGCAGCAGAGGGATGGAGATGATGGCTGCCTGCTGCCAGAGCATGTCTTAGCGGAAAACAAGTAACTGTACACCTTCAGAAGAGAGTGCTGCCTACAAGCTACCTCCCTGAGCAAGTGGGGGCATGTGCATACCCCAGTCCAAGGAGAAGCCCACAGAGGAGACTAGGATTCCTCCTCCTGCTTCATGGGCCCATCTTACCCTTGGATAGGAGGCCACAAACTGATTGCAGAAGAGCAGTCTGAAGTTCCCACTTCCTGGTCTCATCCAGGCACTCTTCAGTGCTCATCCTCTTGCTGCTGGTACAAACACAGCCCACTATGTGCACAGGCCTACACACCCTACTGCATCCCAACAGCAGAAGGGCATCATTCCAGTCTATCTATGATGAGCAGGGGGTTGGATAACCTTTGGAGTCCCCTCTGACCTGAATTATCCTACAACTCTGAGAATGAGGATATGGCTCTGAAGGTGAGTGCATGTGGGCCTTTCAGCTGCAGCAGGCCCAGCAGGCACCATGTTTGAGATCATCACCTCAGACAACACTCAGTGCCACAGGCAGACACAGACACACACACGCTCACACTGTGCTGACGAAACACACAGTGAAATACTAATCTCCATTAACGGTGCCTCTTCAAGCTCTTTCTCCAACACCCAGCACTTTGGTGGTTGCACCTCTGGTGTTTGCACTGTCTTAGGTGACATGCTACCTTCTCCCCAGCTCTCACCATCAAGAGCTGCTGACTCCTGCATTGCAATCTTCTTTTTTCTTTTTTTTTTCTGCACAGGAAGGAGACACACTGAGAAGAACAAGGGAAAGGAAAGGAGGCCAGGTGGGAAAAGTGGACAGCTCATTTAAGTGTGCTCTGGAGACAAAGTGGCAGGCAAAGGAAAAAGGAGAGGAGAGAGAAAGACAGTGAGTGGCAGGGAAGGGGCCACTGAGAAACAGAGAGACATGGAGAGTAGACAGATACTGAGGGAGATCAGAGCCAGAAGCATGATGGAGAATGTGGAAGACCAGAAAAAGTGTTTCCAAATATATTTTCATCTGATCCAAAAATGTACTCACATAAAAAAAAATGCCAGCTTAGAGAAAGAACAGCTCAGACAGCAAGAAAAGTGGTTTTGACAGAACAGCCAACTTAGGAAAGAGCTGTCTGCATAAGTGATCAGCTCAAACAACACTGACAATTTGCACAGTCCAATCTTCCCTCTCATCCATGCTCTCTGGTCCTGGCTTTATGACTAGAGTAACTGGGTCACCACCACTGCACCAAGGTGGTTATTTTGATTTCTGACTCAAGCTACCACAGCATCACATTAGGTTATGGGGAAGCACCATGTCCCTCAGCACAAGTGTAGGGTTTTCTAACCTGTCTAGCATGGCAATTGCCTCGGTAGACAATGGCCTGGATTTGTTTTGAGTTTTGTTTAACTTTAATAGCTTTACCCTTGAAAGATCAGAGGAGATGAAGCAGTCTTAAATTGAGAGGAGGGAGTCAATAAGCCTCCTTTCATTAGATAATGACGCTGCCTGCACTGTGCTCAAGATTTAACTCTAAGTCCCTTCCATGAAGTAAAATAGTTTTGTTTGGCTCCATGTATGTGTATGTTAAAGGAAGAAGTAGATGAAATTCAAGAAAGTGCTGAACGTTCTCGCCCTTTGCTTTGTTGGTTATTTGTCCTCACTGGCAACTGGCCTCCCTCAGAGAATGCCAGCTTGCTGGTGAAATGAAATACAATACAGCTGTATTTTGTATAGCACCTCTCAAGTAAACAAGATCACAATTGCTCTGTGGGCTAGGTGATAAAAAACAGCACAGAGAGGAGGAAATTAAGAAACAGAAATAATGGAAGAAAACCAGCTGCTTCCAGAGGAAGGAAGCACAGCTCCGTGGCTAAGGCTCTGGGTTGGGAAATGACTGGCACAGGCTTAGCTCTTCGATCTGCTGCAAACTTCATGCTTTGACCTTGAACAACCTCCTTGACCTTACCAGGGCTCAGTTTCCAGTGCAAGACTTACGCTCATTAACTCTTCCCTGTCTCAGGAAGTGAGAGAGGACTGCATTCATGTCTGTGCTGGCTGCTTTGACAGGACCTGGGCAAGGACTTAAATAGCCGGGTGGGTAGAAGTGTTGCTAGAAGCTAGTGGTATACAAACGATTTTCAATTGTTCAGGACACCAACGCCCAAAAAAGAATCACAATACCTCACCGAGTGTGGTGATACTACTGAAGCAACCGTGGTGTTCAGACAAAGAGGTGAAAAGCAATTTTTGCTGCAGTAGGAAATCTTTGCCTCATACCCAATGTGACAAGAGGAGATGGCAGCCATCACATTCCTTAAAAGCAGTTTCACTCTGGGGAGAGCTATTAAGGAATGGAGAAGCTGCCAGTGACAGAACTGTCTGAGCATGTTAAATTTGGAAAGCATGTGGTACGGTGGTCATTTATAACCATGATACTAACAGTACACAACATATTGCTTATCACTATCAGAGGGTCGGGAAGGATGGCTAGAAAAATACCTCGCGGTCTGCTGCTGAGCAGCTCAAATACAGAAAAGCATGAGAAGTGATGACCCAAATGGCTAACGAACATGTTTCATTACTTGTTGACTGAACAGCAGGCTGAAATAGTATTCTTCAAAATAAGGTTTGATTTTGAAAGTATTTTCCCTTTTTTTTTTTTTTTTTTTGAGCAATCTAGTCATCCCTTTCCGTGAAGAAAGGGCTGGTGTGCTCCCCAGTCTGGCTGTGGAGAGAAGAGACTGGAGGATACCTGCTAAACACTGATTTCCTGGGGTCCAGCCATTTCCACTGCTGTTGCAATATTTTCCTCTTTAAGGTGCATAACTAACAATATATGGACAGAAACAGAGAAGGCATGAGCAGGCAGTGATTAGGACACATGCTTGTCTCATGACAGACTGAAGCATAAATGCAGATATGAGCAGTTAGCTTCTTGCTCCTGTATAAGGAAAATTAGTAGTTCTGCATCTTTTCTCCTCTTCTTCAATCTCCTTCCCTTTTTAAGTCCATCACACCCTTCCCTTGCATCTAGTTCATGGCAGAGCCATGAATTAGAGTGGGTAGAAGTTTAAAGAGGGCTTTTGGAGAGAACTAATAGGAATTGTAGTAATACCAAATCATTAATGTTAGAAACAAACTCTAAGATCACTGATTCCAACCATCAACCCAACACCAGCATGCCCCAACTAAACCATGTCCCACACCACTGCACTGAGCCAGCAGTGTGCGCAGGTGGCNGAGCACAGCCCTATGGAGAGAGGCTGAGGGAGTTGGGATTGGTTAGCCTGGAGAAGAGGAGGCTCAGGGGAGACCTTCTTGCTGTCTACAACTACCTGAAGGGTGGTTGTAGCCAGGGGGAGGTTACTTTCTTCTCTCAGGCAACCAGCACCAGGAGAAGAGGACACAGTCTCAAGCTGTGCCAGGGGAAGTTTAGGCTGGAGGTGAGGAGAAAGTTCTTGACTGAGTCATTGACTGCTGGAATGGGCTGCCCAGGGAGGTGGTGGAGTCACCGTCCCTGGAGGTGTTCAAGGCGGGTTTGGATGTGGCATTTGGTGCCATGATCTGGTCTTGAGGGTTGTGGTAATGGGCTGGACTTGATCTTTGAGGTCTCTTCCAACCTTGGTGATACTGTGATACTGTGATCTATTTGCTCTCTGAACAACTCCAGGAATGAGGACTCCACCACTGCCCTGGGCAGCCTGGTTCAATTCCTAACCACTCTTTCAAGTAAAGAAATTTTTCCTAATGTCAAATCTAAACCTCCTCTGGTGCAATTTGAGGCCATTTCCTCTCATCCTATCCCTCATTATATGGGAGAAGAGACCAACACCCACCTGACTATAAGCCTCTTTTCAGTTAGTTGTAGAGATCAGTAAGGTCTCCCCTCCTCTTCCCCAAACTAAACAATCCCAGTTCCTTCTGCTTCTCCTGGAAGCTGCTGGTCCAGGCTGCTGCTGCCTCTGGAAGCAACAGGAGACATGCTGAATCACCCAAAGCCTCCCGTTGCACGGAGGCTGGTGTTGCCTCCCTGTTTGCTGCCACATCATTCATCACTCATCAGTCACATTATTCACACAACGTAGGCAATGCTGAATGGGACCTTGACTACAAGCAACACAGATTGGTCTGCAAAGCAAGTGACTGCACATCTCCAAAGCACCTTGCTACCCACTGCTGCCTATGTGCATGGTGGCAAAGCTGTGGAGAAGGGATGACACCAGACTCATCCACTTCACTGCTAGAGGGACTTTTGTGTGTTCACTGTCTCCACTTAAGTGGCTTTTGCAGGGACAGATGACTCAGTGTGTGAATATCAATAGGATCTTTAAATCTCCTAGAGATATTTTCTATCCCAAGAGAGTTTTCCTGGAGCTGGGCGCTTCAGATTGACGGCTCAGCAGATAGCACATCGATCTCACAATTGCTTTGTGCCAGCTGTAGGAATCACAACTCCTCTACAGGTCTTTCCCCATACATAGGACACCTTTCCTTCTCTCTTCCCTATAGCCCAAAGTCAGATCCAAGGCATGGACAGAAGCATTGTCTTCCACAGCCTTCGGAAGCATCGTGCATCAAGTCAGATGCATCTACTCTGTGTCACCATAGCAACAAAACCAGGCCCAGTGTGGAAAATGAGGGGCAAGAAGAAAAAATGAGGAAGAAGGTTCTGCAGATAGGGGATAGCCACTTCTCTCTGAGCTGGTGGCAGGTGGTGACATCTGTCTGTGTCACTGCTGGAGCAGAGAGAGGCCACCGAGAAGCTGCAGCTTGCTCTTTAGTCCTCCAGGAGGCTATTTATGCATCCCTCATCACCTTTCTTAGTAAAGGCAAATTAAACCCAAATCAAACTCTCTGACCATTCTGTCTTCTTCCCTGCCTCCTCCTCAGACAGGACCCTCCATACAGTTTGTGTTTTGGGAAAAACCCCACATCTTAGCAGAGGGCCTTATGCCATCATTCTCTGGAGTCTTGATTTGATATCCAGGATTTCAGACTCTCTCAGTAACATTTAGGCTTCATCCCTTCTTGGCTGTATTCATGCTGCTGCCTCTTGCAGTCAGGCAATCAGAGTATAAGCTTTTCTTCCAGATCCCCAGCTTAACCTCAGGATGACCTATGTAGCTTTAAGTAGCATATTACAGTAATGAGGGGCCATGACTATTTCTGAGAATATGGCCTCCTTCTCATTAGTAACCCCCATGATAAGCAGCTCTATCTTCACCACTGCCAACACTGACTTGCAGGCCACTGGAGCTGCAGAAGGAGGACAGAGCAACCTGTCATAAAGAAAAAGTGAGAGGAGTGCATAAACTGGGAGAGAGGGTGGGGGAAGGAATAAGCATTGACAGTCAAAATGCGAAAAAGATGAAATGCAATTTTTCTTCAAATGCCTGGAGATAAGACAGATCTCCTGGCTTCCTTCCCCTTCCTTGCCCTCCCGCCTGAAAAAGAGAGAAGAGGTAGTTAGAAGAGGTAGTTAACATAGGAAAGCCCCTCAAATAAGCCCTGACAGCCACATATTCAGCAACTGATGGCATTTCCCTAAACACTGTTTGTAAAATGGTAATTATCCAGCAGGCAGTGACAGCTGGCACTTAGCACTGAGAGAGAACACGAGCGGACAAGAAAAAAGGGATCCTACTGTAATTGAACAAAGGGTAAAGAAATATATAAAACATAATCAGAAAAATATCAAGATTGCTGGCTGTGCTAATAGGTCACTTCAGCTTCTTGGTTCATCTTGAAGTGATTGAGTTTGAATGCAGATTCAGACTGACATCCTCCAAACCGTTCAGCTGGAAGCAGTACCTCTGAGGGGAGCACTGGCAGCAGCAAAGCAGAGGGGCTGAGCAGCCAGCAGCAAGCACATGGGTGATAAACTGGTGGCCAGCTTTCTTACAAAGTTTCTGCAGCACCTGTTCTGTGGCTTTTGTCACAAGATCAGCTGCTGGGAACAAAAGATTCTGGGTGGACATTTCCTCCCTACTTCAGACCACTCCATCAAGTCAGCTGTGCCACAGCACTGCACAATGGAGCCCTTCACTGGAAGCATTCAGACTGGGCAAAGCCCTAGGCAATGTGTGTCACAGCAGCCTCTTGAGTTAGGACAGGGAGATGGTTAGGCTGATCTTATACTTCCATAGTATTCATTAAAACATCCACTTCTGGGATTTTATTAGGGCAATGGAACAGTCTGTCAGTTCAGGCATCAGTTCTGACAGATCTCCTGTGTGGCCTTGGGGTAGGGCTCTTCTATCTGTGCCTTGACTCTTTATCCATAAGATGGTTTGCGAGTTGTAGCTTTGCCACGCATTCAAAGCCAGCCTTGTTTCCTATTATGTCCTACACAAAATCTAGGAGCACAGAGCCCTGACCTTTAAAATCACGATCGGAAATACAAGTCAAGGTATCTTCCCTCATATAAGAGTCACACTCAAACAGATTTAAAGCAGAATGAAAATAAACTCATATTAATGAGCAGGGTCATATCTTGAGCTTGGGAGTTTCCAAACGCATATTCTGTGGCCATTTGATTTGCTTCCTCATTACTCTAATTAAGATGTTATCTTCCTCCAGTCTGTAGTTGAGAACACTCTGATCTCTCCAGAATGCTCCACAACTTGCTTTTGCCTGGATCCTACCCAGAAAGGTTATTGCTGGTATCCAGCAGTGCATACGTTTGATCACAGCCTCTGAGTCACTCAGTCAGGAACGGGGTAGCAGCCCTAATGAATGATGCCCAGAGAAATGTGGTGAGACAGGGACACTTAATGGAGCACTAGAAAACAGGAAGGAGATTTGCTTCTCTCCTTTGTATTAGGAATTGGCTTTGCACAAAACAGGAAGGAGATTTGCTTCTCTCCTTTGTATTAGGAATTGGCTTTGCACAGCGAGAGTCCATGCCTGGGATATGACAGAAATGGCATCTAAACGTCTTGTCATTCCTTGCCATTCTTGTTTTGCCATTGCTTCTCCTTGAACAAAATACACTATTTGTGAGAAAGATATAATTGTCCTAATTTACCTAGAGAATTTCAACACCTGAGGGTAAAATCTGTAAAGCTTCTGAACTCCTGCTAAGAACACCTTCCTCTTCTACCCTGCCTTACCTCTCTTTTACTGGGTGTTGCGAACACTTGGTCCATCGCAGCAAATGACCTTTAAGCTTCTTGATATGCCATATTCTCCTTGGCACCAGGTCTGTTAATAATTTTCTCAACACCCATGCACATGTGAAATAAGATAGATTTTTCTCTGCTGCAGACAGATACACCTCTGTGCAGTAATTCATTATACTCCTATCTCCAAAGCTGTTTCTTTGAGGAATATGCGTACAGAGTTGTATTAACACTCTACAGTTTTCATGACAATAACTGATGATTTGTTTGACTGGTTCTCTTATGTATCAAACTAACTATTTTGTAGTTTGCATGTGATTTATTTTTGACTGTCTTAATAAAGTTCAAACATTACCTTCTCTTAGTAATCAATCTGTTTTCTTTAAACTACTGGTTTGTTTTTTGTTAGTTTGTTTGGTTGGTTTCTTTAAATGAGTTAGAATTTGAGTAAAGAATCCATCCTACAAAACCACTGGTCTGAAAGTTACCAATGTATTTGTACCTGGACAAGCACAAGTAAACTGAAAACTGGCAGGTTTTTTCCCCATCAGATCACAGAATCATAGAATGGTAAGGTTGGAAGGGACCTCAAGGATCATCTAGTTCCAACCCCCTGCCATAGGCAGGGACACCTCCCACTAGTACAGCTCACTCAAGGCCTCGTCCAACCTGCCC
>VWZE01012315.1:132452-147964 GCA_013396675.1 Eubucco bourcierii | reverse complement strand
ATTTAAAAAAAAAAAAAAAAAGCCTGTTTTCAAGTACAAAGTAATTACTTTAAACAGCAATAGAGCATTTCTCATAAGCTGTGTTAAAGAAACACCAACAGTGAAAGTGCTAATGTTGCTATTTAATTATAAACCATTCTGTAAGCTAGCACATCTTCACTATTACTTTTGTTGCAGTTCCTGATCTGTGGCATGGTGTCTAATACAATTTGCTATATGTTTCTGGGGTTTTGTTGTTGGTTTGGTTTTTTTAGTTCAAATTACTTTCACAGCTTGTGTTTATCTGCCATATATGGCAAAGAAGAGAGGCACAGAAGATGATCCGCAGCGGCGATTAAGGTTAAAGAAAAAAATCTAACAATGAGAATAACACTGTGCTATGTGAAAACTTCTGTGTAGCCATATAATGAAAGGGGCTAACTCACAGCTGCAGGAAACTAAGGGGAAGACCAAAAGTTCAGTTGTAATTTTGGGAAGTAATTTTGGCAGAGCCATTACAAGGTAGTGTGAGATGACTTCTGAGTAAACATGCACATTCATTCTCATTATTAATGTATTTACCACAGCACCCACTCCTTTGTTTCCCTGCAAGGTTCCACATACAACCTAGCTTGGCTGTTTCCTGACTTAAGTGCACTGATGTTCAACAGTTTCTTGATACATCAGATGATACCTTCACTGACATTTAAGATTAGAAAACAAGAGCTTAGATCAGGGCAAGGGAGGTGATTCTGCCCCTTTACTCTGCTCTTGTCAGACCCCATCTGGACTACTGTGTGCAGTTCTGGAGTCCTCAGCACAGGAAGGACATGGAAGTGTGGGAGCGGGTCCAGAGGAGGCCACGAAGATGCTGAGAGGGCTGGAGCAGCTCTGCTATGAGGACAGACTGAGAGAGATGGGGCTCTTCAGCCTGGAGAAGAGAAGGCTTCCAGGAGACCTGATAATAGCCTTCCAGTATCTGAAGGGGGCCTACAGGAAGGCTGGGGAGGGACTATTGACAAGGTCTTGCAATGACAGGACAAGGGGCAATGGGTTTAAACTGGCAGAGGGAAGATTTAGGTTGGATGTTAGGACGAAGTTCTTTCCAGTGAGGGTGGTGAGACACTGGAACAGGTTGCCCAGGGAGGTTGTGGCTGCTCCCTCCCTGGAGGTGTTCAAGGCCAGGTTGGACGAGGCCTTGAGTGAGCTGTACTAGTGGGAGGTGTCCCTGTGTATGGCAGGGGATTGGAACTAAATGATCCTTGAGGTCCCTTCCAACCTTACCATTCCATGATTCTATGATTCCATCACCTAGAGCTTCACCCTAAGTGAGGCAAGCCTTCATTCCACCCATTGTTTCCCCATTCCTAACTCAAAAACTAGTGAGTGAAGCAAAGAAAGCCTTTGAGAAAGACATTTTAATGTTGAATTGAAAATTACAAGTGATGTAGAGCTGAACATATCCCTGGGTAATCTAATTTACTTTATGGAATAACTTCAGACAATACACAGATTCCTGTATGCACACGTGCACATGCTCATACACTCAAAATAAAAGCACCTTAATGATCCTCTCTATCACAGTAATATCTAGTACACATCACTTGGCTTTGATGACTGTCCAAGCATACTCACTGCTACTGGAGGAAACCTTTCTTGGTTTTGCCCTCTAAAATCCACCTGGCATTCAGCATCACTACTTAAACACACATTAATTTAATAATGCACTCCTTAAGCTGCTGCAATTTCGGGAAGATGCAGCACATCACTGCCAGCAATGGTTTTGTCACTGCCAGACATTTATTTGTGTTGTCCCTGTTGGATGGCCATGGTAGTTTTGTTCAGCTTGTCTGTGGGACTTGCAGTGAAGTGGGATGCTAAGTAAATCAAGGAGGGATGCAGGTTGACTCAAACTGTGCACAGCACTAGACTATCAGACGTGAATCACAGAAGCATAGAATCATAGAATGGCTTGGGTTGGAAGTGACCTCAAAGATCATTGAGGTCCAACCCTGCTCTGCCATGAGCAGGGACACCTTGCACTGGACAAGGTTGTTCAAGGCCCTGTCCAAGCCTTGTAAAAATGCCCCTCCCCAGCTTTCCTGTAGGCATCCTTCAGGTACTGGAAAGCTGTTACAAGGTCCCCCAGAGCCTTTGTTTCTACAGGCTGAACAGTCCCAGCTCCACAGAGGGAGTGCTCCAACCCTCTGATTGTGTGAAGGAGATCTGACCAGAGGCATGGACAGACGTGAGTATATCTATAAGGATTTCAAATCTGAACTGGACAATTCTCACCACTTCTGATCACAGAAAGAAAAAACATTCTTCTAGTTGCCCTTGTTGTTCTGCAGCTCTCACTGCAGGACAAACAGAAGGGGAGATTTCAGGAGGCACAGAAGGGGCATGTGTGGACATGCTTAGGCACAGGTGCTTTAAGGATGAAAGCACACAGAAAAATACCTGAAATGGTGACAAAAAGAGACAAGAGGTCACACAAAAAAAAGACCAGCAAAGAAGAAGTAAATGTGGAAATGTAGGAGAAAGATCAAGAGGGAGCAAAATGGCAAGAAAGGAAGAGAGAAAAAGCATTTGTACTAATTGGCAGTTCAGGTCATCAGACATTAGAGTTGCAGGTGTGCAGAGGAACAGGAACATGAACATCAGGAATCGATGTTCCCGTGCAAACATTCCTACATATAGTACCACACACTGAATAAGGCACAGATAACAAATCACAGACTCGTTTGCTTGAGTAAAGACCTCTCAAGCATCATCCAAGCCGTTGTGGCAGGTCTGATTATACCTAAACCATCACTAACAGATGGGTGACTCATCTCTGCCTTGAATCTCTCCAGTGCTGGTGCTTCTACAGCCTGCCTTGGCAGCCTGCTCTGACACCAACTCTGTTCCTAGAGTTATAAAGTTTTCCCTCATATTTTTTTAACTAACTGTTCCCTACTGCACTTCAGGACCATTATGTCTTAGGTCTGTTTGTACCAACCACTGAGAAAAAATGGATCCCCATCCTCTCAGAATCATCTCTTTATGGATTTGCAGACAGTGTTTACATCTCTCTTCACACATCTTTTCTCCTCAATGAACATATGCCAACCTCCTTAATCTTCTCACTTATGCCATACTTTCCAAACCTATCATAAATTTTTGTCACTCTTCCTGGAGGTTCCTCCAATACATTTTGGCTTTGGAACCTGCAGGAGACAGCATTAAAACAGCTTCCTGCCTCTTAAACTGTGCCATGTCCAGTCATGAAAGGCTGAGGACTGCTTTATTTCCTTTCCTGAATACCATTTGCTTCCTGCACACCTCTTGCCCCTACCCACCTGCACATACCCACTGGCATATTTTATGCATTATATAGACATAAACAAGGGCCTTGTCTACTAAGGGTTCCAACATTAAAAGCTGCCTCAGAAGATGAGTTGGGGCAGTTATGATGAGGAGTATCTGGAAGAATAGAGAACAATGGTGTTACTTTACACACTGGAAGAATCCCCTTTTGATGGCATCCTAGTGATGGACTGAACACTGTAAAAATTAGGACATTTTCCTGCTGTCCTCAGATCCAAATATAATTCAGCCCATAACCATTTCATCTAGGTCCTTTGTCTTCTGTGTCCCTGTATACTGAATCCATTATTCTTTCCTCCTTGTTTAAAGCCATCACTTACAAGAACAGTTAGGCTAACTCTCAACAGGTCTGCCCCCCTATTGTTTAAAGTGATGTGCATGAATGGTTCCTACACAATACAAAATTGTCCTTGGCAGTATGGGTTTAAACTGGCAGAGGGGAGATTTAGACTGGATGTCAGGAGGAAGTTCTTAACAGTGAGGGTGGTGAGGCACTGGAACAGGTTGCCCAGGGATGTGGGTGCTCCCTCCCTGGAAGTGTTCAAGGCCAGGTTGGATGAGGCCTTGAGTGAGCTGTACTAGTGGGACGTGTCCCTGCATATGGCAGAGGGTTGGAACTAGCTGATCCTTGAGGTCCCTTTCAACCTTACCATTCTATGATTCCATGATTCTATGATTTTAGTTGCAGATGGATAACCTACATGGGGGAAAAGAAATCAAGAAACTGAGGATTGAGCAAGTCATTTCAGATATTATGCAGCTGTCTCCACTTGTTCTCTTTAGATTCTGAAAAATATCTTGGGGGTTGAATTAGAAGACGGACCTTTAAAAACACCTGGAAAGAATAACCAGTAGAGCATCCAAGAATTCCACAGCATTTCCTCTGTGGATTTCCCAGAGAGAGCAAGTCCTAAGTGCATAACAAACACAATACACCAGGGCTTGGTGAGAAGCTATAACAACAGTAAAGAGATAATAATTTCTGAAGGTCACAATTTACATCTACAATCAGCTAGCATCATAAAGGCATGCCATTTCTATACCTAACAGCCTGACCTGAAGGCCCACACCATGACATACCCCTCTACCAAGGGACCACTGACCACCTGTTTGCTCCATGCCACTTCAGAACTAGACAGTGCAATGAACTGACAGGATTTTGGCTCTAGGGGTTGTTGAGACTAGATGTCAGGCTCCAAGAAAGTCATCTACAGCCCATTACAGCTACAAGCTTATTGGCACTGACAGCAACTTAGAGATGTGTCTGTGTGGCAGAGTAAGGGTCAATAATATTTCTTTTCAATGCCCTCCCGCAACATCGAGTCAACGATTGTGTTTATTAAGTCTCATGGAATTTCCTGTCTCTTCTGGAGGCTGCAGGGTTTTGCTCTGATTGCACCAGTCGTAAACGAAAATCTGAAAAATCAGTTAAGAAATGCAGAAGCATCTCATTTCTCACAAAGAAAAGAATATGAGATGTAAAATGTCATTGCTTTGATGTGCTGGCAAACGTCCTGGAATCAGTCGACCAAAGATAACTATGTTTATAAATATTTGGGATACGAAGATGCTGTATATAAATTGGATTTTTATTATTATTATAAAAGTGTGGTGTGGGTTGTTGCTTTTTTTTTTTTTTTTTAATAAAAAAAGGAAAAAGAAAGAGCTCTGCAATGTATTCTCTAAATATATACGTTAGGGTGCTTTGTGCTGTGCATAGCCTCTTGTTAATAAGGAGGAAACTGAATTCTACCTTCTCCCTATTCCTTGGGCAGAGCAATGTAGCTATTCCCTTCTCAACTTCTCCCAGCAAGAGGTGCTACAAGGCTGATGGAACAGCACTGGAGTTGCCCACAGCTGAAATAGCACAGGTGAGAAGCACTGTGAAGATCCCTCTATCTCAAAGTTTTGTGCTGCTGACCCATAACCCTGGTATCTGAGAATCTCCCATGTAAAATCGATAGCAATAACAGAACCCCTTGGAGACTTCATGGAGTCTCTTGAATGATATAGCCAAGGCTGTGCTGGTAGAATAGCTGTGGATGGCTACAGTTTGTTCCAGCTGCTCCTGGCAGGTTTTATTGCAGGGAGAGGCTCAGGACTGCTGCCCACGTAACTCTCACAATCCAGATAATTGCTTTTCTATTCTTTTTTACAACTGATATTTCATTCTCGTTAAGACAGGAGAATTGCTGAAATACGATAGAAGTGGCTCCCACACCCACGTACATTCTGTTCCTGCCCAGCTGGCCTCCACTCTATGCCAGTCCAGGACTCTGCACCGAGCTTTGGCAACCTCTCTGCAGCAACCCCTGCAGTTCCTGCTCTCCTGCAGGCTGATTTGCACAGCTCTGCTGCCCTGTACAACATCACTTCATCCAAAGCTGTGCCCCTCTGCAATCCCACTAATGCACCCCGAGCCCAAGCAACAGCCCCTCCTGCTACAGCCATTCCTGTGCAAATCTGTTCCTCTCTAATTGCTGTCTCTCCCATCTTGCAGTTCTATCAACATCTATTTTTTTTTTCCTTTTGCTTCCCAGCCTTATGATCCCATTATGATCCTGCAATAGCAGAAAGCATGTTACAAACAAATCCATTGCCATTCTACTTTCTAAACCACAGCTGAAAACTAAGTATTGTCCCACTAGCAAATCCACCTGGAATCTGGTGAGTTGTCAGCTGACTCCATGAAACAGAGGTATACAATTAAGGCACAGTGGTGGTGAAACACTGGAACAGGTTGCCCAGAGAATTTGTGGACACCTCATGCCTAGAAGTGTTTAAAACCAGGCTGGATGAGGCTTTGAGCAGCCTAATCTAGTGGGAGGTGTCCTTAAGGGATTGGAATTAGAGGATTTTTAAAGACTCTTCCTATTCAAGACTTTCTAAGGTTCTGTGAAGCATTCACTGCACAGTCTGGAGCTTCAAGGAGCTGACTTGCATTGCAGTCAGCCACCAGCTTAAAGAAACAAGCTATGAAATGCCCAGCATTTAGCAGCTTTCAGTCCACCTAAAAGGTGCATTTGATAGATATTGTACTAGATACTCAAACCACTCCCAAAGCAAGACCAGAAAGACGGATACAGAAACAGCTGGAGGGAGACCTTACATCATTCCTGCATTACAAAAAAATGGCTTGTGTTGCATTCTTTAAAAGCAGGAAGAAAAATTCTGCTGACATTCATATACAGACTTATTTGTGTTTGGGGGAAAGACGATTGCCAGCATTCAAGATCAATCAGGCCTCAGTGGGGTTCAAGGTTTGGAGAATCATGCCTGGTTTGCTTTCCCATTGTAAATGTTAACTAAATGTAGTTCTGGTGAGAGGTGCCAGCTCAATAGCCCCGGAGATTAACCTGCCAAATTCTACTCTCAGTCACAGCACTGTAAACCCTGAGTAATTCCAACTACAATCAGCAGAGCTACTTCAGAACTGCAGCCAGGAGTAGATTTTGGCACTGCGACTGGCCGTTCTCGTCCACGGCAGAAAAGAGATCCAGTTTCAGTACACAGCAGCTCTCCCAACAACCTCAACAAGTCCCAGATTTGACCCCACAGCAGATACAGCACTGGCAGTGACAGTGTTTGCTTTATCAAAATGGAAGCCAGCAATGTGTCCCTTACTCCACCAGCTAATGAGCCTCACACTTTACCTCAGTCCCTGCTGGAAAGACCAACCCTGCTTCATAGCTTGCATACAGTGAACGCACAATTAGCACCAAGGATGAAATTTTTCAGAGAGAGATGACTTCTGCCTAATCATACCCATTCAAACCAATGGGTTTTACATCATTGATTTTGATGGAAGCATAATTACAGGAAAATCAAGCCCAAGAGCAGCAGAAAGAACTGAGGCTGTTGGATGAGCTTCTGAGGGGCCACGTGAAGTTGTCAGAGAATCACAGAATGGTAAGGTTGGAAGGGACCTCAAGGATCATTTAGTTCCAACCCCCTGCCATAGGCAGGGACACCTCCCACTAGTACAGGTTACTCAAGGCCTTGTCCAACCTGGTCTTGAACACCTCCAGGGAGGGAGCAGCCACAACCTCCCTGGGTAGCCTGTTTCAGTGCCTCACCACCCTCACTGGAAAGAACTCATCCACAGGAGCTTTCTATATGATATACCCAAAAGGATGATCACATTCTCTACCTCTCCAGTTTCACTCTAGGGTCTCCTGGACCTATGCTGTGATGTTACTAAATTTTACCTGAGGCCCAACTTGTCTCTGCTGAAGGCATGAGGGTATCCTGAAGAGCTCCAGCATAGACCAGGTTTTCCCTGGGACTCCATGTCCCAACCAAGAGTCCACAAGCCCAAGGTAGCCTGTTACCCTCATTGCAGAGTTTTCCTTTTCACTGATAATGCTGGTATTTGACCAGATCAGAGTCCTCTAAAGATGCAAAGTCTGTCTTTAAATTAGTGGAAATACAGTTTAAAATTGAGGAGTGAGTTAGTTCACTGAACAATTCTCTCTCTTCCTCCATGCTTTCATTGCTGCAAACTTCCTCCGCTGCATGTGTGATGATTTATGATCTTGACATAATCATGAGTCCTAGGCTGCATCAAGAGCAGCGTGGCCAGCAGGGCAAGGGAGGTGATTCTGCCCCTTTACTCTGCTCTCCTCAGACCCCACCTGGAGTACTGTGTGCAGTTCTGGAACCCTCAGCACAGGAAGGACATGGAAGTGTTGGAGCGGGTCCAGAGGAGGCTACAAAGATGCTCAGAGGGCTGCAGCAGCTCTGCTATGAGGACAGGCTGAGGGAGTTGGGACTCTGCAGCCTGGAGAAGAGAAGGCTTCGAGGGGACCTGATAGTAGCCTTCCAGTATCTGAAGGGGGCCTACAGGAAGGCTGGGGAAGGATTATTTACAAGGTCCTGCAATGACAGGACAAGGGGCAATGGGCTTAAACTGGCAGAGGGGAGATTTAGACTGGATGTTAGGAGGAAGTTCTTTACAGTGAGGGTGGTGAGACACTGGCACAGGTTGGTCAGGGAGGTTGTGGCTGCTCCCTCCCTGGAGGTGTTCAAGACCAGATTGGAGGAGGCCTTGAGTAACCTGTACTAGCGGGAGGTGTCCCTGCCTCTGGCAGGGGGTTGGAACTAGCTGATCCTTGAGGTCCCTTCCAACCTTACCATTCTATGATTCTATGAAGCTTCCTCACTATTTCACAAAAAGCCTTACAAAGAGAGTGTTTTGGCTCAGTAGTGTTGGATAAGCTTCAGCGTAAAAGCAGCATGTGTTTGGAGGGCCTGCAGTCCACAAAACCTCTAAACCTTTGGAGATTCATCCATCATTTGGGATAGATTACTGCCATGTTCTGCCACCTGTTGGATGAAGACTTAGTGTTCAATGGGCCCTGAGACTCCAAAAGCTTGTCATAGTGAAGAGCAGGACTTGAAAATTTCTACCAAGAGCAGATGCCTATCTCTTTGTTCTCAAATCTTGTGCCTGTAAGTATCCAAAGACAGACTTTAATCACCTTGTAACCTTCCCTGAGCCCTTTTTAGTGTATGTGGGATTGCCTGGAGCAGGGAGGGAATTCAGTACCTAAAGGGGGCCTACAGGAAATCTGGGAAGGGACTTTATATAAGGGGAGGTAGTGATAGGACAAGGGGCAATGTTTTTTAACTAGAGCAAGGTAGATCTAGATTAGACATTAGGAAGAAGTTCATTACTGTGAGAGTGGTGAGACAATAGAATGGGCTGTCCAGAGAGGTAAGATGTTCATCTGTGGAAGTGTTTAAGACCAGGCTGTATGAGCAACCTGTTCTAGTGGGTAATGTCCCTTCTCATGGTAGGGGGATTGGAATTAGATGATCTTTAAGGTCTCTTCCAACTAAAGCCATTCTATGATAGCCATCCAGTATCTGAAGGGGGCCTACAGGAAGGCTGGGAAGGCACTATTGACAAGGTCTTGCAACGACAGGACAAGGGGCAATGGGTTTAAACTGGCAGAGGGGAGATTTAGACTGGATGTTAGGAGGAAGTTCTTTACAGTGAGGGTGGTGAGACACTGGCACAGGTTGCCCAGGGAGATTGTGGCTGTTCGCTCCCTCCTTTGAGGTGTTCAAGGCCAGATTGGATGAGGCCTTGAGTAACCTGTACTAATGTGAGTTGTCCCTGCCTGTGGCAGGGGGTTGGAACTAGATGATCCTTGAGATCCCTTCCAACCTTACCATTCTATGAGTCTATGATTCTATGAACTACCTTTTTCTGTGTGGAGCTCATGCAGGACACTATCTTCACTCCTGAACACCTCATTATGCAAAATATATTGACAACAATGAACAAGAGCAGAAGAGAGCAACGGAACAGTCAGATAATTAGAGTAGTCAAAGAATGAAAGGGTCAAATATGCCTGTTGTGGCTGTGAATAGGAGACAGGACATCAATACGAATACAACAAAGGGAAAAACAGCAAACAGACCAAACCTGATGAACACTTCCTGACAGCAAGGTACAGCAGCAGGTTGTGGGATGTCTCCCAATGCATGTAACTGGGTCCTCACTGCTAGAAAATAGATCAGAGGAAACCATGCTGGTACACAGCTCAGTGCCCAAGAGGATGCTTGCTTGGCAGTAATGGCCAGCTATGTTATCACTCCTTGCAATTTCAACTGGATGTTTTCAGCTGTGTTGTAAGTCTTCGGCTCACAGACAGCCTGCCACTGTGCAGATGTTAAGCAGATGTCATCTCCCTCCCTCAGGTGGTTACAGTGATTTCAGGATGAGATGATAATTAGTCCCTGAAAGACTGTGTGCAAAATGCAGTGGGGTGCAGTAGGTTGCACTCCAGCACAACTGAGAGCTGGGGTTTGCCACACATAAAATGTTACGCTGGGGTCATGAGGTAAGCTGATTTCTCCACTCGTTTGTGCACACCCACTCCTTGGTTTGCTGTTGAGCAAGCTAGAGAAGAAGCTCCACTGAGCAGCATGCTAAGTGCCAGCCATGGTGTTCATCCAGTCCCCTATCCTGTCCATGAGAGCAGTCAGTACCAGGTGTTTCAGGAAAGGTGCAAGTACACTGTGCAGACAGATGTGGAACAGTCTGTCTCTGGGTTTTGAGATCTAGAGAAGCCTTGAACCCAACTGGATGCTCATGGCTGTCTCTCTGTCCCCTGATGTATTCTCCTAGATTAAGACACTGGATTCTGTCAGTGAATAGTGGATGTGTTTCATTCTTGAGCCTTTCTGAAAGATAACTGATGATGCTATGTGACAATGATTTCTACGGCAAACTTGCCTATTATAGGGAAAATACACTCCTCTTTTTTTCATCTTGTAGTGTCATCAAACATGTACTTGTTCTCCCCTCTGAAAACTAAGGCTCTCTCTCACAAACATGCAGACTTCTACATATCTCTTCTTAGCAACATACAAGCTATGTTGGTCCCAAACTTTCAAAGAACCTCCTTTTTGCATGAGAGTCCACCTAGGCACATCATTATTTCTGTCACTCAGCATTCAACCACCTCTCTTCTGAGACAGTGTGGCAAGTTCTGCATGCATTTCTTTTCATCAGCTGGGAATGTGGAATCGATCCATACACCACCCCATTAAGATGTTGTAAAGCTATCCTCACAGCCTCCATTTCTCTGTGCTTTGCAGGTAGACCCTTGCAATAACAGCATTGCTCTGCCAGTCTTTATTTTCCCTGTTGCTTCCTTAATCTTTTTATTTAAGCCTTCCACTCACATGCCTCAAACTTGGCACTCATGTTGTGTACATTAAAGAAGTGTATACAAAAGGGGATGAGGGGATGTAATTACTACTCCTCCAGTTTGGGGAGGGATATATAATGAGTGGCCTTTTAAGAACATTCCTGTAGGGAAAAAAAAGGAAAAAAAGAAAAAGTGTTTTGTCTTCACTAAATCCATCTACTAGTCTTCTCCATTATAATCAATAAATCAGTTCCCTTTTTATATGGTGATGTTGGCTCAGCTATGATTTTTTGATGGCAAAATTCATTACTCAATTGTCTCACTGCTTCCTTTCTAAGTTCAAAAACATCCATTAGCACCACTATGTGAAGCCCCATTAATCTACTTTCGTTCTAATAATGTTCTTATTCTTTCATAGCATCTTTATTGCATCCCACTCATCCTTGTTGTCTCATAGGAGCTTTTAATTAATGCACTAAGAACTGATATAAAGAACAAGCTTTTTTTTTTTTTTCCCCTTTTTTTTTAATTCTGAATTTTTGGTGACTGCACAGGAATTAACCAAATTCACTCAGCTGACCCTGTTCTAGAATGGGGAGAGTTGGCACATAGAATCACAGAACTGTTGCTGTTGGAAGAAACCTTTGAGGTCATGAAATCCAACTGCTTGCCTAGCACAATTCCACCATTACTGCTAAGCTACTACCACTAACCCATACCTTTCAGCACCACATCCACATGTCTTTTAAATACCTCCAGGGTTGGTGACTCCACCACCTCTCTGGGCAGCCTTTTCCAATGCCTGATAATCCTTTCTGTGAAGAAATTGTTCCCAATAGCCAACCTGAACATCCCTTAGCACAGCTTTTTCTCGTTTCCACTCGTCCTGTAACTTGTTGCATGTGAGCACATTTGAGCTCAAGATCTCTTGAAAAGGAATGCTGCTACCCTAAAGGTTTTTCCCTATATGTAGAGGAGGTTTGCTGCTCTGTACATAGCACACAGTGATCTCCTTCAATGCATCACTTGTTAGGGAATGCCATTTGGAACAATCCTAAAGGGGCCAAACCTTTATCCAAAGCTGTTGAGCCCTCAGGTGCAGTTCAAGTAGCTGGGAAGGAGTCTCATCAAGTATTTCACAACAGCCAAAACTGGGGTGCTTGGGAGCAAGGGCTTGGATCTAGTTGCTGGCAGTTTTGCTGTTTATATACTACTTGAGGATGCCTTTCTATGATGAAAGATGGTATGCATTTATTTGGAAGAAGGAGAGATTGTGGTATCCTCTGGGTAGAGCTGGAGTAAAACACCAAGTCAGAAGTATTTGCCTTGCCCTTCCAAGCATGTGTAGGATAAGATACATGAAACAACAACTGGGGAATATTAAATTCCTTTCCTTTGTCCCTCACAAAGGGACAAACAGAGTTGGTGAACAATAATTTTCTGGGCCCTTCTAATGAAATCACCCCTTCTTAAACATTGCTAGTCAATGGAAAATTGGCATGTTTACTTCCTTCTAGGAGACCAAATGTAGAACTGCCTAGAAAAACAGGCAAACAAAGGGATATGTTGTGAGCTGATATCTCTGACAAGTCAGAGGAAAGGGAAAAAAAAAACAAACCAAAAACCAAAAAACAACCACAACTGTACACAGATTATAGAATTTATCATTAAAAAAAAAAGAAAACCCAAACCCAAGAACTTTGCATGATACTTCAAAAGAAAAGAAGGAAAGGGGAGGTGGAAAGGGGGAACAAAAAGAAAAGAAAATCTGTCAAGAATTTTCTCACTGCATCCAAAATGCCTCAGTGAGCAGAGATACAGAAACAAGCTAATTACTGTCTTTCTTTTACTCTTCTGGTTCTGAACTCCACACACAACATTTTCACAATTATTAATAATGGAACACTTTTATCTCTGTCTTATTAAGAGTTCTAGGGGTAGGAGTATAGCATCTGACAGATAAGATATGGGATAGGGTGGGAACAGGAGAGAATGAAGTAAAGTAAGATAGAAGCAAGGAGTTGACTTAGAAATCTCTCCATAGTTCCTAGGATACAGGTCCAAGCTATTGGAGCTTTCAATATAATTGGAGTGATTTCTGCTCTGCTCTGCTCTTCAATATTTAGTTTCAAGGCTCTGAGGCTTAGCACAGCAGGGAACAGAGCATGGAGTCTGCAGTAATCTGCATGGAGAAAGGGTCATCTCCATGCATCCCTGAAAAGGAAAGCCCAACCTTTGAGAGGCCAGGGAAGGCGTAGATCATGAGAGGCAGAACTGTGTGACAAACCCAGGAATGCTCTCAGAGGTGATACCATACTGGCAGAGATGGTATGGGGAGCCTCGGGCTGGGGAGCAGAAGAAGGCATTGGCAGAGCTGGTGTGGAAAGCCCTGGGCTGGATGCTGGTCTAAAAAGAGATCTGCTGGTTTGAAGGTCTGACTCCAGCTTTTGCTTTCAGCTCCTTGCTTCAATAAATATGACAACAGTGGAGTTAGAAAAACAATAGAAATTTTTATAGCACAGCCCACATCGCCTTTGGGTACAGAATATTTTCTGAGTTTGGAAGAGCAACATAGGCCAGCTGCTTTTTTGAATAAGTCAAGGAAGATGGCAGGAGCCAGGAGGCACAGAAGAGGAGCATTCTCTCACTGCCTGAATTCTGCCTGTACTACACATGACCGGTTTAAGAACCAGCCTAACTCCTTAGAAACATGAAATCACTGCCACAGAATCACACAATCACAGAGGGATAGGGGTTGGAAGGAACCTCTGGAGGTCACCTAGTGCAATCCTGCTGCTGACACAAGGTCATCCAGGGGCAGGCCACAATGGAAATGAATGCCAGCCCACCAACCAGGTGGGTTTTGAATGACTCGGGGGATGAGTCTCCACCACCTCTCCAGGCAGCCTGTTTCAGTGCCGCATTTGTCTCGGCAAACTGACTCTTTGCATTCTGCCTTATTGGTGTTGTAGATCAAGCCAAGCTGGAGTTACCAGACATTTGCCACCCCTGGGTGCAGAACCCCTACATCTAACTGACACCTAATTGCTAATAGGAAGACAAATCTTTTTATCTTATGATCCATGAAGCACTGACTACAGTGGGGAGAAATACAGAATATGTCAAGCATTTCTACCTGTAGTCCTAAGGTAAATACTCAAGCTTCCTCCAGGTTAAAAATCCTCTCTGGTGGATGGAAGTCTATAAAATATTGTATCTTATATTTCTCTAGACAACAGGGAATTTCCATGTGTGCCATTTGGTAAACCAGAGCTCTGTAAGTTAAAAGTCACAGATAGCTCAAATCAAACCCTCCCCTGCTGACATTTTAATATTACACTCACCCACAGCCAACAGCAGGATCACAGAATCACAGAAAGATGGGGATTGGAAAGGATCTGTGGAGATCATCTAGACCAATCCTTCTGCCAGAGCAAGTTCACTCCCAGCAGGTTGCACAGGACAACATCCAGGAGGGTTTTGAATTACTCCAGAGAAGCAGACTCCACCATGTCTCTGGGCAGCCTAGTCTAGTGCTCCATCACCCTTAAAGAAGTTGCTCTTTATATTTAGATGGAACTTCCTAAGTTCAAGTTTGTGCCCATTACCTCTTGTCTTGTTGCTAGCCACCACTGAAAAAAAGACTGGTCCCTTCATCCTGACTCACACCCTTGAAGTATTGAAGCATAAGCAAAATTCTCCCTCCTCTGCCATTTAACCTGGGAGACAATCCAATATCTTTCAGGTAATTCTTCATTACAGAGCAGAGCTTTACTACACTGTTTTATGTAGAAGCCCCAAGTCTAAAAACAATATGCCCTTCCTATGGGGCACTGTGGGCTTTTGTGAAGTGTTATTTGGGCTGCATAAGGTTCTCTGGATTAGTTGTTCAAATTTTTGTTCTGTGGATCTTTTGAAGATGATGATACTGCATGACTTGAGACTGAACTTGATGATGCAGCTGATCCCATCAAGTCTGTTGCAATCAGTGAGAATCAGCTCTCATTCTGGCAATTGCTTTGTAGTTGCAAGAAAGCCACAAGGGGAACTTGTCCTAGGGCAGATCCCCAGTGGAGATGCTCACCCTGGAATTGAATGGCCTCTTCTCCTTGTCCTACCAGAAAGATGTGGGCTGGACAGGTAAAACAGGTGATGAGTGCCAAAAAAAAAACCCAAAAACCCAAAACAAAAAAAACAGTCAGAATGCTTCATTGCCATGCCAATGCTGTGTTGCAGGGAAGTTCATAAGAAGCTGGACAGCAGGGTGCCTTAGTTTAAACATCCCTGACTCTCCTCACAGAGGATGCTCAGAGGATTCCTAAGCACTACTCTGAAACCAGGACTGGTTTAAAGAACCTTCTTCCTCCAGTTAGGTCAATCTGTAGCTTATACTCCAAAAGTAACAGCAGAGATATGAGAGGATCAACAATCCAGAAAACTCTTTTCTTTTGTAGTGATTTGTCTAAGCAAACCCCCCCCCCGCCCCACAAAAAAAAAACT
>VWZE01012315.1:121561-132426 GCA_013396675.1 Eubucco bourcierii | reverse complement strand
AAAAAAAACCCTCATCAGAAGTGTCAATCTCAAGTACTCCTCTACCTTCTATGGTAGTCCATGAGTACAGACTCATGAACCTTCTCACGCTGACTTTCCAGTGTTAAAAGTGAACACTGGAGTTTTCCAAGAAAGATAAAGCTGAGCTATTCTGGTGCCACCACCAGGACAGCAAACACTCAGAACAATCTGTGTGACAAAACCCCTTCTTCCAAGGCATCCTGAAAAATATCTGTTTATATTCTCTTTGGATTATGAGGAGTTAAGAGGTGGCAGAACACCTCTTTCCTGAGTACAGAGCAGTCATCGCTCCTACATAAAGCAAGAGTTAATGATTCTGCTGATTTACAACCTATTTTCCACTAATACATCCAGCAGCAAATTCCCAATAGCCTTTCCCTGTAGGCAAATCTGGAATACAGGACAGTGATAAAGCTATGCTTAGCTAGAAGATGAGAAAACAAATGATAGGTAGGAGCCAAAATTTCAAATCTGGGTTAATTTGTTAATGCCTTGTATCTCAAAAAACTACTTTAACTAATTTTCTTTGAGCTATATGGAAAAAAAAGATCCTTTTTGCTTTCAAAGTAAATTCAATAGGGATCAGAGCACATCAATTTTGCTAATGGAACCTGGTTGCAGCCTTAATTATTATTATCTCTTTGTGATAGATTAGCCATTTACCCAGATTATATAGACATAGTGAGATGAGATTAGATAGTCTAGGCTCCATATGCTTTTTCTATCTCCCTGTGCAATACAGCATTCAACTAACTGGATCCTCACTTGTACACCTGGTAATGAGATATCTTAGTGGATTTACTTTAAGCTTTGTTTTCAAGGAAAATTGACCAAAGTTCTGGAAAAGGAGACAGCAAGAAAGATATTCAAATGTCAAGGGTACCCTGATTTTCGAGGCCTAGCAATGGTAGGATGTATGACCACACAGTGCTCTTCAAGATGGTAGGATGTATGACCACACAGTGCTCTTCAAGGTTGGATGTTGCTTTCACAGCAAGTAAAGCAGAGATGGAAGAAATAGCCACAATTACATAAGAGGCACTCTGGGTCCTCTACAAAGAGTGCATCTGCTGCCAGGCTCCTACAAGGAAACGGGGCCACTGTAGTTAGCAAATTGTATGGGATACAATTTCTTTGTATGATCAAAACCTAGGATTAAAAGAGCAAGCCTAGATAAATCTTGTGGAGTTTTGGATGCATTTAACAAGGTGCAGCCAAGATTTCCTAACTGAAAAGGGAAAAGAATAAAAATCTCTATGTCCCTATTGGCCTTGCAAGGTTACCTCAATCCCACAGCAAGCTTTATCATCATGGGATGAGATAACAGGTATGTAAAAAGAAAACTTTTCTCTCTTCATAGCAGGCTGAATCTTGCTAGGTAATAAAGCAGTAGGGATGGAATTTTTGCACAGATTTCAAATACACATAGTCCTGTGTACTGGTTTGCTTTGCAGCCAGCTTCTCCAGACAATTTTTTTTTAGACAAATCTTGGATCTACATTTCTGAAACACTAGAGATTTCAAGATAGTTTTAAAAGCAATGACTTCTCCTCCAGATCCTTTGTTCATCAATATCCCTTCCTACATGATTTTGTATCAAACTCCAAACCTGGAGAAAGTTGCATTTTGAATACTCTCTACTGGGAGAGCTTGTAAAGCAATTTGGCATCAAAGGCAGGGAGGAATTATAAATCCCCACATGGTATTTACAAGGTCTTGATCTTTCTCTGAAGCTCCTTCAACAAGAAAATCAGGCATAGTAAACAGCAAGGACAGTGTGTCACTTCTGCATTGCCAAAAAACGTGAGAAAACACAAAGAGCAATGGCATTCCAAATTTGGTTGTTCACCATACTTATGAAAGCCACAAGAAGCTGGTCATGTAGAGCATCGTTTGTAGACAAAAACACCCATATGTGCTTTTATCCAGAACTTTTACACACCTTCCTTTGAAAAAATCTGGTTAAATTTCTGCAGACGCATTCATAGAATCATGGAATGGTAAGGTTGGAAGGGACCTCAAGGATCATCTAGTTCCAACCCCCTGCCAGAGGCTGGGACACCTCCCACTAGCACAGCTCACTCAAGGCCTCATCCAACCTGCCTTGAACCCCTCTAGGGAGGGAGCAGCCACAACCTCCCTGGGCAACCTGTGCCAGTGCCTCACCACCCTCACTGCAAAGAACTTCCTCCTAACATCCAGTCTAAATCTCCCCTCTGCCAGTTCAAACCCATTGCCCCTTGTCCTGTCATTGCAGGACCTTGTAAATAATCCTTCCCCAGCCTTCCTGTAGGCCCCCTTCACATACTGGAAGGCTACTATCAGGTCCCCTCGAAGCCTTCTCTTCTCCAGGCTGCAGAGCCCCAACTCTCTCAGCCTGTCCTCATAGCAGAGCTGCTCCAGCCCTCTGAGCATCTTTGTGGCCCTCCTCTGGACCCGCTCCAACACTTCCATGTCCTTCCTGTGCTGAGGGCTCCAGAACTGTACACAGTACTCCAGGTGGGGTCTGACAAGAGCAGAGTAAAGTGGCAGAATCACCTCCCTTTCCCTGCTGGCCACACTTCTCAAGGATACTCCCATTTGCCTCTTAGACACCCTGTATTTTGTTTCATCATGTGCTTTGAGAAACTGAACACCTTTCCTCAGGTACTTCTTAGACAGAAATAAACATCAGCAGTTTATTCTCTCAGGGAGAAAAAAAAAATGTCAAACATTTGGAGAAACTCTGAAAAGTGGCATTTATTTAACACACCTCATCAAGCTGCTCTGAAAAACATAAGTACTAAGGACAGCTGGAGAAAGGTTAGAACAGCGAGTTACATTGACATTGCTGTCTTGCTCTTTCTTCCAGGAATCCCATGTTTGGGAGCTCTGTGTTTGATCTGGCTTGTTCCCTCCCTCTGTCCTGCTTCATTCCGTTGTTTGTACATACAGCCACCAGCTTAATTCCCTCAAAAGGGAAAAAGAACAGCACCTTCCTTCTCCCTCTCCTGTAATAATGAAAAGGTGCACAAGAAGACAGAGTGACACACACTGGGACCTCTTACTTACCCTCCCCTTCCCAAATGCCTCAAGCCTGCTTGGTTAGGTGTTTCCTGCATTGCTATCACTGCCTTTTCTTTTCTTCCTCCCCCCGCCCAAGGAGTTTGGGTGGAGCTCTGCTTTATTTCTTCCCCTCTTTGGGGCTTGCTTGTTTATATTTTCCCATTTTGAAAGCTGTGAGTCACACTTTGATTTACAGCCTGTCCCAGGAGAGATGGGAGACCCTAATGAAAGAGCAGGCTGCAAGGGTAATTAATACGTACCAGACATCCAACCATACTATTAGCGAGCAATATGTGCGTATGTGTGTGCGTGAGCACTGACAACTGGAGATGAGCAGACAGAGATGTTACCCACACCAGCACATCTCTGAGCACCCAGCTAACCCCCAGCCACAGCTACTGACAAAGAAAGGAGAGACTAAAATTGTCATGGGGAGCAAACCTGGAAAGGAGTCAGGTTTGCGGTGAAACGAGGTAACTAGGGGGAGCCACGGGCTGGAGTTGCTAGTGAGAGATAGAGGAGGGAGGTTGGTGCAGCACATTGATTGGGGATGCTGCGATGGAGAGAAGTCGTGAGGGTGATGGATCGCCCCTGCTTAAAACAAACAAAAAACAGGCAGCTTGCCAGGAACGGCTTAGGCCAGTTTCATTAAAACTCTTCATTCATCATGCTGAAATGAGGCGGTGTTTGTTATTGCAGCGGTGCTGTGCTGGTGCAGTAGCTATTATGAGAGTGGGTGGCAATACAGGGAGGGGGCAGTGGGAGGAGATGGGAGAGTAATGAAGGATGGAGGTGGCTGGGAGGCAACGGGGCTCAAGTATCACTTACTATCCATTGAAGGGACTAAAAATCACCTTGTCTCCTGCATGGAATGGGGCTGATAAGGCTTCACAGCCATACTGCCAAATCTGCAGGATGAGAGAGGGTTCCCTACTTCCAGGTGTATTTATTCCCCTCATTAGACCAAATAATGGCACCACAACATGCTGGGGCTTGCTGTGGTGTCAGGCTCAGCTGTGGCCATGAATCCACTTAATGGATTCACCTCAGGAAATCCTAACAGCATGATGCTCAAATAAAAGCACTGAACCTGCCTGGAAAAGGACTGGATGGATCTCTTAGGCCTTTTCTATGTCTGCACTCTGTGTTAGATCCCACTCCCACTGCCCATGCATGCAGGGAAAGCAGAAATCAGCAGGGGTGAAAAACAGCTCACTACATGGCTGAGAAATCCTCACTCTTGCATTTGCTTCCACTTCACTGCATCCCTCAAGCAGCTGTGGAGATAAAGCACCACCAACACTAAGCAGAACACCATGGCCTAGCACAAACTAATGAGGCCACAATGCTACCTGCCGAGTGGCTTTGTGAGTGACCTTAATGCCAGGGTCAAACCTCCTTGAAAGATGTAGTCTTCCTGTTCATCTGTGTCCAAACAAACCTCTCTCTGAACTTTTTCATCAGGTTCCCAGTCACCCATGCACCCTGGAGTTGCAAGGCTGGGATTAAAAGATTTGAAAGCAATTCCTACGGAGAAATCCGTCTCCGTGTAAGAGTACCAATTAAATTACATCCATGTTGGCCTATCCACAAGGACTGCAGCCAGGTAATGGTTATGTGCTTGGATGTGTGAGGGACAGAAGAGAAAGGGAGAGTTCATTTTATTGTAGTGTGTCCTACTGAGCAGGAAGAGACACTGCTTGTATGCTGGTAACAGAAATTCAGGAACACAAACTTCTAAAGGTTGAGAGGGAGAAAAACAACACGGGTATGGGTGTGGGTATAACATGGACCATTTACACCATTTACATATCTTCACAGGCACCCAACAAAAGAAAGCCTTGAGGTGTGCATATGAATGTGCATGTGTCTAAACTGTGCCATCAGTCTGGCATAAAATCACAAGCTGTGTTCCCTGGTCTGAAGTCCTGCTAGGAGTGAGAGCTGGCATTCATTTCCATAGTGGGCTACCCTTCCAAGGGAAATAACTTTGTGTTTATGACTGAAGCCACCAACAACCTCAAAAGTAAGACAGATGACTGAAGAGACATTTGAAACATGTAAATAGGTACACACAGGGCCCTCAGAGGAAACCATAGGATCCTTCTCTGCCAGGGTGATGAAGACAGGCTGGTAAATGTGCCTGTGCATTGTGGTACTCATTCTACCCACATCCTAGTTATGGAAACAGGAATAGTCTCATCACGAGAGTAAGAGATGAGGCTGCACTAATAACAACTCTCAGCTAAGGAAATGCAATATCCTCAGTCCATTTGAGTCACAGCTAAGAGGTGTTTTTGCTAAGTCCTTTGGTGTCGTGAGGCATAGGATACAAATCAATGTTCTCACTGGCACAGGCTACAAACCAGTGTTCTCACTGGCACAGGCTACAAACCAGTGTTCTCACTGGCACAGGCTACAAACCAGTGTTCTCACTGGCACAGGCTACAAACCAGTGTTCTCACTGGCACAGGCTACAAACCAGTGTTCTCACTGGCACAGGCTACAAACCAGTGTTCTCACTGGCAGAGGTTACAACCCAGTGTTCTCACTGGTAGAGGCTACAAATCAGTGTTCTCACTGGCACAGGCTACAACCCAGTGTTCTCACTGGTAGAGGCTACAACCCAGTGTTCTCACTGGCACAGGCTACAAATCAGTGTTCTCACTGGCACAGGCTACAAACCAGTGTTCTCACTGGTACAGGCTACAACCCAGTGTTCTCACTGGCACAGGCTACAAATCAGTGTTCTCACTGGCACAGGCTACAACCCAGTGTTCTCACTGGTTAGGTTTAAAAGCAGTTACTTCAGCAACAGCAGCTGCAGAATGGTAATTTGTATTGGCCCAATATTTTCAAAAGGAACATTTCTTGGGAGAAAATTCAAGTTGAGTAGAAATAGCATCTTTTGCAAGAAAACATCAATTGTGCTAAAATCTTCAAGGAAAATTTTCATGACAGCACCTCATCTGAGTAAGGCTGAAAAAAGAAAAAAAGGTTGGGTTTGCATTATATGAATGTAACATAAAGGGGAAATTAAATGCTTAGGTAAGGTTTAAGCAAAACATTTTTAGACACTTTATAAATGGTGCCACAACTATAACTTTCCCCACCATCTTTTCTCAGGTCAAGTGACATAATTTTTGAAATCTTAGATTTTCCAGAGACAAAAAACTAGTTTTCAAGCACTCAGAATGTTCCTAAGGGTTTGTTTGTTTTTTGGTTGGGTTTTTTTTTTTTTTTTTTTTTTTTTTTTTTTTTTTTTTTTTTTCAGTTTTACAAATTTCTGTCTAGTTTTCCAGCAAGCAGAAAAATAAATGCCTTCTCTACAGCAATGCAGATGGCACAAATATTCTTTCAGTGGAGACAACCCTAAACCTGGGCAGTTCTACCTGACCTAGCAGCTCTGTGAGCCAATGGCCAAGTAGCTATCAACATTCATATTTCTCACGTCTTAATAAATCTATGTCTGTTATTTGGCAGCAGACTTATTTCAGTTACATATAGCTTAGATTTGCCTGCAGGCACTGCAAATCATAACCCTCCACAGAATTGCTGTGACTCAGTGTCAGAGTCAGGACAGGACTTCAGCCTCATAGCCCAGCATCCCCAGATCCCCACTCCTCTAAACACACCATGCTCACTTGTTTCCCAGCCTGCAAATGCAGGACTGATTTTCCAACACCCACCTAACCTTAGTTGATGAATAACTCACCCACTAGAAAGTTTCTTCTAACGCTTGACCTAAATATTCTCCACACTCCCTCTGTTGGCTAGCGAGAATAATTGGGTTCTCCTTTTTTTGCAACATACTCCTTCACGTATCAAGGTGCAAGCCTCACAGCTCCTTCCTGTCTTCTCCAGACTTCAATGGCATTACACTAGGGCTGAGGGTGTAATTTCACCCATTTGTGTCCAATTCTTTCAGCCTTCCCCTCAGAGGTATTCCTGTGCATGAAGAATTTGTCTGGGTTTCTCCACTTTAATGGTGCACGGGAGTGTTGTCTCTGCTTCTCCAACGTGTGTCCAGCACAGATGTGCCTCAGGAAACCGGATTTAAAGAGAATGATATTTGCCCATTTGCATCGATTGTGGGACTGAAAGGTCCTAACAAATCCTATTCTAAAATCAATGTTTCTGACTTAAAGGGCCCCTGCTGTATTCTGGTAACGAGAATAAAATATTGCATTTCACCAAAATCCCATTATATTGTCATGAATATCTCATCATGCTGTCAAGAACCAGGCAGTGGTTCTCTATACTGTCTTCCTTATCAACAAGCAATCACCCTGCTTAAAGTTTCAATTTGAAAAAGGGCTCTGGAATGGGTTAAGGAACTTTCCCCCCCAGTTGAAAATTTACCAGCCCAGCTTAGATGGATTGGAAGTAAGATGAAGCTATATTTACAGCAAAGCTGTACATCTGCAGGCATATATACACAATATATTTACACGTATTTACAATTACATACAATTGAGAAATAATACAGAAATCTCAAATTCCTCACAGACAAACAAAAGAGGCCCAGGAGGGGCTCAATGCCACCCCCTCTCTCACAAGCAAAAAAAAAATCAGCAAAGCTTACTTGTTATCTGTTAGTGGAGTTATCTATTATCTATTAGAGTGGAGCAAAGGACAACTGAAAGGAGCAAACGCTCTGAAGCAAAAAGAGGGGTAGATTGCTTATACTTTGGGTTTTTATCCCTTTAAGCAAACCAATGACTGATACAGACTTTATCATTATTATTCTTTTATAATCAATAATCTGGTTTCTCTTATTAGAACATCCCAATTAACCTCAAACCAGCACCAGCTCAAAAGGTCTGGATCCTTCCCTGCAGTGCATGGAAGCCCAGCAGTTCCTCCTGAGCAGCACCCACCCCAGTCACCCCTCCCAGTGCAGACTTCCCTCCATACTGAACTTAGTGGGCAACTAAAGATCCTAAAGATCTAAAGGTTAGATAAATAGATAAATAACTAAAGATTAAAGTGGTGCCTGTCAATCTGCAGGATTAGATTCTGAGCCATGAAACCTCACAGGAGAGAGATGATATCTACGGCGCTTTTTCTGCAGACGCCACTGTGGGTGTTCAGGAAGGAGGGCTGCACCACCTTCTCTCAAGCACTAGTCCTTCAGGTCATCTTGGGCCACCATGTTGTTTTGTTCCATGTCCTCAATCTTGTAATTTTTACCAGCAGACCCAGGAAGCTGAGGAAATCTGATTCAATGCTTGGTGAGGCACTGGAACAGGTTGCCCAGGGAGGTCGTGCATGCTCCCTCCCTGGAGGTATTCAAGGTCAGATTGGAGGAGGCCTTGAGTGAGCTGTACTAGTGGGAGGTGTCCCTGCCTATGTGAGGGGGTTGGAACTAGCTGATCCTTGAGGTCCCTTCCAACCTTACCATTCTATGATTCTATGATAACACCCCAGGACATACAGAGAGAGGCAATCTGAAGAGGTATGCATACACAACTCCCCACTCCTTTCCAGATTTCTCATAGGCTCCAAGTCAAGGTTCAGACATTTTATTTTGGACAGAGAGGGAAAGCAGGAAAAATAAGTAAAATCTGAGTCAAAACTTTTGAAAAGTTGTGGAGGGTAAAAACTTTTGAATCCTGATCCTGGAATAAATCTTATAGCTGGCACCTGCTTGTCTTCATTACAAATGAAATGTAAAGCTCTGATTATGCCACAGGCTTTAAATCCCTTACAAGGTAGCTGTGGATCATTTTTTTTCAGATTAAACCACGTTCACCTAACTGAGATTACTTCTTATTTTCTCCAGCTGGTTTCTCCCATTACTTCTCTAAGCTCAAGTAAGTGTGTAAAGGAATCTTTCCAGGTTCTTTTCTCACCTTTCATCTCAAGGGTACTGCTGTTCCCTCCATCTCTCTCACAAGGAATCAGGATGGTGGGGCCTTGCAGCAGTGCCTCCTTCATTAAAAACACAAACTGAATCCCAAGAAAATTCCACTTGAACACAGGAAAACACTTTCTAACTATGAGAGTGGTTAAACACTGGAACACATTGTCTGGGCAGGCTCTCTCTACAGGAATCTGCATCTGTGGAAATACTCAAAACCCAACTCAACATGGTCCTGGGCAACCGGCACCATCTGACCCCACTTGAGCAATGGAGTCAGACTAGATAGTCTCAAGAGATGTCTTCCAAACCCAATCATTCTGTAATTCATTCATCATCTTATCATCTTAGAGCTCTGCTTTGTTAAGTGAGGAATGAGGATTATGCAGCAGTTTTCACCAAAAAAAAAAAAAAAAAAAAAAAAGTTACAGANNNAAAAAAAAAAAAAAAAAAAAAAAAAAAGTTATAGAATATAGAAAACATTTTCTAAGAAAGGACCTATCCTGCAAAATTCATTAAAAAAGAGACCCCACTACACATACACCAAACCCATAATAGCTCCACCAGTATGCTAATGCAGAGAAATGTTAGAAGTACATGTCACAGCCTTCATCTTATTCCTGAAATATCAAGATATATTATGTCACTCACTGTTCTTCATAACTTATGCAGCACACAGAATGAGAGGGGCAAGGTTTCTCAACTCTACAACTTATGTGCAGCTTATCAAACCTTAATATTCTCCAAGTACAGTTTGCTCTTTCCTTCCTTTTTTTGCTCTCTTCCTCCCTTCTTCTTTCCTTTTTCCTCCTTCACTCATTTTCTCTTTCTTTCTCTTTCTCCCTTTCTCTTTCTCTTTCTCTTTCTCCTTTTCTTTATTTCTTTTTAACAAAACCAGCATTATCTGGTGATAGGATGAGAGTAAATGACTTGAAATTGTGCTAGGGGAGGTTTAGACTGGATATTAGGAGAAATTTCTTTACTGAAAGAGTGGTAAGGTATTGGAATAGTTTACCTAGGGAGGTGGTGAAGTCACCACCCCTGGAGGTGTTCAAGAAACATGTGAACATGGCACTTCAAGATATGGTTTAACAGTCATGGTGGTGTTAGGACAATGGTTGGACTCCATGATCTTAGAGGTCCTTTCCAACCAAAATAATTTTTTGATCCTATAATTAGAATGCAGACCAAAAGAATATATTGATATATTGGGAGCCTATGGTTGAGATTTCCAAGGCTGCCTGAGGGGTTTACATAGACAACTCCCATTGATTTATTTGGTATCATGTCCTCTCATTCTGTGGGCAGGATGTAGAAGGAGCAGCTTTCCTGTTTTATAGCCACACCAAAACCTTTTGGTCTTTAGGGGAGTGAAGTTCCAACCTGTTTTTCTACTTATTGGTGTTTTCTTCTGAGTTGTAAGCGTAGTTGTTTCTGTGAGGAGATGTGACTATGCTATGACATATGCTATGACTATGCTATGACATATGCTATGACTATGCTATGACCATACATGAAGCACACCAACCACTTCTCCACTTACAAAGCTGTTACCCATGCAATAACACCCTGAAAAACCTGCAAAGTGGAGAAGTGGCTGTGACTCATCCAGCCTTTTGATATTCAAATAATAACTGACAATTACACCAAAGGTAGTCATGAATGTCCCCATGAAGATAAATATCTCCCCTTGCTTGCTACTCACAAACAGGGCTTTCCAAGTTTCCCTTGGTGAATAAGCACTGCTGCCATTTCTGTTCAGTTCTATCATCCTTACACACCAAGCACCCTCAGCCACACTTACAGACCTTCTAGAGGGCTTCAAACCTTGGTGATACTGTGTGATACAAATTCAGGAGTGGTGAATAAGGAAAGGGAAGAGTTCTGGACAAGGGCATCAAGTCAGTCACCAGCAAATTTGCAGATGACACCAAGC
>VWZE01012315.1:76468-113103 GCA_013396675.1 Eubucco bourcierii | reverse complement strand
TCCCCAGCCTTCCTGTAGGCCCCCTTCAGATACTGGAAGGCTACTATCAGGTCTCCTCGAAGCCTTCTCCAGGCTGCAGAGCTCAAACTCTCTCAGTCTGTTCTCACAGCAGAGCTGCTGCAGCCCTCTGAGCACCTTCGTGGCCTCCTCTGGACCCGCTCCAACACTTCCATGTCCTTCCTGTGCCGAGGGCTCCAGAATGACAGCTCCAGAACTGCTGGTCAGACAAAAGAAACAGGGCAAAAACATGCCTCACCAGGCCTGATTAGGTAATTCCCAAATGGGGTTTTGGTTCAGCTTTGGCAACTGAAACCACTAAATGAACACCACCGTTGATATTCCCTTCCACATATTCATGACACTGATGCCCTCTATGGGGAAAACTGTACAGGGAGCTAACCCAAAAAAAAGAAGGCACTTTTTCTGCCATCCACTTCTGCACATCTCCTCTTCCCCATTTAAATCTCCTGTGAACCATGCTATTTAAATCCCTGTTTTACTGTAGTTGGTTCATCACGTTCCTCTGCTCATTAGGCTGGCAGCACGGGCTCAGCAACGTTTGCACTTCAGCATCAGAATTTCTGCTGTGAAGTATGACTGTCATCCACTTGCTTGGACATGTTGTTCCTAAAAATAGCCTCATCCTTGTTTTCTAACTCTCTTAACAAAACAGGCAGTCTCTCTTCCTGAACCTTGATCATTAAATTCCCTTCTCAGATCCTCACAATTGTTCCCTTTGCCTTCTCTCTGTGTTAGCTATTACTGCCAGCAGCCCACCTCATCATTTCACCAAGCTCCTTCTTTCTCAGGTCCCTGAAGGTTAGAGGATGGGCATTCACTTACCCACATGCATAGTGGGTCTCCTGTGATGAACAGCTTAGCCACAGACTGTCACTGACAGTGAATGGTCACAGATGGCTGTGGAACCAGATGAAGACCTGTAAGCTGGGTGTGGTAAACCCCCAACAGTACTCCCTACTTAACAAGCATGTGCCTGCGGGGATGAATCCCACTTCTGACAGAGACACATAGCTTATTCCATCTGGAGCAAATTGTTCCTACAACTTGAGAGGGAGAAGAAATAATTGACAGCTCTTCATAGTCACAGATTTAGGTATAGGAAACCTAGGGCTGGTTGTGCACCTATAATAGCAGTAGAGGGAAGCCACACCAAATAATACATAACTGCAGCAGCATGGGTGTCAATCTTCTGCCCTCCTCACTTTATCCTTCTAGGCTCCCCCACCTCAAACACCACTCTACCTCAAACACCTCTACCACACAGAAAAAGGCAGAGACAAAGTAGCAATGCTCCTCTCAGCACGGAGGAAAGGCTTTTTGGGCTGCCAACTCCAGCAGTTGTGCTCTATTGCCAGCCCCCCGACACCCCTCTTCAACTCCAAGCAAACCAGAAAGATCACATGAACTCAGACTTCTACAAAAGGGAATTGGGACTTCATTATCTTGTGGAATTGGTGATGAAAAGCAGTATCTCTGCACATCCCAGGGCTCCCAAGCGCAGTACATACCAAAGCCTTGCTAACTGTTTATTATTAAGATCTAAAAATCAGTTGTGTGTCTTTGTAACTCCTCATTTGATGAGAAGAGGGCCTCAAGGGAAGGGAAAACATTTTCCAGGCAAGAAGCTTTGAATATCAGGAGGCAGGAAAGCAGTGTTCTTCATACCTCGTGCCTTACATGCTGGGTGCAGCACTTCCCCATGCAAGTGTGGTGGATGGAGAAAGCTACTAAAATAGCTCCAGGTGGGTAGGTAGCACTGGGCTCACCGCCACAGAACATGCAGAGTGGACTGTTCAGCTGAGTAGAGCAGACAAGTTCTTGCAATCATTCTAACCCACAGATCTCCCCTCACTCAAATTGGAGGGGGGGAAATTGTGGAAACAAGCTCCATAGCAAAATTTAAACCGTCTAGTCATAATTTAATCTCCCTTGAGAGTGAGGTGAGTTCCCTTGAAGTTCTCATCACTGCCTAGTCACACAATCAGGGCCAGCAGACAAGAACATCCACTTCCCAACTATTTGCTTTTTTGTGCATTGTGCTCTGCCTGAGAAGGGATGTTCCCATCCCTCCAGGCACATAACCCATGAGACAGGAGCAGACAGGCTCTTTCCCAAGTGTTTGGGGCCCTGTTTTTTATCACCTGTGTCATGGATTGAGTTGAGCCTGCTGCTGTTATTAACTCATACCACGTCACAATCATGACAGCTTCAAAAATGAAAGCATTAACTGAAGCAAAGTTTGAAGTTCAGATTGCAATATGCAAGGTTTCCTGTTCTGGTTGCTGCTTCTGGGTTCTGGTTGCTTCTTGGGTGTAATCTGTTTTTTGTAGGCATGGCAGTGGAACGGGTGGGAGTTGGCTACCTGCTGCCTTCAGTTTTCTGTTTTATGCTGGGGTTTTATTCCTTGCATTTCACTGCATTTCTTTTGCAAATAGGCTAAGCTAAGGTAATAATATATTGCATCATTAGATGATTAGCTAAGGTAATTACACTTTGTGCTTATCATAGTATCACAGAATCAGAGAATCATAGAATCATAAAATCACAAAATCATAGAATCAACCAGGTTGGAAGAGACCTCCAAGATCGCCCAGCCCAAGCCAATCAACTAGACCATGGCACTAAGTGCCCCATCCAGGCTTTTATTGAACAATTCCAGGGACAAGGACTCCACCACCTCCCTGGGCAGCCCATTCCAATGCCAGTCACTCTCTCTGTCAAGAACTTCCTCCTAATATCCAGCCTAGACCTCCCCTGGTACAACTTGAGACTGTGTCCCCTTGTTCTGTTGCTGGTTGCCTGGGAGAAGAGACCAACCTCCACCTGGCTACAACCTTCTTTCAGGTAGTTGTAGACAGCAATGAGGTCTGCCCTGAGCCTCCTCTTCTGCAGGCTGCACACCCCCAGCTCCCTCAGCCTCTCCTCACAGGGCTGTGCTCCAGGCCCCTCACCAGCTTCATTGCCCTTCTCTGGACACATTCCAGTACCTCAACTTCTCTCTTGAATTGAGGGCCCCAGAACTGGACACAGAACTCAAGGTGTGGCCTGAGCAGTGCTGAGTATAGGGATAACCTCCCTTGTCCTGCTGGCCACACCGTTCCTCATACAGGTCAGGGTGCCATTAGCTCTCCTGGCCACCTGGGCACACTTATGATACCTTATGTTACACTAAACTCTTAATTTCTTTATCTCAGCCCTAAGTTTTGTATATTACTCTTCCCCTCACTTTTGTATTGGGGGAGCAGGTAGGTTAGTCCTTGTGTGAAACCATTACATTCTCACATCTTGAACTAGGATTTCTAAATCTGGGTAAATCAGCTACCAAGCAGCCTCTCTTTCTGATTTGGTAATGACCTAAGTACTCAATATAAGCATCAATAGCTACAGCTAGCATTAAGTGAACAGAAAAATCTTGCTTGTGTGAACTCATTGTAAGAGCCTTCAGCTTCTAGTGGCTCCAAAACCAGCTTCCATTTACACACATCCTTCTTTCTTTCCTCTCTATACAACATTCATCTTTTCTCAAAATTCAAAAGGTCAGGCCAGGAGTCTTTGTGCTGCACCTAGAAGGTACAGTCACTGCATGAGCAGGAATATCTGGCCACCTCTCCATGCTTAATCAGCATCCTGCAGTAATCCACTGTGGATCCAATGCCTGCACAGCTCCACTATGGCAAATCTGCACATCTTGCAGAGGGGGCACAGAGCAATGTAGAAGCTCCAGCAAAGTGATGCAGCGGGTGAAGGAATCTGAACGTACAATGTATTGCACTGTGTTTTGTTGGATTCTCTTGTTTGAAAGGATGCAATGCTTTCACTAGCTCAGCTCCAGAACCTGGATTCAGAGGTTAGCACTGTCTGTGCTGTCCAATGTCACCATGCAGGGTGCCCTCCAGTTGTAATTAAGATTTAACCAAGAAGAAAGTGTGCCACTACGTTGCAAAGCTTTCCAAAAGCCAGGTCTGTATCTGGGTGAAAAATATTTCTCAGTTCTATGACAATATCAAGTCAGAATTGCTTTGAAATGTGAGACTAAATGATGGCAAACATGTGTATCTGAAATTGGTTCCTTGCTGAGAGAAAAACCAGCAAAACATGGCTGTGACAGATCCAGCAGAAGGACCAGGTCAGAGGGGAGCACGAGAGCTGGAAGGATTCTTTCCCAGTCCTCACCTCCCTCCACAAGTGAAAGAAGTCAAATCTCTTCTCTGAATATTTTCCTTTGGTTCCTCCTTGCATCTCTTTAGAAGGGAGATCTAATGAAAACACAGGAGAGTCTGTTCTTTGTGGCCATGAGGTTAATAAGAGCAGAACACAGGAGCAGCAGGAGCTGCAGGAAGAATAATTCCTTTTAAAGCTGGAGATAGGAAGGCTATAGGTGGTAAGTATGACATTTCCACACGGAGGAGTCCAACTTAATTACCTACACTTCAAAGGCAGAAAGTTATACATTAAGGCAGGCAAAAAGAAAGTGGTAGGAGAGCACAGACTTTGGCCACTCATGAAGATTTAACATCATTAACACTCCGGCGTCCAAGAATGTTACTGTATTTTCACTGGCCAAATACCAATTCAGCTAATTGCATTTGTGTTACCCGCAGTTCAGTGAGAAATTGTCTCTTTCTTATTGCCTGCACTGTCACATAGCACAGGAACACACAGCAGTACCAAGCAGAGTGGCTCTGCTTCATTTGTAGGTAAAACAATTCCTGCGTGCATTGAGCTTGGCTCAGCAAGACACATAAACAACACCAAGAGGCTCGAGCTGCTGCTATTCAGATGGCAGTCAGCTCTGGCATGCTGACAGGGACAGCATCCACAGGTGCTAAGTGCCTGAAAGTTATTTGGCAGAGCCTGCATGACTGGGTAGTGCTGGTAATCATAATATCTGGCCAACTGAGTATCTGAGTCACCTATTCACCTACTCAGTATTTGTGTATGCTACAGACAGACATATGGTTTACAGCAAACTAGGGAACAGACAGTGCTGCACACTCATTTCTTCGTCTTTCCCAGGATTCACTGATGCATTCTCAGATGAAACCGACACGGGCCAAGCTTCCTATCTAATATACCACCAAAAAGGCTATATTCTGACAGCTGTTGTTATTGCCTTAATCTCTTCTCTGCTGCTCATGCCTCATAAAATGAAGAAACAGTGGCCACCTCTGAGTTACCAGGCTCTCAAAGTCAGCCGTACTGAAAGGACCGAGATCTTGGTTCCCTGGTTCGTTTTCTTGGGCTATGAAATCAGTCTAAGAGTCTCCCATCATTCTCATCCTCTTGTCCTCACACTATTCAGTTTCACCACACAAAAGACATACAAATAATTTTAAAACCATGCTAAAGCACTGTAGCAAAACAGTATCACTTCCCCAAGCTGACTGATAGCAGCCATCCTGCAAGATCACTCGGTAGAAAGCAAAGCACCAGAGCTCCATGAGGAGAGGTCCTTCCCTAGTGCCTGCTCTTGACCCAATAAGAGTGGAGACCTGTCACCCAGACTGAGTTTAGTCTATAAAGGCAATGGGACAGAATCAGCATCCACTTATGGATGTCAGATAAAGCAAAATATTGCATGGATTCATCTATGATTTTCTTTCCAGTTGACTGAATTTCCTCTGAGATGGGCACCATCAGGAGGAGAGCACAGCCAATAAGCCCACTCCTTCTGTGGTCCAGCTGCTGACCATGAAGAACCTGCAGGAAAATACACTCTATACCCACTATATTCACCACACACAGTTCTTCAGTACCAGGATAAAAAGCCACCTCCTGCAAGCTGCCAAGAGTCAAATATGATCAGATGTGCATCTTTTGTCTTGCAACACTGCACAGTAAAGGCTGATTCTGCCTGTCTTTACTCTGAACACTTCTCTACATCACCACCTCTCAGCTGCTGCAAGCAGAGTTGGAGGATTGCTCTGGCACCCCATCTTCCATGCTGCTGTGCTTGCTGTTTGGTAAGAACACCCCTGACCAATGTGACTGGGTGATCTCAAGGACAGAGTAGTATTGGTGATGGAACACAAACCCAAGATGCTAAGGGCTGGAGTCCTAATGTAGAGATGACTCACAAGCGTGTTTGGGAGCATCCAGGAGAAACCTCTTGCTGTAAAGCTGAATCAAGAGTCATCATCCAAAGCACTAACAGAGGAAGGTCCAGAAGAGCTCCAGCTATTTTGCCTTTAAATACTCCCTACTGATTTCAGCCAAGAAAACCGTTCCTGCCTTTTCTCTTTGGTCTCAAGCAAGAGGGCACAGGGAAAATTCAAAGGTGACATTTTCAGAAGCTGACATCCCTAAGGCAACCCAGAACAGAGACCTCTGTTTTCTGAATAGCCTTCCTCTACCTCATTCTGCATGTATTGGTCATAGGGGATTAAACTGGCAGATCTGGGAGGGCAGAATAAGTTTTATTATGAAGGGGCTGAAGTCCTTTCACAGCTGAGGTTGGAATCAGTTTCCACTCTCAGCTGAAACGTAAATAACTCTTCAGATGCATTCCTCTAACTTCAGCTCTTAATTGCAGGGTTTGACAGTGAAGCTAAAAAAAAAAATTTTTCCTCCCTTCCCTCTGCCTCACTGCACTTTGAAGAATTTGGACCTGTAATTCAAAGTAGGGCGATGCCAGACAGAACCTCTGCCAGACTAAATGTTTCCTTAGTTTCTCTCACTAGAGAAAACAAAGTAAGAAGGCCCCTCCCCAAAAAAAGAGGTTTGGGTTTTATCATCTCTGTAAATGACTCAAAATTCAAATCTCTTTCAAAACATATGCGTAGGCAGCAGTTGCAGAAAATAAGGTGCAAGTCAGAAAGTCATAACCAACCAATGCATTTAGCTGTAAGAAACCAAGTGTATAACCTACTTGGTATTCTGGTAGCCAATGCTAGTTGGAAAATCTCCCAAAAGCAGAAATCACATGATCAAGCAGTTTTTTTTGGGGGGTTTAGACAAAACCAAAAATCTCCTAAAAACCAGAAGACTTTTTTCCATTGAAGAGATGGAAAAATATCAAAACACTTCCCACTTGCTTTGGAAGAAGCAAATTGCTGCATGCAGAAAACATAAAAATTCTCCCTGTGCTGTACTAAAGCAGATTAGACTTCCCATTTCTTTGACTCTTTTATTTATTTATTTATTCATAGAGGTTAAAGTTTTGGCCCCAATTATATGTGGAACCTGATATTTTTGCTATTTGCATATACCTGATGTTTGCACTGGATTCAACATAAAATAGGATCCGGCCATTTACTTTATTCCTACAGTAGTATACACCCCCCCAAAAAGGAAGGAATCCATCTCTGCAAGTTGTAAATCTTCCATTTTATTTATTTATTTATTTTTCATATTGATTGCTGTCTTTAAATTTCTGCATGTGGCCAATTAGCAATTCTTTTTTTGAGATTCATTACAAAGACAGAAATGCTGTGCATTTCTGGTAGCAGAGAACATCATGTGGCACAGAGCTGTGTATCTGCCGTCTGTCCCTCACAGACACTTTGTCAGCCTTGCACAAATGCTTTGGGTTTTGGCAATTCATTCCATATCCAGGGAAGATTCCTTTAACAAACAGGGAGCTACTCCAGCTGTCCAAGCTGCAGTCACGCAGGGCAAGGAAAGAGAGCAGCACAATCAACAGGAAAGAAATCCAAAGGTACTCAGAGTGGAAAGGTGGAGGGGGAAGGGGGCAAACAGGGTCCTTAAGCTGTTCATGGATTAGCCTGTACAGAGTACAGCAGAAATATGAGCCCCATATAAATAAATAAAACCTTGCACAGGCTTCATTAATTTGAATTTAATGATTACTGTGACTTGCATCTGTAAACAGTCATGCACATACATAGCTCGAGTCACTTGTGGTTCTACTGATGCCAGAAAGAATTCAGATGCCACTGGCAATCATGGAATCATAGAATCATGGAATCATAGAATCAGTCAGGGTTGGAAGGGACCACAAAGATCATCTGGTTCCAATCCCCCTGCCATGGGCAGGGACACCCTAACCTAGATCAGGTTGCCCAGAGCCTCGTCCAGCCTGGTCTTAAACACCTCCAGGCATGGGGCCTCAACCACCTCCCTGGGCAACCCATTCCAGGCTCTATCCACTCTCATGCTCAAAAACTTCCTCCTCACATCCAATCTGAATCTCCCCACCTCCAGCTTTGCTTCATTCCCCCTAGTCCTGTCATTACCTGATAGCCTAAAAAGTCCCTTCCCAGCTTTTTTGTAGGCCCCCTTCAGACACTGGAAAGCCACAATAAAGTCACTTGGGAACCTTCTCTTCTCCAGACAGCCCCAACTCTTTCAGCCTGTCCTCACAGCAGAGCTGCTCCAACCCTCTGAGCATCCTCGTGGCCCCTCTCTGGGCACACTCCAGCGTGTCCACATCCCTCTTGTAACAGGGGCTCCAGAACTGCATGCAGTACTCCAGGTGGGGTCTCACCAGAATGGAGTAGAGGGGGAGAATCCCCTCCCTCAACCTGCTAGCCACACTTCTCCTGATGCAGCCCAGAATCTGGTTGGCTTTCTGGGATCCAAGTGCACACTGCTGGCTCATGTTGAGCTTCTTGTCCACCAGCACCCCCAAGTCCCTCTCCTCAGGGCTGCTCTCCAGCCAGTCACTGCCCAGCCTGGATTTGTGCTTGGGATTGCCTCGACCCAGGTGCAGGACCTTGCACTTGGTCATGTTGAACCTCATGAGGTTGGTTTGTGCCCACCTCTCCAGCCTGTCCTGGGCCCTCTGGATGGCATCCCTGAGGGGTGTCCATGCATGCACCACGCAGCTTGGTGTCATCAGCAAACTTGCTGAGGGTGCACTCAGTGCCTTCGTCCACGTCACCAACAAAGATGTTGCACAAGACTGGTCCCAGGACTGATTCCTGAGGGACTCCACTTGTAAGTTATACAACTTACTGATGTATATAGGTACAGAAACCCCTGGTTGCTGCATTTAAACCTCTCCTCTAGGCATCTAGTAGCCAATAAATAGGTAACAGAAAGGGAAAGCGAATGCATCTTGCTGTAGGAGGCCTGGCAGAACAGGAACCGACATACCAAACACCCTGCATGTTTCAAAACACCCTCAATTCTGCCTGCCTAGTGGGCAATGACTACCTGTTTCTGAAAGACACACTTCCAACACTCACAACCAGGCATTCAAAAAAAAAATCATTGTCTACAGGAAAAATAAATCCACAGAAGGCATGATATGTCGACATTCTTCCTTCCTCTGGACAATTTAACCTGGCATGTAAGAAAAAGCAGACTTCAACCTCTTCAAAAGCAGACTTCAACCTCTTCNAAATGTAACGGTGTGGTCTGACAAAATGAATGCTCTGACCCTTTCTTTTCACTTGAAGATTGATTGATTGTTTTGTACCTGAACAATTATGCCTTAGCAAACAAGGCAAAAAGGAGAAACAAATCTTTGGCCACGATATTTAATTTCTGCAGCAACATTTCACAGCTGTTGCTTCCCTGTTTACTCAAAGGAACTTGCATCTTGCTTTGTAAAATGCTTTACGTTCCCACTCTCATTTCCATACTCTGCTGTAGGTAAAAACCTATTTCCTTTGAGTTCCTTAATTGAAATACATCTAATTCCACAGGCACTTTCCAAGATTTGTTTACAGCAGAACTAGCCACTTAAAAAAGCAACAATGTTTTTTAAAGGAACACATCCCCTTATTTGTATTTCAAGTAGCTTCTCGGATTACTTTCAGGAGGGGTAATTCTCAAATACCTCTAGTCTTTCACGCTCTCTCTGTTAGCTTTTTGCACTCCTCTTAGCTTGGACAACAAAAATCAATGCAGCCACTTTTCCTTTTTCTCTCAAGTCAAAGTGAGTATCAGGTGACAGGGGAGCAGCTTTTTGTTTTAAGACAACCTTTAGCACTGGAACTTTTATAAAAATTAACTACTTGATGAAAATTATTTGCTCTTGCCTTGTGTGGGGAAAAATCCCCAAACCACAGCAACTCAACCACCATTTCTTCTAGTTTTGATTGATTGTTTGGTCAGTTGTTTGTTTTTTGGGGGGGGGTTGTGTGTGTGTTGGAGGGGCAGGGGAAGGGGGGGGGGTGTTTGTGGGTTTGGTNGAGGGGGGGGTGTGTTTGTGGGTTTGGTTTTGGTGTGGGGTTTGAGGGGATTTGGGGGTTTGGTTTTTCTTGTTTTGTTTCGTGGGGGCATGGGGAGGAGGCTTTTTGGTTTTTTGGGGTTTTGTTGGGGTTTTTTGCTTTGTTTTGTTTTGGGGTTTTTTAGGTTTTGGGGGGTTTTTTTGGTGGTTTTTTTTTTTTTTGTGTGTGGTTTTTTGGTTGGTTGTTTTGGGGTTTTTTTCCCCTTCTTTTTAAACAAAGCAAAAATTTGTCAGCCAAATAGGAATCGACAGCATTCCTTTAAAAGGCACAAATAAAGCTCACCCCAGCTGGGCACTCACCAGGCTGCTATATTTGTGTCTCACGTGCTGTGCCCATGTGCAGTTCAGCTTCCCTTGATCTGAACAGCCTTGCTGTACTGTGCCTTTCCCCTGTCCCCCCGGCATGCTTAAGCTTTTTCTCTGCCTCCTGCTCCCTGTCACCTCTGTGCCCCAGTTGAGTATAGCTGATCCAAGCCCCCAGGAGCAGCTCAGACTCTGGCGCTGGCTCCAGCCCCAAACTCTGAAAAAGCTCACACTCATCTTTCCTTCAGTCCTCCAGAACTACAAGCAAAGGCTGGAAATCGACACTCAACATTCCACAAACACATCCTAGAGAAAACTTACAGGCTCTACTGATATTTCCTCAGTCAATAATTTTTAACTTGGGCTGGCAGATGAAACTGAGAAATCTATTAGAATACAAACCCAAACATTTTCAATGGTATTCTGACTTTGTTTCCTCATCATTTGAAGACTTTTTTTGAATGAGCCTGCTAAGTAGCCAAAGGTCCAAGCTCATAAACAGGAAATATATTTGCTTTTTAATTTTTTTTTTTTTTTGAGCAGCTGAATTTCCTCCCCTCTGCCTGGTTTCGCAATTAAAACAGATTCTACCACTACTAAAAGATGCATTTTTGCTCCTCCCTATGACACTCTATGCTAAGGCTGCTTCTGGTTCTTCATTCTCCCTGCTGGCTCTAGATCACAAGTAAGGATGACAGCCATCATGTTGACTTAAAATGTCCTGCCTGTGTCCTAATGCAGAAAGACTTGGCATGTTCACACAAAGCTCCTGCAGCTCTGCACTTCACTGCTTGAAATTTTGAGACGAAATGTCACTAATCTTAATCTGCCTTAAAACACCAGACCAGAAACCACAACTGTTCAAGATCTGCTTCTTGAGAAGCTCAACTCTTCAGGGATAGGACAGGTATGATCTGCATTCTGAACCTTTTAGGACATGCAACGTGTCTTGATATTAATTCCTGACATAGAATCATAGAATCATAGAATGGTAAGGTTGGAAGGGACCTCAAGGATCATCTAGTTCCAACCCCCTGCCAGAGGCAGGGGCACCTCCCACTAGTACAGCTCACTCAAGGCCTCCTCCAACCTGGTCTTGAACACCTCCAGGGAGGGAGCAGCCACAACCTCCCTGGGCAACCTGTGCCAGTGCCTCACCACCCTCACTGCAAAGAACTTCCTCCTAACATCCAGTCTAAATCTTCCCTCTGCCAGTTCAAACCCACTGCCCCTTGTCCTGTCATTGCAAGACCTTGTCAACAGTCCCTCCCCAGCCTTCCTGTTCTTCTTTCACCAGAAGAACGTCTTTGTTATTCTGGTGGAAGACATTTTTTTTTTTTTCCATCTTCCTTCTTTGAAGAAAATATTCACCAGTTGTGTGTGTAGCTGTCCTCCTCTCGCCCCCAGTTTCAGGTTGTTTCTATTTGAATGATACACCCAAGACCTAATGAGCTTCCTTTATTATAGCAGTGTATTTGTAACAGCTTCTGAACACTGGCCACAGCTTATGATTGGTTGTCTAAATGAACACAGAGAATTTACAATTGCTTTTTTTTTAACTGCAGAAATATTATTTTAATAAAATCCAAAATAAACAATCACCTACAAACTAAGGGCATGTTTCTGAAACATAAAATGAAACAACAGCTCTCCATGGCTTGTCTCTATCAACACAGAGCTTCTCAGACATTAATTCTTATCAGCATCAGACAAGGAAGTCATCACCATTAAATTGTTCCTACTAAAAGCACTGTCCTGAACAAAGGATGATGCAATTCAAAGGGAAGAGAAAGAACTGCTGGTGGAGCTTGTTTTCTCTCTTGGGGCTCAGTTCAGCTTCTCCTGAAGGTTTTTGTTTGCTTGTTGCATTACCATTTATATGCAGGTCATCTGAATGTGTGTGTGTGTGTGGGTGGAATTTCTGTTAATAAATCCTCTTTGACAATCGCTTTGTAGCTTCAGTATTTGCAACCTGCTAAACAAATTAAGAATAGAAACAGAAATAAGAATTAGGTCTTCAGCAGTCATCTGACATCCTATTTTAAAGCCATTTCTGATGACATGCCCTCTGACATTTTTTTTATAATGTCAGTGACTTTTAAAATTAGAGTTCAATCAACTAATTTTCAGTGCTCTTGAGCATTAGATTCCAACAAGATGATCTGCTGAAGTAATTTTAATCTCTTGTTTGGGGCTTTTTTTGGTTGGTTTGTTTGTTTTGTTTTGATTTGTTTTTGTTCTTGTGCTGTAAAGTGGCAAAGTGAATGAAAGGACATTTTGCTGTCTGAAAAAAAAAATCAACCTTCAGGTAGCTATAGCCAGGAACCCTGCGAATCTTGTGCATTTTGCACTATGTAAAAGCCTCTTAGTTGAGGCTTCACATGGTCTGTCTTTTGGGGAGGGTTTTATTTCTTTGTTTATCTATCTCATAAGGCAAACATCTGCTCAAAATCAGGTAGACTCCAGTTGAAACTTTAACTACAGAAGAGCTACATTCAATTCAGAATAATTTTAGTTAGAAGAATTCATTCACCAAAGCCCTTGCACAAATGATTCACCATACGCAGAAAACTAGAAACTGCACATTATTTTACAGAGGGAAAGGCACATTAAAATTTGCATTGTAACATAAGTGACTTTAAGATTGGATTGGAAAAAGGCACATGGAAACAAAAATAGGCACTGGTTATATTTTGTGCATTTGCAATTTACTCCTTCCACACAGTTGTGGCAATGGAACGGGATATTCAAAATACAAATACAAAGAAAATGTAAAAGGGAAGATACTTGAGGAGCCTCTTCTGTTAGAAAAGAAATCTTAAGTGGGCTTGCATCAATTGTAGGAGTGACTGAATTTGCCATAAGAAGATAACACTATCAGATAGTTACTGGTACTGATACGTAAATCCAAGCAGAGCTGCAAGAGGTGGGCTGTTCAACTTCAGTAATCATTAAAGGAGAAAAATAAAACAACCAACCAAACAAATGCAAAGCATCCATGAAGTTCACACAATGTGAGGGGAGCTCAAAGGAATACAAAAGCCCAGGTTAAAAAAAGAAAAACCAAACAAACAAAAACCAAAAAGACATAAAAAAACCTGTGACCCAGTGGGAGAAGGGCAGTAAGGCAGCAGCTCCAATTCTCTGTGCAGCTCAGTCAGTACTTACAAAGCATTGCTGTTTTAAGTACATCAACTATAGAAGATAGAGGGAAGAGAATGAAGACGTGAAAGGGAAACACCAATATGACAGCCAAAGCTTTGGAGCAGAAAGAGGTGCAGTCTCAGAGACAGAATCTCTTTGGTAATACAAACTTACTTAATACCTGGAACCAAGGTAAACTGGGATTATGAAAGCAGAAGACGACTGTGACAAAAGTGAATTAGAAGTAAAAGCTCAAAACCCATACAAAGAGTAAGAAAGAAAGCAACAACCTAAACCCAAAGGGATTTAGTGAGGGAGACTGCAATACATATAGAAAAGAGGCAGGTAGGCTCTCATAGAAAGTGAGCCTAAAAGAGAAAGAACACAAGCAAAGGTGGCAATTAGTCAGGCAATCACTACTGAAAGACCCCATGCAAAGTCTCCTGTTGCAGCACTTTGAAAGGCAGGATGGAAGCAAGTAGGAAACCAACCTGACTAATCAAGAGCATTTTCCTGAGCTTATATGGAGCACAGACCATAGGCCAGGCCACTGTGATGGAGGTAAAAGGATGCAGGGATGCAGTTGAAAAATAATGAGAAAGTATTCCTTTCATTCACTAGCAGTGAGAAGAATTGGAAAGGAACAGAAGATAGTCTAAGGCTGAATCATAGAATGGTAAGGTTGGAAGGGACCTCGAGGATCAGCTAGTTCCAACCCCCTGTCAGAGGCAGGGACACCTCCCACTAGTACAGCTCACTCAAGGCCTCCTCCAACCTGGCCTTCAACACCTCCAGGGAGGGAGCAGCCACAACCTCCCTGGGCAACCTGTGCCAGTACCTCACCACCCTCACTGCAAACAACTTCCTCCTAATATCCAGCCTAAATCTCCCCTCTGCCAGTCTAAACCCATTGCCTCTTGTCCTGTCATTACAAGACCTTGTCAATAGTCCTTCCCCAGCCTTCCTGTAAGGCCCCCTTCAAATACTGGAAGGCTACTATCAGGTCTCCTTGAAGCCTTCTTCTCCAGGCTGAATAATTTTTGGAGACCAGTTCATTAAAAAGGTCAAATGCAACCCTCTAACAAACACTACATTATTAATGTCAAAAGCATGGAACTTCAGGCTATGAAAGCCTAGGAAAAAAACCAAAACCACAACAAAACCAACAAAAACAACACAAAAACAGGCGAATAAGTTTCCAAGACAGTTGGTCCTGGTGAACTTCTTCCTTTGAATACTTGGAGAACCAGCTGAAGCAATTTCAGTTCATGGAGAACATGAATCATAGAGAACAGAAAAGATTATAGAAGTCTGGAAAGGGGAAACATGTTGTCTATCTGTAAAAAAATTATCCTAGGGAATTACAGACCACTCACTTTAACTTCCAACCCAAGAAAAAATATTGAAACAAATAATTGAACTGTGTGTAGGAAGCTAAAAGGATAAGTACGAAGAGATGAGTAAGAGACCCTGTTGAATTGTCAGAAAGAAATTGTGTCAAGCCAATTTAATTTCTTTGTGTGACAGGTAATGGGCCTTGGGCAAAGGTGACAAGCAATAGATGCCATATATCTTGACTTTTAGTAGGATTTGTGACACCAGTGCCTGTGATATTCTCTTCAGCGACCTTAGAAAACATGGACTAGTGACTACTCGAGGGCAGGTGTAAAACCAGCGGCACAGCCTTACTCTGCAGCTCTCAGTGGTTTCTGCCAAAAAGGGAAGATGCACCAAGTGAGATTCCCCAGGGGTCTCACCCAGGACAAACATATTGAACTTTGCCCTCAATCTGAGTGCAAGTGTGGAATAGACATCAGGCTTATAAATCACGTAGATGATACCTTGTTAGAGAGACTGCACGAATGCTTTTGAATTAGAAGGATCTTTACAACGTGGAGAAGCACTCTTAGAAATGGAATTAATTTAACAAAGATCAATTAAAGCCTTTAACAAGAATAAATAATTGCATGGATACAAGATAAGGGAACAACTAATTAATCAGAAGTTCTTCAGAAAGGAAATAATCTAAGGTGGGCAGAAGGTAGTGATTTGCCAGCTGGACTTGTATCAGCAGCATTATGATATTGTGAAAAAGCCAAGCGTCATGCAGGCGTAGGAATCTGGGCACGCAATGCAATCTTTCCACTCATTGTGTGGTTTCAGCTGGAATACCATGTCCTGTTTTCAGGCATGACATTTTAAGAAAGATGTTGACCCAAGAAAAGAAAGCCTAGAGGAAATCAAACGACAACAGTTACAACTAACTCCAGAAAACACCTCTGTCAGTGGTAAGTTGAAAGACACTGCGCTAATCAGTCAGCAGAAGCAAACACAGGGGGAGGTACGATAAAAATCTTCGTGCATATAAAAGATTGTTCACAAAAGGGAAGGGGATTATTTGTTATTTATGTCCACTGAGGATAGAACAAAGAGTAACTGGTTTGGATTTCAGAAGGAAAGATGTAAGCTAGGCAGCAAGCAGAACAAAAGCTCTACCGGTAAGCAAACTCAAGGACCCTTTGGAAGTGTGTGGAGTTCCCATTACTGGACAGCTTCCAGAACAAATCCTAGTCTTGAGGTCTGTGGTAATGGGTTGGACTTGATGATCATAGAATCATAGAATGGTAAGGTTGGAAGGGACCTCAAGGATCATCTAGTTCCACCCCCCTGCCAGAGGCAGGGACACCTCCCACTAGTACAGCTCATTCAAGCCCTCCCCCACCCGGCCCTGGACCCCCCCCAGGGAGGGAGCAGCCACAACCTCCCTGGGCAACCTGTGCCAGTGTCTCACCACCCTCACTGGAAAGAACTTCCTCCTAACATCCAGATTAAACCTCCCCTCTGCCAGTTTAAACCCATTGCCCCTTGTCCTGTCATTGCAAGAACTTGTCAATAATCCCTCCTCGGCCTTCCTGTAGGCCCCCTTCAGATACTGGAAGGCTACTATCAGGTCTCCTGGAAGCCTTCTCTTCTCCAGGCTGAAAAGCCCAAACTCTCTCAGTCTGTCCTCACAGCATAGCTGCTCTAGCCCTCTGAGCATCTTCGTGGTCTCCTCTGAACCCACTCCAACACTTCCATGTCCTTCCTGTGTTGAGGGTTCCAGAACTGCACACAGTGATCTTTGAGTTCTCTTCTAACCTTGGTGATACTGTGAAATTATATGGCAGGAGTGACAGATGTACAGATGACTACTTGAGGGTAGAGATGGGATTGTGATGTTTTTAGGACCCCTTCAGTACTATTTTTAAGTTTCTCTGAAAATGTTCACGTGAAAGCACTCTGAAAACTAGCTTTCTACTAAAAATTATGTTTGAGATGCAATAAAAAAAAAAAAAAGAAAGAAAATAAAAAAGAATAAATGTGTTAGGTTTATTTCCTAAAATGTGCAGAGCTGCCACTGCTCTGCAAAATGAAATCACCAGAGCTTTTCCTTCTGAGCTTCAGTGAAAGACTGTGTCACAGCAACGGTTATATTGACATCAATTAAAAGATATTATTTATCAGCAAAACCTAAAACTTTTATCATGACATAAAGCCTGTTAACACTTGCTCTTATAAAGCCCTGAGCATCTGGGTAACATATTCCTACAGAGAAGGCATAAGCTGATTTAAGTAAAACAAGAGAGACTGTGTGGGATTTAACTTGAATGTGAGATCTCGTATTTCCATTGTGCAGACTGTCTTTCAGTAGGTTGGTGGGTTAAGAGACATGCTGAGATCTTAAGGGAATACTTTTAAGAACAGCCTTGAAGTAATTGAATTAAATCACTCCTTCACACACCAAATTTTCACAGAAAGAGCTAACAATAAATACACAAATATCTATGTAAGGACTTCATTAATATCATTTACATTTGGAGCTAGATTTTTTTTTTTTCCCAGTCATTTCCAAATGCCAACAATTTTCTACAGTAAGCCCTTCCAACTTCTTGACAACCAACACAGCAAATTCTGCTAAGGCATTTTCTCTCAGAGACTGAATGGTAAATGTACCTTATGGTATTTCATACTGGTAGTCAAAGTACTTCAGTGTAGCAGGTATCATCCCTGGCACCACAATTCAGCCTGGAAGCTACCAGTAGAGCAGACTTGAGTTGTAAGACAGAGACATGGACTTTGTTTTTAGAAAAAGAGACAAAAACCCAGATTCCCAAAGTGTTCATGGGCTCTGCCTATATGAATCTTAGCTCTCTATGGTTGTATCACAGTAATCCAAGAAGGCAGAGCATAACTGGACCCACTATCACCTGAGACACCAGACAGGAGATAATTTCGACTAGTTCTGACACAGTAACATTGGCCTTTCAGCTACCACATTCTTACAAACTTCAGAAATGTTGTGAAAAGAAGAACAGAAGTCTTGTTAGGGCCTTTCTTTCCCAAAAAGGAAAGACTATGACTTACTGGATATCAGGGAAGCACAAAGGGTCACTGTTGTTATGAATGTCATAGCAAAATGGGACGCTGGGGAATCCAACCACACAATAAATGAGAAGGCATTGCACAGGGGGATATGTGTGGTTTTAGCTTAGTTAAAGTTAGCTTAGTTTTAGCTTGGTTATAAGCAATTTTAGGCAATTGTTACTGGCAAATTTGAGGAGGTTCTGGTTTCTGGAAGAAAACAAAAACCACTGACAAGTGGTCTGAAAACATGACGAGAGTCATGAGTGAAATCCATCCTGAATGTGAAGCTGTCCTCTGTTCCTCTCCTCAGCCCACACTGAAGAGCAAGAAAGTTAAGGTGGAAGGGAAGGGGTTCACTCTCCCCACATCTCCTTGCACCATATTGGTGGGTGGGGTGTGGGCCAGGGCTGAGATTGGTGGCTTGTGCCTGTGGCTGGCAAGCTGGAGTGTTGCTTCAACAGGAGGTGTTTAAAGCTTGTAGGGAACAAAATCCTGACCTGCCTTATATAACCTGCCTTCATTTCTTGACAGCCTCATGTAGAAAGGGGAGCACCTGAACTGATGTGCCCAACTCCTTCCCATCAGCAAGGGCTGGTATCTCTGAGGGCTGCTTGCACCGATTTGCAAACCTCCCTGAGTGCCCAAAGTGCAACTCTTCCCTGCCATTTCTCATTGGTGCTCCAGGATGTCTTCACTATGTTTACACTGCAGCATGTTTGGGGTGTTTGATCAGGATGGCCTCAAGGTTTCAGAGACACCAAGAACAGGTCATAATGGTCTTTATTATCTACAAGGGGATTGGTGCAAAAGCAGCTGGGCTGTGCAATGGTGCATTAGTTGCATTGTGCACTGTGCATCACTAATAAGCATTAGTGATTGTAGACCAGAACAGAGAATAAACAGGGGGGCAGAGACTTACAGAATTGTGCAAGTGGGAATGGATCTCCTGAGGCCTCTAGTTCTACTCTCTGCTCAAGGCACAGCCAGCCAGACCAGTATTATCCCAGACTTCCCACAGAAAGCCAAAATGGGTGTTGGCCTCTGTATCCATACATCTCTGCTGTGCTCAGAGTATTTATCTTTCCTGCTGGCTTGCAATGTGAGTGCTCTTCTTCCTTGGCTGCTAGCTGCCTTGCATCAGCACATAGGTATTTTGCAATCTGTAAGTGGAAAGGATGGCAGTAAAGACACAGAATAAAGAAGGTCCTGTGACCATGTTCAGGGTCCTGCACCTGGGCTCAAACAATCCTCATTATCAATACAGGCTGAGCAAAGAGGTGATAGAAAGCAGCCCTGTGGAAAAGGACTTGGGAATTGTGGTGGATGAGAATATGGACATGAGCCAATGTGTCCTTGCAGCCAAGAAGGCAGATTGCATTCTAGGCTGCATCAAAAGAAGCATGGCCAGAAGGTCAACAGAGGTGATTCTGCCACTCTGCTCTGGTGAGACCTCGCACGGAATACTGTGTCCAGTTCTGGTCCCTGAACACAGGAAGGACAAGGATGGAAGTGGGTCCAGAGGAGGGCCACAAAAGTGATCAGGGCAATGGAACCCTGCTCTGAAACTGAGGGAGCTGGGGTCATTCAGTCTGCAGAAGAGAAGGCTCTGGGGACACCTAATAGAAGCCTTCCAGTACCTGAAGGGGGTCTACAAGAAGGCTAGAAAGGGACTGTTTATGAAGGTCTGTAGTAAGAGGATGATGGGCAATGTTTTTAAATTAAACAAGAGTAGATTTAGATTGGAGATTAGGAGGAAGTTATTTACTATGAGGGTAGTGGAACACAGGAACAGGTTGTCTATGGAAATAGTTGAGCCCCATCAATGAAGATATACAAGGACAGGTTAGATAAGGCTTTGAGCAACCTGATCTAGTGGAGCTTGTCCCTGCTCATTCTAGGGGACTTAGATTAGATGATCTTTGGATGTACCTTCCAACCCAAACCATTCTATGATTCTGATTCTCTATGATTTGGGTGGGAACTCTGAAACAGTATCATTTCCTTACTGTGCCAGAGACTTCAGAGATAGCCATGGACACCTCCCATGAACATCCATCACACAGAGTGAGACTCATCTACTCTAACATCTTACATACAAGATGGACTTCTATCATAAGCTCCTATTACAACCTACAGAGGAAAAATAACAGGACCAGGCAATACTGCATTCCATCTTAAACCAGGAATTGCATTTGTGTAGCTTGACCCTTGTCTTTAGCCTGAGTTTCTGAGCCTCACATGAAAACGAAGGTAACTCTCAGGTACTTCACAGGGGTATTACACGCATCAATACAGTAAATATTTTCAGGCCTGCAGCTGCTAACTGTGATCAAGAGAACAGAAGAACCAGAAACAGAAACCTACTGCAAGAACCTTTGCTCTTTCTTATTAATCCTGATCACCAGAGATGGATGAATTATTTGCAGAAAAATATGTGCTGTGTTTCTTCATGAAATTTTGGCACACAGACATTTTTGATTAATTTGTTCCTTATGTAAGCTTATTTAAATCAAAATTGATGAGAATGTATTTCAGCTTGTGGACTAAACATAAAACTTTTATTCCCCATGACTAGAGCAAATTAAAAGTTTCAAGTGTGAAGTGCAATGTGATTTGGTGGTTTTGAGTTGGGTTTTGGGGTTTTTTTGTTTGGGTTTTTTTTTGTGGGTTTTTTGTTTGGTTTTTTTTTTTTTTGGGCAAAGAAAAGAACAAAATTACAACATCCTCACACATTTCTATTTCAGTAAGTTAAACCACAATGTCCAACTGTAATTCTTTCAAGAATTTGTATGTTCTTCAAAAGCTGGCTAGTAAATCACTTGGTATGACAAATCAATGTCAAATACTACTGGTAATTCTCCCTGACTGGATGATTTCAGCCTGACAGGACTTTTAGAAGCATATTTTGTTTTCTTTGTTTACTTCTGTAATTGGGGGGAAAAAATCACTCAAGAAATGTTTCTGAAAGAATATTAAGCAAAGGGCTGAAAACAAGCCTCTTTCACATGCTGTGAAAGAGAAGGCCATGAGATTCTTGATCAAATGTCCCTTACAAGGGCATGTAGTGATAGGATGGAGGGCGATGGTTTTGAACTGGAGCAAGGTTAGGCATAAGGAGGAAGTTCTTCACAATGAGGGTGGTGAAATACTGGAATAGGTTGCCCAGAGAGGTGGTAGAGGCACTGTTCCTGGACACATTCAGGGTCAGACTTGATAAGGCCCTAAGGAATGTGATCTTCCAGCACCCCTGTCCTGGTAGGGCATAAATCCTGCCAGGCTGGTTTAAACCCTCGCTCATCCTCCTTCTGTTCAGGGTCTGGAAGTTGAAGGAGATGAGCAAAACAAAGCCTTGGGGCTAGGAGCTTAGCACCACGTGTCAGGTGTCTGGTGCAGCCCTTCAACTTGCCTGCATGGTCACAGGAGGCACGAAGCTTTAAATGCATTGAGCAGAACAAGGATGCTAAATGCCTATTGGCCAGTTTAACTTTCAAATTGGTCTATTTAAGGGGGGGTGATTTAGAAGCTGAGCCTTTCTACAGAGATCACCTTTCTACACAGAAGTTTTCTTACAAGCCTTTCTGCAGTACCCCTTAGTGGCTCCTTAAACTGGGAATCACTGTGGCCACCTGTTTGAGCCTTACACTGGCTTGGCAGCAACTTGTCTCTCTCTGTGATATTTATTAACTGTGTTAATAAATATCTTTTGTGCAACTATTTCCTGTCCACCGAAAATCCAAAGAATCTGAGGGAATTTTCCTGATTTTTAATATTAATAATAAAAATTAATATCCATACTTAGACTGGATGTTAGGAGGAAGTTCTTTCCAGTGAGGGTGGTGAGGTACTGGAACAGGTTGCCATGGGAGGTTGTAGATGCTCCCTCCCTGGAGGTGTTCAAGGCCAGATTGGATGAGGCCTTGAGTAAGCTGTACTAGTGGGAGGTGTCCCTATGGCAAGGGGTTGGAACTAGATGATCCTTGAGGTCCCCTCCAACCTTACCATTCTACAATTCTATGATACAGACATTAATAATCATAATTCATAGTAGATTATTAATATCTCCTGTCAACCCCTTTCAATCTAATGCATTCTATGATTCTTCGACTCCACACCAGAGTGAGAAGACCTCTAAAATCCTGCTAGTGCAGCTGAAGGTAGACACAGGTGCCTGAGGTGCATCAGAAGGACATGAGAGCCAGGGATAGCAATCTGAGTTGCAACACTGGCCTATCAGACTGAGACTAGAGACAGCACTAGAAACCCTGCACAAAGAAACACCTCCCTGCCTGCTGCAGCCACAACTACTCAGGCTGAGGGTTTCATCTCAGGGCTCCACAGAAGGTGCTGGACTAAGCCATAATCCTGCTGGGAGAGGTTGGTGCAGGAGTTGCAGGTACCCTCCTGCACTGCCATTCCTGGGCAAACAACATTAGCAAATGCCTTTTTATGGAATTCATTTACCATAGCTCTTCCTGATGACAGGCTACTGGGAAGCAGAGTTATGACATCCAGAAACTGACAACAAGAGCAATAAAACCTGACATATATCATGAAAGCCAAGCTATGGTACTATGTGTAATTAACAGAGAGTGTAATTATTCACCTCAAGAAGGACTTTGATGGATGCCTCATAGTTAATTCTTTTTTCCTCTGTTTCATCTTCTCTCTTTCACAGCAGGCAGGAAGGCTAGCTTGCAATTTTCAGCTTTTTCCCCTAGTTCCCATCCAAAGATGTTGTATTTTTATGGCCTGTAGCCAGGCTTGCACCAATCTTAGGTTTGATGATCCATCTAACCCTGGAACCTAGTTTTTGGAGCTGAGGGGGGAATTAGATTAGCATGAGACAAAGCAGATAGGTGTGTGTACTCAAACTCAAAGCATGCTGCTTGCACCAGTCTCAGGCTTGATGCTCCATCTAACCCTGGAACCTAGTTTTTGAGGCTGAAGGGGGAATTACATTAGCATGAGACAAAGCAGATAGATGTGTGTACTCAAACTCAAAGCATGCTGCTTGCACCAGTCTCAGGCTTGATGCTCCATCTAACCCTGGAACCTAGTTTTTGGAGCTGAGGGGGGAATTAGATTAGCATGAGACAAAGCAGATAGGTGTGTGTACTCAAACTCAAAGCATGCTGCTTGTACCAGTCTCAGGCTTGATGCTCCATCTAACCCTGGAACCTAGTTTTTGGAGCTGAGGGGGGAATTAGATTAGCATGAGACAAAGCAGATAGGTGTGTGTACTCAAACTCAAAGCATGCTTGGCATCACTCAGATGTTTCCAGGACCCTGAGTATACTCATATGCAGGAGAGTCATCTTTCTTTTCATAACAGGGCCATGTCTCTCTTCCTCAGTGCCCACTAAACCCTGACACAACTTACAGCTGAAAGGGGAGTGCTCATTTCCCCCAAAATTCTTTGAATTGCCAAGGAACATGAATTTAAAAAAAAAATAAAGAGAGAGAGAATCAGGAAGTGTTTGAACAGTTGCCCAGCCCCAATAAGCTGCAGAGGAGGCACTCACAAAGCTGCTGTAGCATCCACGCAGTGGGCTCAGTGGTGTTTGCTGGTGTGTGCTGCTTTTACATAGGAGGTGACGCAGCTGGGGAGGATTTGGCTCAGGCTCTGAAAATCAGAGGCAAAAGCTGCTACTATACAAAATGTGATCATTTAAAAACATTGCAACCATGGGTAATGTGATCTAGCTGATGCACCAGGGACTGGATAGAAATTTAAGCTCGGTCATATGAATTTGAAGAGCTCCACAACCCTTAAATGAAAGAGAAATTCATAGCCTTGGGACAAAATGACTGAAGCCTTATCTAAAACCCATTGAAGGCAACTAGAATGATTCCACAGGCTTTTGAGGGTGTTGGATCAGCCCCCAGATGGATGCAGATCTCTGAAGAAGAGGCAATATAATCTTAATGCAGGAACAGAGACATTTTAAAAGGCAGCAAAAGGCACAGTTGGGCTCTGTGTGACTCATTGATGAATGACTGTCCATGTTGCATCATTTCAAAAAGAGAAAGCTGGAGACAAAAAAATCTGAAAAAAAAAAAAAAAAATCCAGAAGAGAAATAAAAGTTCCTCTGATAATCACAAAACTCAGGCCAAACAATGGGTTTGGGTACAGAAGCTAAGATAGACTCCAGGATTTGTCCAAATGCTCTATAAACACAAAAGACAAAAAAAAGAGGGGGAAAAAAAAGTCTTTCTGAAAGCTGTGGCACATATATTAAAATGAAGAGGTTGTGGCACATACATTAAAACCTAGGGGCTTCACATTCAGGGAACAGAAATGCAATGGCACATATTTTTTTGTAGGCATAGAGAGTGCAAAATAAATGGCTTAGACAGAGAAACACAGCTATTCTTTTAAATTGGGTAACTGCATTGTGTTCCAAGGAAAATACTGGGGCTAGAAAATGGTATAGCCTAAGTTAGTAAAAAGTGAGATGTGTTGTAAGCTCTAATAGAATTCTAAATAGACTACACAAATATGTCTCCAAATACCACTTTGATAAATTAAGTCATTCCCATGTGATGCTGACCCACAAAAAGGTACCATTTACCATAATGAGTAGGAAGCCTGAATTTGATCATAAGAAAACAGCAAGCACTTATTGGTACAGAAGAACAATTCATAGTTTGAAAGAGTTACATGGTTGTAACTGAAAAGTCAAATATGCTATGGATCTGTATTGATTCACACAACTGAAATGAAGCCATGAAGTCTCTATAGCATGTGATCAACATCACTAAAGAAAGGATAGCTAAGACCTTAACAGAAAAACAAAACTATTCTAAATATTACAGATAATGCAGGATTTTATTTTTTTTTTTTTAACAAAGAGAAAAAAAAGGAAAAAAGAAAAAGGAAGAGCTCAGGCTCTAAGCCAGTGATTTTTAATACACCATTTGGATATTATACAGTGAATTTAAGTAAAGGCCATTTGGTACAAGTTCTGTTCCCGAGGTATTATGAAGAGTAATTGCACAGATCTTTGAGGGATTACGAGATGTCAGACTTTTAATGGATGATGTTTTAATTTGAGTACAGGGAAGGTAACACAAAGAAAGACTTTGGCAAGTATTGCAGGAAGCCAGAGAGAGATGCCAATCCAGTACATAAAACACTTATGGTCTAAAACTAAATGTTGTGGCCAGAAGTTGGGTAAAGATGGTTTAACTACAGTTCCACATAAAACAGAAGTAACAGCAGGATGTCCTCTTTACAATGTAAATTAGATCTATGGAGATTTATGAAGCTGATAAACTGCATTTCATTATTCATTCCAATCCTGAACTAGGGTCAGTACATCCTTAAGTAATTACAGGAAAAATAAGCTACCTGGTATTGAGGAGATTAATATGAACAAGGAAATAAACAGTTAAAACCAGTGACACTAATCCACTAGTTTAAAAATATCATAATGGCACTTTCTGAAGAGCCATAATATGTCCATATCTTACCTGCTTAGACTGAGATTTCTAAGCAGAAACTATCTGCCAAGTTGACAAAGAAGTGCTAGTAATTTTATTTGCTCCTCTAAACTTCCTTCAATCTAGATAAATATGAAAGATATTGAGGAAATAGACTACAAAGCACTTTGAAGTGGTCATAAAAAAATCTTTTGCCTAATTTTCACAGATACTAAGCATTAGCTTGAGCTGGAAATGCAGACAGTAAGCACCTTGCAAAATCAGTCCATTTGTCTTTGGCATCATCTACAACTTCATAGATAATGCTGATGTTCTTTTACCAGGGAAGAAGATTTCAAAGGCACAAATTGCTGCTTGATGCCCAATGTCTAATGCACAGCCATGCCCCTAGCTGAAAGTTAAAGGTTTAAAAAATTCTCTTCTTTTCCTTCAGATTGTAATTGGATTAAAACATCCATGCCAAACTATGAGGGCAATGAAAAGTGAGTATCATTTACACACCAAACTGTGTTTTCTGATGCAGTGAAAACGAGTAGAGTAAAGACCACATGAGCAAAAAACAAAGTGAGGCAATCTGTGGTATGGAAAACAGCAACTGTTTGTGTTTTTTTTTTTTCAGTGCTGAATCAATACAAAATAAAAGTAAAATAAAAAAAAAAAGAAAGAAGGATGAAGACTATTTTAATCGCAAAGAGGAGGAATTCAGAAAGTAGTACAGAATTATTTGTGCTGGAATTTGGCAAAGACATTAAAAAGGGGTTGGAGCGAGGTGGGGATCAGTCTCTTCTCACATGCAACAAGTGGCAGGATGAGAGGCAAGAGGCTCAAGCTGTGCCAAGAGAGGTTGAGGTTCTTTACAGAAAGGGTTATCAAGCATTGGAACAGTCTCTCCAGGGAGGTGATGGAATCACCATCCCTAGAGGTATTTAAAAGATGCATGGATGTAGTGCTTAGGGATGTGGTTTAGTGGCAGTGGCTTAGGAGTGCTGGAACTGTAAGCTCTAAGCACACAATTGGACTTGATGATCATAGAATCATAGAATCATAGAATGGTAAGGTTGGAAGGGACCTCAAGGATCATCTAGTTCCAACCCCCTGCCATAGGCAGGGACACCTCCCACTAGTACAGGTTACTCAAAGGTTTCTTCCAATCTCAGCAGTTCCATGATTCTATGTTAACATCTCTGTTTTTATAGGAAATACTGTATGATGTTTGATGCTAACAAACACTCCATGTACCATTTTGACACACTATCCAAAGGATTACTCCTTCATCAGCATGGGGAGCTGTGCACTGAAGCAGAGCAACAGATCAGTCCTCACAGTACTTGCCTTCAGAGAGTTCTTATTAGGAGCTTCTCATCTTTAGGCGTCTGACCCCACCTTACAGTCTGCGGTGGAGAGACCTATCTTGATCCCAGTATCAGGTGACATGGTTTCAGGCCATAAAATTTAGTACCTCTAGAGGCATATGAAAGGAAGCTGCAGCCAAGATTTAAAGTTGGCAACGTTCACAAGAAACATAAATCTAGAAACTTTCAACATATGTGCATAACACAGAAGACAAAAAAACCCAACTTGGCGTCTGCTTGTCAGACTCCCAGGACTACCATAGAATCATAGAATCATAGAATGGTAAGGTTGGAAGGGACCTCAAGGATCATCTAGTTCCAACCCCCTGCCATAGGCAGGGACACCTCCCACTAGTACAGGCCACTCAAGGCCTCGTCCAACCTGGCCTTGAACCCCTCCAGGGACTATGACAACAAGATGTGCCGTAAGTCAAGACTGAGTGGAATATCTACCTCCTATTGTGGAGGTACTAGTATGTCAACAACACTAGTATGTCAGTGGATTTAACAGGACAGGATAAAATTAGCAGACTCGTAGGAAACCACTAAGGACATGAAGAATATTAGTTGTTAAGACTGGAACATATTAGGACAGCTGGTGTGGGAATCATAGAATGGTAAGGTTGGAAGGGACCTCAAGGATCAGCTAGTTCCAACCCCCTGCCAGAGGCAGGGACACCTCCCACTAGTACAGCTCACTCAAGGCCTCATCCAATCTGGCCTTGAACACCTCCAGGGAGGGAGCAGCCACAACCTCCCTGGGCAACCTGTTCCAGTGTCTCACCACCTTCACTGTAAAGAACTTCCTCCTGACATCCAGTCTAAATCTCCCCTCTGCCAGTTCAAACCCATTGCCCCTTGTCCTGTCATTGCAAGACCTTGTAAATAATCCCTCCCCAGCCTTCCTGTAGGCCCCCTTCAGAGACTGGAAGGTTACTCTAAGGTCTCCTGGAAGCCTTCTCTTCTCCAGGCTGCAGAGCCCAAACTCTCTCAGTCTGTCCAAACAGGAGAGCTGCTGTAGCCCTCTGATCATCCTCGTGGTCCCCCTCTAGACCCAAAAATGGGAAAAATGAGGAATGCAGGACAGGATGAGGGGCCCTGGCAGAGCTTTTCCGTATGTAAGGTTGTTTCTATTAGGCTCTATCCATTCTTCATTTTTTCTATACTGTGCAGTTTTGTAGCATCTAGAAGAGCAGACATGATCCCTACATCCCCAGCTGCTCTGATTTGATATTTGTGGGGCCTTTATGAAAGTCCATTCCACCAGTCATCCTACAGGGCTGCAATGCACAATGCACACCAAGCTGCTTGGCACAGCCAAGCAAAGAGGTGAGTGGTTGCTGGCAGCACTGATGAGCAGCAAACCTCGTGCTGGGGACAGAGGTGTGTAGAACCTGTGCCAAGAGCCCACAGCCCCGAGCTTTCTCCTGTGCCGCTGTAGGTTTAATATTTTTGTTTCTCTCACCCACTTATTCCCAGCTACTGAGTCATGGGTTCCTGAGGCTTTTTACTGATCCACATGGAAACACTGCTACAAGAACACAGAGGTTCAAATGCTCTACTTCATGGTCTCCTTCTCATGGTTTTATTTCCCTTTCTGCACTCCTTCTCCTTATCTTTTTTCTCTCTCCCTTTCCTCATTGTGGCAAGGGAAGGAAAGGAAAAGAAACACTTCAGAAATGAAAGATTAGTTTGCTGTATCATAAAGATGAGCATTGTAATCACTTTCCTTTAAGCAAAGAATTAAAAGATAATAAAAGCCCTAATTAAGGACCTCGTTAGCTTAACTAGATTTTCATATGCAAAGTGATGTTTGCCACGTGCTGCCGCCATCTGAAAATGTTGCCTGGCCCTACTTGGGAAGCACCTGTGCCAACTCCTAACTGCATTTTACTTCTTCATTACACTTATCTTTTTACTCTTTCCTCCTCCTTCCCCCTCTGCATCAGAGTTCAGTAGACCTGAGCTGGTATGGGGCTGCTTTGTGCAGGGCACACAAGAGACAGACAGTGTACCTTAGGAACCAGACATAAAGAATGTACATGAGACCACGGAAGGTGGAGGGGAGTAGAAAGGATTGGTAAGAGTCAAAGGCACACAGCTTCAGCTCAAGAGCAAGAGGAGGACAAAGAAATCACTAAGGCCAAGCTGGTTCCATGGCTGGTCCAGGGGCACGATGTGTCTGAATCCAGCTGAGCACAAGGATGCCTTGGATGGGTCTATACAGTCACATGGCAGAGCTGGAGAAAGGGACATGCTGGCTGTGGTTACCCTAGGTCTTGCCCCTGTAAAGAACTTAGGTAGGATTTAGGCAAAGCCTTGCATTAAGAGTTTGGTTTCATGCTTAACTAGAATCAAAATTTGGATCTTTGGAGACATTTTTTGAGGAGGGGCTTTCTAGTGTTTTCATATTGATCCCAAAAGAGCTTTGGTGTGGTCTAGCAGGTGGACAGGTAGCTGCTTGGGGATGTGCTTAAGAGAAGCAATTAGCAAATTGCTAATGTGAGCAGGTGAGTGAACAAAATGACTGCTCACTGCCACGTGAGAAAGCAGCCTGGCTCGGCTGGGCACAGAGCACTCAGTTATCTGCAGCAGGCAGTGCCCAGCAGAGGCCACAGCAAAGCCAGGAGCAGGCATCTGCCCGACTGTAACAATCTGATAAATTCCTACAGCTGGGAACTCAGCACGAGATGGGAATCGGGATTTTCATCCTCGTTAAAACTGTAATCGGAGCCTCATTCTACTTCGTTTAGATCCTGCTGTGAACGTGAGCAAAGCTGGCAGGGTGCTGAGCAGGGAGGTCACCCCAGGGCGATGGCGAGGTGGCATGGCAGCCAGAAGCAGCAGGAGGCTGGAGGGAGGGCGCCAAGACAGAGAGCGGTGTAGCCTGTATATGCCTCATGCAGGTATGCAAAGACTCCTGTTGTGAGGTCCCCAGCTTTCAACTGTTTTATTTATTTAGAGAATAAGAAAGAAAACATTGCAGTGCTGAGCAGAGAGGGATTTGAAACAGAGCCTTGAGCTTGAGCACCTCAGTGCAAGCAGCTGGGCACTTTCAGCCCAAACCTGTTGCACCTCAGATCCTTGTCTGAACCCTCAGTGATACAATCAATAGCTCCCATCTTAATCTTTAGTCCAGGCTAAGACTTAAGGAGACTTGCTATAGCATTACTGGAATGGAGAGCAGGTCAATCTGCTTATTAGCTGAGAATTTTCTCTGTTTAATGTAATTGATTATTGCCTTGCTTCTGCAAAACATGGGAATGGCTCAAAACAGAGGGTTTCATTTAGTTTGAGAACAGTAAAAAAGAGCTAGAGAATCATAAAATGATTTGGCTTGAAAGGGACTTCCAAATGTCATCTAAGTCCAACCCCTCTGCAATGAGCAGGGACATCCTCCACTAGGTCAGGTTGTTTGTCAAGCCTGACCTGGAACACCTCCAGGGATGGGGCCTCAACTACCTCCCTGGGCAACCAGTTCTAGATCCACCTTCTCTTGGTGGATGAGAAGCTGGACAGGAGCCTACAATGTGTACTTGCAGTCCAGAAAGGAAAAAGCCCACATCCTGGGCATCCTGGGCTGCATCAAAAGAAGCATGATCAGCAGAACAAGAGAGGTGACTCTGGCACTGTGCTCTGGTGAGGCCTCACCTAGAATACTGTGCCCAACTATGTGACCCAGCACAAGAGACACATGGACCTGCTGGAGTAGGTCCAGAGGAGGGCCACAAAGATGATCAGAGGTCTGGAGCAGCTCTCCTATGAAGACAGACTGGGAGAACTGGGGCTGTTCAACCTGCAGAAGAGATGGCTCTGAGGACACCTTATAATTACATTTCACAATCTGAAAGGGACCCACAGGAAGGCTGGGGAGAGATGGTTTTAGAAGAGCTTCTAGCAATAGGACAAGTGACAATGGTTTTAAACAAGAGCAGGCTGGACATGAGGAAGAGGCTCTTTACAATGAGAGTGGCACAACACTGGAACAGATTGCCCAGAGATGTGATTGAAGTCCTGTCCCTGGAGACATCTGATGTCAAGAGAAGCATGGCTAGCAGGTTGAAGGAGATGATTCTTCCCCTCTACACCACTCTCATGAGACCCCAACTGGAGTACTACATGCAGTTCGGGATCCCCTATTACAAGAAAGATATGGACATGCTGGCATGTGTCCAGAGAAGGGCCACAAGGATGATCAGAGGGCTGGAGCACCTTTCCTATGAAGACAGGCTGAGAAAGTTGGGGTTGTTCAGTCTGGAGAAGAGAATGCTCTGAGGAGATCTCATTGGGGCCTTCCAGGATCTGAAGAGAGCCTACAAAACAGCTGGTGAGGGACTTTTTAGGATGTAGGGTAATGATACGACTAGGGGGAAATTGATCCAAGCTAATGGAGGACAGATTTAGATCAGAAGTTAGGAAAAAGGTCTTCACCAAAAGGATGGTGAGACACTGGAACATGTCGCCCAAATAGGTGGTGGAAGCCCCATCCCTGGAATTTTTTAAGGCCAGGCTGGATGGGGCTCTGGGCAATATGATCTGCTAGAAAATATCCCTGCTCCTGGCAGGGGTATTGGAACTAGATAATCCTTGAGGTGTCTTCCAACCCTAACAATTCTATAATTCTATGATTTGATGTGGCTCTGGGCATCCTGATCTAGTTGGAGGTGTCCTTACTGCATTGGGGCTGGGTGAGGTGACCTTGAGGGTTCCTTTCCAATGCAATCTGTGAATATGTGAATTAGCTGGGAATTTTCTTTGTTTAATATAATTGATAAGTGTCTTTCTTCTGCAAAACATGGGAGTGGCTCAGAAGTGGGGGTTTCATCTAGTTAGAAAACAGAGAAAAGCTATAAATGAATGATGAATTTGGAGGCTTTTTATGATGAAGTCATAGCAACAGTGGACAAGGGAAGTGCAACTGACGTCATCTACCTGGATCTGAGTAAGGCACTTGACTGGACCACTCGCTGGATAAGGAATTGGCTGGATGGTCACATGCAGAGTGTGGCACAATGTCCACCTGGAGACCAGTGCCAAGTGGTGTCCCTCAGGGGTCAGTGCTGGCACCAGTGCTGTTTAACATCTTTGTCAGTGACATGGACAGAGGAATCAGTGCAGCCTCAGCAAGTTTGCAGATGACACCAAGCTGTGTGGCACAGTCCACTTGCTAGAGGGCAGGGATCCATCCAGAGGGACCTGGACAGGCTGGAGAGGTGGGCCCAGGCCAACCTCATGAAATTCAACAAGGCCAAGTGTAAGGTCCTGCAGCTGGGTAGGCACAATCCCAAGCACAAATCCAGGCTGGGTGGTGAATGGCTGGAGAGAAGCCCTGAGGAAGAGGACCTGGGAGCCAGGGTTGATGAAAAGCTCAACATGAGCCTGCAGTGTGCACATGCAGCCCAGACAGCAACCGAGTCCTGGGCTGCATCAAGAGCAGCATGGCCAGCAGGGCAAGGGAGGGGATTCTGCCCCTTTACTCTGCTCTTGTCAGACCCCACCTGGAGTACTGTGTGCAGTTGTGGAGACCCCAACACAAGAAGGACATGGAACTGTTTGAGCAAGTCCAGAGCAGACCACAAAGATGCTCAGAGGGCTGGAGCAGCTCTGCTATAAGGACAGACTGAGAGAGTTGGGGCTCTGCAGCCTGGAGAAGAGAAGGCTTCCAGGAAACCTTGAAGTGGCCTTCCGGTATCTGAAGGGGGCTGGGAAGAGGACTATTTACAAGGACTTGTAATGACAGCATGAGGAGTAATGGGTTTAAACTGGCAGAGGGGAGATTTAAAGTGGATGTTAGGAAAGAGTTCTTTCCAGTGAGGGTGGTGAGGCACTGGCACAGGTTGCCCAGGGAGGTTGTGGCTGCTCCCTCTCTGGAGGTGTTCAACAATAGGTTGGATGAGGCCTTGAGCTACCTACTCTAGTGGGAGGGGTCCCTGCCTAGGGCGTGGGGTTGGAACTACATGATCTTTGAGGTCCCTTCCAACGTAAACCATTCTGTGATTCTAAACCAGATCCAGACTCCTAGCTGGGAGCATCTCCAATCACTGTACGTACTCATGCAGAAGAGGAAATTACCAACGCACTTTAAATATAGTTTTAAAATAATCAACAACAATCAAAATACTTCTTTTGCATTACAATTTAAGAGTGAGGCAATTGGTTAGTAAGGGTCAGGCAGACTACCTTAATTTGGCCTCCCACCACTTCCTACCTCATGGACCAACAAGTGTCTGTTAACTATTAGAACAACTGCACCGAATGTTGCAATTACTCATGTCAAATGAAAATGTAATGCTGTTAACGTGCATGCTGGCTCCCTGCTGCTACTGCTGATGATTATTGCTATTAGAGCATGACCAAATAGTCATTCAAATATAAACACCAGATTTGTTTTGATGGTGTTCGTGGCTCATTTTATTCGCTTTCTGTGAACACTAACACAAATGGCTTTGGTCTGCAAGACTGTCCCTGGGGAGAGAGACAAAGTCAGGAGCAGCGTTGAGCCAACTGCATATCAGATCAACTATCTGCACTGGGAAGGTTTTGCATGGCTCTCTGGAAAACTTGACAGCTACCTCATCAGAAAAAGCAGAGCTATGCAAGTCTGTGTGTTGCACAATCATGGAATCACAGAATGGTAAAGATTGGAAGGCACCTCTAGAGATCAGCTAGTCCAACACTCCTGCTAATGCAGGTTCACCCAGATCAGGTTGCACAGGAATGTCTCCAGGTGGGTTTTGAAAGTCTCCACAGAGACCTTCCACAAGAGAAGAAGACTCCACAGCCTCCCTAGACAGCCTGGTCCAGTGCTCTAGCATCCTCAATTTAAAGAAGTTTTTCCTTAAGTTCAGGTGGAACTTCTTGTACTCTAGTTTGTACCATTGCCCTTTGTCCTGTCACTAGACATTACTGAAAAGAGGCCAGCTCCATCTTCCTGGCCTCATCCCTTAGATATTCATAAGCATTGATACAGTCACCTCTAAGTCCTCTTTATTCCAGGCTAAAGAGCCTCAGTTCTGACTTTCCTCATAAGAGAGATGGCTCTCCACTGGACTCTCTCCAGTAGTTCCTCATCTCTGATGAAGTGAGGAGCACATAACTGTACACAAAACTCCAGTGCAGCATCACCAGACCTGAGGAGAGAACAACGCTTGACCTCTTGGCCATACTCTTCTTAATGTATCCCACAATACCATTGGACTTCCTGGCCACGAGGGCACACTGCTGGCTCATGGTCACCTTGTTGACCACCAACACTCCCAATCCCAGGTCCTTCTGCACAGAGCTGCTTTCCAGCAGGTCAACCCCTATCCTGTACTGGTGCTTGGGGTTATTCCTCCCCAAGTGCATGACTTTACACCTGCCCTTGTTGAATTTCATGAGGTTCCCCTCTGCCCAACTCTCCAACCTGTCCAGGTCTTGCCTCTGTAAACATTCAAAACCTTCATGGATGCATTCCCGTGTGACTTACTCTAGGTGATCCTGCTCTGGCAAGGAGGTTGAACTACTAAATGGTCTTTTGAGGTCCCTTCCCATTCCTAATGTTCTATGATTCTGTGATTCTGTGTGGTGAATGGAAGCACAGTTTTCTGGTGTGAGCTCACAGTGCCTGAAGAAATTGTTCAGGGGCAGTCCACTGAAGAGAACTCTCACAAAAGTACACTCTTGCTAGTCATTCAGCAAAGGCCCAGGAATAATAACTACATTAAAAAGTGGTACCCAAGTCATTCACAAGAGTTTCTGATTCAAAGCCAACTGAAGGAAAAGGTCTCTTCACACTGACCCAAATGGTTTGTGTGCTACAGAGTAACCCATGGGGCTAAATTCACTACAAGCTAATTAAGATTATTATTATTATTATTATTATTGCTGTTATTTCAATGTTGCCCTTTAGAGGAATTCCTTATCTCTACATCAGTTTCTAGGATGGAAGCTCTGTTGCTCTCTCCACTTTGTCTAAGCTGCTCACTGCAAGTGGGTTTTACCTCCCAAAGATGAGAGCTAATCCTAATGGCCACTGATGCGATTATATTGTGCAGCTGATTGCAGGACCTCTCCTTTGCTAAAGGACGGATGCAGAAGGTGTTAATCCCTGGATGCAGGAGATCAAACTAATTACCTAACTGCACCAAGGCCATGACCCTTGCCAGATGATTTGATAACAGCTCCTGTTTATCTCTTCTGCAGAAGCACATGCTCAGGAATACTGAGGAAAGGCTAAGACTTTTGCACATCACAGAACTGACTTTGAGGCCAGGCCTCAATCTCACAGCTTGAATTAATTTTGACAGGTTTGTGAGAGGTGTAAGCCTCCTCTGAGGAGCACAGTGCTCTGGAGGGAGCTGCTCCTTGGCTCAGAGAGGACAAATCAAGGGCCTGAGTCAGGAAAATGAGTAAGAATGTTGGAAATGCAGTCAGCACACATTCTTCAGAAGCCCTTTTTTGGTGGGAAGCTAAATACAGGATAGTAATATCTGTGATATATAAAAGTCAGACAGACTTTGGACATAAATGTGGAGCTTCGAGGAGTCATTCCCAAGCTGATTTCTAGTACTAGTTCAAAGGAAAGGTTACTAGTTCAAAGGAAAGGTTACTAGTTCAAAGGAAAGGTTATTAGTTCAAAGGAAAGGTTACTAGTTGTGCAGCATGGAAGGAGCTAAGGATGGCTGGAGCATCTCCTCATGCATATTCTTGATTGGATGTTTCTTCACACAGCAAAACAATTGTGTTACTTCAGGCTACAGCACAAATGATGGGCACTGAACATGACATAGAAATACAAAATCATGAGCATCATGAATCCAGTGAATCAGAGAATCACAGAATGTTAGGGGTTAGAAGGGACCTTGGAAGATCTTCTAGTTAAGTGCTCTGTTAGAGCAGCATCACCTCGAGCAGGTCACACAGAAACACATCCAGGTAGGTTTTGAATGTCTCCAGTGGAGGAGACTCCACAACCTGTCTTGGACTGCCTGCTCCATTGTTCTGTCACACTCACTGTGAAAAAAGCTTTTCCTTACGCTCACATGGAACTTCCTATGCTGCACCTTGCACACATTGCCCTTTGTCCTATCATTGGACACTACTGAGAGGAGCCTGGCTCCACTCTCCTGACACTTGTCCCTCAAATATTTATAAACATCAATGATGTCAACCTGCAGTCTCCTCCTGTCCAAGCTAAAGAGACCAAATGCCCTCCCTCAGCCTCTCCTCAGAAGGGAGATGTTCAACTCCCTTAATCATCTTTGACTCTGCACTGGACTCTTTCTCAAGTAGTTCATTGTCCTTAAACTGCGAGATTCAGAACTAGATGAAAGACCATTCACTGACTCTTCCAGCAGAAGCAATGGAAACTCAATGAAGCAATCAGATGATGACATAATGCAAAACAGGGCAAGGAGAGCACAGTTCAGCTGTGGTACTCACTGCCACAGGACACTGGCAAGACCTAAACTGCTATGGGATGAATTCAGCAAGCACAAACTGGACACTACTTGCTCAGGAGGTCTCCATGCTGCAAATCACTGGAGGCTCAGAAAGCGTTACAGAGCATTACCATTACATACTTACACCACTCTTACATTTTTCTCCTGGCATCTGCTGTAGGTCACTGCTAGAGACATATGGGAAAAGGCAGCTAGATAGATCCTTGGTTCTGCCTCGTATGGTAGCTCTGACGTTACTAATTGGGTGGGGTGAGCTGCATGGCTCAGATCCTTAACCAGGAAGTGAGGCATGTCTGTGCTTAGAGAGCTATGAAATGATCTGTTTATTTTTCTTTTCTTCATCATCAACACATTCCCTACCCACCCACCCCCGACACCCTCTCTAA
>VWZE01012315.1:34368-76449 GCA_013396675.1 Eubucco bourcierii | reverse complement strand
CCAATATTTCCTATTCCAAGGAGCCCATAGACCATCCCAAGGAACGGAGTTACTGGAGACAGCCCATTGGAGGGCCATGAAGATGATGAAGGGACCAGAGTATCTCCCTTATGAGGACAAGATGAGAGATCTGGGGCTCTTCAGCCTATAAAAGAGAGGATCTCATTGATGCTTATAAATATCTAAAGAGGGTGGGGTTGGGCTCTTTCAGTGGTGCCCTGTAATAGTACAAGGGGTGATAGTACAAACTGGAACACAGGAAATTTCAGTTGAACTTAAGGAAAAACTTCCTTACTTTGAGGGTGCCAGAGCACCGGAGCAGGCTGCCCAGAGATGCTGTGGAGCCTGCTTCTCTGAAGACTGGACGCATTCCTGTGTGATCTCCCCCTACTAGTCTGTGATTCTGTGAGCAGGAGGTCCTGGTAAAGTCTGAGACAGAGTCCCACATCTACACATGACCAGGAAGATGTGTGAAGAAATACCACAATCGTGCCACATAGCTACACCCATTTGCTGCCCACCAGCAGGAGCAGCAATCCTGGACTAAGTAAATCCAGAAGCTCAACGTGCCAGCACAGCATCGCAAGGTACTCTGAGTATGACCTTCCTATATGTCATTGTGAGCATTAAGATAGCACAGGCATGCAGTGCAACTGCAAATGTGAGATAAAAGCATGCAGGTGCACAGGTTTCTGCAACAGGAAGAAGGGAGAAAGAGAGGCATGTCTGCAAACATTTTTATGGTGCATGTACTTACAGTATTTATCAGAATCCACCCATCCGTGCACTCTACTGGAAAGTGCACCCTGCAAGGCAGTGGTTTGTCTGAAATTAGGTGTGTGTGAGTATCTTCCAGCACTGTGCAAACCAAACAAACAAGCATCTGAGAGCAGCATAAGGGTGAAAGGTCATTTCTTAGGGAGACAGAGGAAGGGTTACAGGACCACTCCTCAGATGGAACAAAGTAGAATCTGGGGAATGATCCTCAAGGAGGGTTTTCCTATGTGGGCAGAGGGAAATCGATTGCAATCACAGTGTTTCTGTGAGCAAAGTGAGATATTTTGGGCAGGCAGGAGAAGGTGGCATCTGTCCCACTCAGAGAGCAAAGAGCTGAGCAGCTGAAAATACTTGTGTCAAATCCCCACTTAGGCATCTCTTACCCCTCCAGCCCTTGTTCTCCCTCCCTGTGCTTCACCATTCATTTCTCTTTCTGCAGCTCTTCAGCACTAGGTCCTTCTCCTGATTAACATTTCAAACCCATTGATAGTTTGTGCTGGCTTAGACAAACTAATCATCATTAGCACTTCAAAAACCTGTCCAGCTTTCCCTCCCAGAGTCACAGGTGCCACCCTCAGCTGTTTGGGAAAAAGATACTGCAGCCACAACAGGCTCTCTCAGGGACGCCATCAAGAGGTACCAGCTCACATCCCTGGTATACAGGGAGATTACAGTCACAGATTGCATCGGGTTGGAAGGATCCTCAGAGGTCATCCTTGCCAAACCCATACATTGAGCAGAAACACCTCCAACTAGACCAAGCTGCCCAGGACAACATCAAATCTGATCACGACTGTCTCCAGGGATGGGGCTTCAACCACATCCCCGGGAAACCTGTTCCAGTATTTTACCACTGTCATTGTAAGGAACTTCCTCCTTGTGTCTAACCTCAATCTACCCTGCTTTAGTTTAAAAGCATTGACCCTCATACTATTGCTATCAGTCCTTCTAAACCATCCCTCTCCAGCCTTCTGGTAGGTCCCTTTCAGATATTGAAATGTAGTTATAAAGTGTCTGCAGAGCCTTCAGGCTGAAAAGCCTGTTCAGTCCCTAGACTCCGGGCTCCTCTGAACTCAGGCAGCTGACAAAGCCCGAGGCCATCTATCAGAAGGGCAAAGGACTGCAGGCACCTTCTCCTTTTCTAGGTCTTACAGCAACATCCTGCAGTACATCAGAGCCTGTGCTGGAAACACTTGTCACTTTCCAGAGAAAAGCTGAACCAGTGTGCTAGATACAGCTGCTTTCTTCCAGCCTGGACAAGCTGGAGAGATGTCCATATATGGGGTTTGACTGGGATTTACAGAGCCTGGTGTGGATATAATCTGCACACAGAATGCTAGGTGTTTTTCCCAGTGACCTGTATCTCTTGTATTTGCAAAGCAGGGAGACAGAAAATAAATAGATAACATGGGGAGCCCATGAGTGATGCAAGAACAGGTGTCTTGGTGAGCTGCCCACATTTGGTCTGAGCTGTAGCCAAGAGATAGAAAGGCTGTAGATAAATAGAGACTAACGGGAGGAAAAGCGCGATGGCCTGGAAGATGCCCTCGGTGACACATGAATAGAAGTCTGCCACCAAATTGCCAGAAGGCTGGGGTGTGCTTCCTTATCTTTATCCTGGAGCTACCTAAATCCTCTCCATCAGGCCAGGTCAGCCCTCACACCACTCATTTTCTAGGAAAGACACTGTGTTTTCTGCACAGGGGAGCAGGTGGCATTCAACATTGCCCTGGGGATGAAGGCTTGTAAAGGTGCCTATGAAATTTCTACCTCACTTCAGCTAATGCCAGCCTGGCCCTGGAGCAAGCTCAGGACCACTCTAGAGACAAAACCTTCCTGACAGCTGCTGAAAAGAAGCAGGTTTGCCCAATAGACTTGCTTTTCAGCTGGGATGGAAGCAGTGGGGTCAACATGAGTGAAGAACATATCCTCCTAGGTCCACCTTGGATTAAAAATTTCACTTTGGTCAGACTGATGTTAAAACAATGACTGGCCAATCACCAGGAAAATAAGACTGCTGAAATTATTGTACCTCAGGTGACTCCCTGAGCCCTCATATGTTATGTTTGTGGAGTGCACATTCATAAGGAGGCTCTGAAATGCCACTGAGCCTGCATACCTCAGAGTCACTGTGGAAAAGCAACTACCTCTCGTGTAGCTGCTTAGTAGCATACACCAAGCCCACACAGAGGTCACGCTGGAGGAAAAGGGATTACTTATAAGGTGACTAAAACCTTCCTACTGAAGCCCAGAACTAATGCTGAACAGCAAAATGATAGGAAAAAACAAACTCACTGCCACATGCCTCAGAAATTGAGGTCTGAGGAATGTGGTTCCCCAGCAAGAACTGTCTAGGTTGGAAGGTGGCTCCCACTTCTCTCAATGCTCTTCTTCAGCTACAATCCTGTGTTCCAGAACCTTCTTTGATCAAGTATCCCTAGAAATGTGGCCATCACAACACCCCGTATCGATCCTGCTGCAAATCAACCCACAAAAAACAGGATTACAACATGTTCTACCTTGCCTCCTTATGGACATGTTGGAGGAAGCCTGTGCAGGGACTGTGTGCTGCAATCAACCCAACAGCACACAGTCCCTGCACGCTTTGGAAGGCACATGTAAGCTGTGATGAACCTGCCTTCGTAGCTTGAGAAATCAGTTGTGAGGGCAGATCAGTTTCAGAGCATGTGCTGTAAAACTTCCAGCCCTTCTGCATAAGCTCACCTCATTAGGGATGTTCTCTGCTGGTTCTCACCAGAGAAACAAGGTTATCTGCACAGTTCTCCACCCTCTGCTGCACAGGACATGCAGGAATACCCTTAAGGCACATTTTTTCCCCTACTTGCCCACCTGAACTCTTCCCTACCTAACACTTTAGTGGACATGCTAGGATGAGGTTTATCTTACAGTTTTTCATGGCCATCACCTGGCAGCAACTGTGAACTTTGCCTGCCTAGGAGATACAAGGGGATGAGGTAAGGTCCAATCTCAGACGTTACTCCACCTGTCCACCACAAGACTGAGCCTGTGGGTGGGAGCATCTGGCCTCCATGTTGCTGTGAGGCAATTCTCAGGCACTGACAACATTTAGGACAGCAGCAGAGTTTCACAAGACAATCTGTGGGTAGAAATGTGTTGGAATATTACAAAAACTGTTAAGTCACTGATAGTCACCCTTTAGCTATGTGGCTCCCTTGTCCCAGCAAATATTCATTCCCTTACACGTCCCCCCCCCACCAGCTTCCCTGTTCCAGCCTGCTATCTTCTGGTCTGAAAATAAAATGCCCTTGTTTATGGCACAATTGTTTGGTTTTAAAGCTAAGCTCCCTGGAGGTTTCAGTCATAATTTCTGGTCTCTCTGCTTGTAATCAGCAAGAGGCTGAAAACAGGATGCCAGTGGCTGTGACAGCATCTGTGCAGCCGAAGGCAGAAGGCTCGGCAATGCAGAGCCGACCAGAGGCAGCAGCTCAGGTCTGTTGCAGGATGCTGTCAGAAGGGGGCAAAATCCATCTGCAGTCAGAGCTTGTTCCCTGCTTCTGCTTCCCCTGCTTTTTCTCTCACCCTGGCATCCCTTCGGCCCTGACCCTTATGATGGACTCTGGTAAGGCTGAACGCTCCTCCACAGGGGCTATCAGAGTGGACACTTTCATACCCCTCAGAAGGGGTGGCTTTCACCCCAGCCTGCAGCTAGGCATGAGGTAGTCCTCTGATCTGCACACCTGGACATGACAGCCTCGTGGCCAAGGGCAAGGACCAGACCATACCATCTGGCATCCTGGAACAGTGTGGTCAGCAGGACAAGGGAGGTTATTCTGCCCCTGTACTCAGCACTGCTCAGGCCACACCTTGAGCCCTGTGTCCAGCTCTGGGCCCCTCAATTCAAGAGAGATGTTGAGGGACTGGAACATGTCCAGAGAAGGGTGACAAAGCTGGTGAGGGGCCTGGAGCACAGCTCTGTGAGGAGAGGCTGAGGGAGCTGGGGGTGTGCAGCCTGGAGAACAGGAGGCTCAGGGCAGACCTCATTGCTGTCTACAGCTACCTGAAAGGAGGTTGTAGCCAGATAGGGATTGGTCTCTTCTCCCAGGCAATCAGCAACAGAACAAGGGGACACAGTCTCAAACTGTGCCAGGGGAGGTCTAGGCTGGATGTTGGGAGGAAGTTCTTGACAGAGAGAGTGATTGGCATTGGAATGGGCTGCCCAGGGAGGTGGTGAAGTCATCATCCCTGAAGGTGTCCACAAAAAGACTGAATGGAGCACTTAGTGCCATGGTCCAGTTGATTGGCTAGGGCTGGGCGATAGGTTGGGCTGGATGATATTGGAGGTCTCTTCCAACCTGGTTGATTCTATGATCTCACCCACTCCATTTCCTTCCACAGGACTTGGAGTGGCCCCAGGATAAAAGAGCCACTGGCTGCCAGCTATGTGGATCAGCGTTAGTAAGTGGGTGCTGTGGGCTATGGTGGCCTGAGCTGCTGTGTGCCTACTACTGAGATGACTGTTGATGCTGAGAGCAGCAGAAGTGACGATGAAGTTGCAAGGTTGGCTCCCAGGAATGGGTGCAAGAAATAGAGTGAGAGGGATAGCCAGCTTCCTTCTGTGCAGTGCACACTTGTGGTCAGATTCTTCATCTTGCACCTTCTGAGGTTTGAGAGAGCATTGGCGAGAAACATGGCAGAGGTAGGATGACAGGGTCCCACTGCACCCAGTGCTGGGCAGTGGGCACACGAGGCCTGATCACCCACAAGATTTGAGCAAGAAACAGCAGAAATGTTATGGGACACAGGGAGCATAGCAAAGTTCTAAATGCCAGTGCATTGCTTTAAATCCTTCTACACACTTTTGGAGGCAGCTTTCACCTTTAGAAAAGCCCAGGTGGACATCATCACACTTCAGGACACTGGAGCTGGCAATCTATGAATGCTTGTGGGGTGACTTCTACCAGTTAAGAAAGCCTAGAAAAATGGGAACAAGAAAGGAATAGGAAAGCAGGCAGTTGCTCTCAGACAGTATTACACACACCACACACCCCCTTTTTTTTTTTTTTCTCCCTTTTTTTTTTTTTCCTTTGAGTAAGCAATATTTTCTCCTTCCTCTCCTCCTCAGCTGGCTTGGTGACTTCTATTTCTGTATACATCAGTGAGTTCCTTCTCCTTACATCATCTGACGTGCCTAGAGCCAAGTCCTGTGAATTTCCTGCAAGTCTTACTACAGCTGGTGGCTGCCCTTAAACCCCCTTAGCTAGCAGAACTCACACAGTTTGCTGGGAAAGAGCTTTTGTTTCCCTCCTCCCTGGTTTCTAGATTTGTCCTTTTGGAGGTCAGGGAGAGGAAGCAATGGAAAATGAGGACTTCCTTAAGGCCCAGTCTTCTACACACTTGTGGTATGGCAGGGGATGAGAGAAATTATTATCTTTATCTCCAGTTTCTGAGTTGTGGTGTAGTCCCCATCCAATATAGGATGTTCTGGGGCTGCTACCAGTGCCAGCAATGGTGTTGCTTTCCTTCACCTGCCAGTAAGGTGCAGGCACCTCTGTGGAGCCCTGACAGCAGCTGTGCAACAGCCACACTACTGCCTAGGAAAAATGTGAGGAACAACTGTTTAGTGTGTAACAGAGTTGGCAAAGGTAGGTACCAATAACCCACCATGCATCAGGATCATCATGGACCTGCTGTGAGGTCTCACATGTCCCCTGCTGGGCAGGGGCTCAGTTTCAAGATTTCCAGCCTACAATATCCACCTGATGCCAGCCCTCAGAGGCCAACCACTGTTCCATGGGGCTGGAACATAACCTGGCTATAATCTGTCCTCTCTCAAGCAGCAATGAGGCTCAGATCAGAGGTTGACAGACAGCACTTTTCTGCTTGTCCCTTGGGATGACCTCCTTTCAAAGTTCTCTGACCGAGCAGAAGAGACTTTAGCAGAGATGCTGTCAGACGAAAATGCCGACGCAAGGTTGGACTGTGGTTGGGAGTCCTTGAGTTAAGGCACCTTAGCAAGCCTGTAGAGCAGAACTGGAGGGAAGCACAGGGCAAGAGCCATCACTTTTGAAGAGAATGAAGGACTTTCATGCCCAGATCCTAAGTCCCCTCCCTGCCCATGCGCAGATGTGTGCATAAGAAGAGATGTATGCTTAAGAGAGAGACAAACTGAGAGCTCCTTTGCTTCTTGCAGATGAGATGGGCTGGAGCAAGGAGACTCTGTACACTTTGCTCGTGTAGCGTGCAGCCCATTCCTGATAATCTGAACTTTTTCCTCTTATAAAAATGTCCCTTGAACAGATAGTAGCCCCCATATAAAACATCCATTCACAGCAAATACAACAGCCCAATAACGAGAAATATTTCACACTTTTGAACTGAAAAACCCTAGAGGAGAAGAGTTGAATTCTCCTCTGAGCAGACTTTAAGAGAGGAAGAAAAGGGCTGTGGTAAGCAGAAAATTGACAAGCCTGGTGTTATTTTCCTTGCCCCACATACTACCCTACCTGCTGGCATTATGTGAGCTGGCTGTATGTGGCACAGCACCCTTGTATGTTTGAAGCAAGCATCCTTGTATTATAAAGAATTTGCAAGTGCCTTGTTGGCCAAAATGCTTAAAGGCAAGTTCCTGAAGATGTTCCTTGTAAATAGGTATGCATAACTGTGTTTATCACAGATCTCTGATTCCTGCTGTGTCCTGCTGAAGGGATTAAGTTGCTGCCCATTCTTTACTCTTGTTCTCAACCATGCAAATCTGAGTAAAGATCTATGGATTAAACTGAGGCTTTGAGGACTTCTTTTCCCCCTCATCACCAAGAACAAACTAGATTTTTCATTCAGACCTTAGATATCCTGCTGAGAAACTGCAGGTCTCTCTTCTGGAGCTATGTGGCAAACAGGAGAAAGAGATGGCAAAAACTCTTTTTTTCCACCTGTGAGTGAGCCAAACTGACCTGGAATCACACAGGAATTAGAGTAACAGAGGAGGAAGAGGCTATTTTTATCAAACCACATTTTTTTGAGGCAAGAAACACATTTTAAGCTGTTAGTCCCCAATTCTCTTTAAATTCTCTGAAGAGCTGGCAGTGGATGGCAAGGCCTGACCTCCAAAAAGAAGTAAGGACAATTAAGAGGGGAACAAATCCCAGGGCCATGCAGGAGTTTTACAGTTGTCACTGTGTGGCACACCAAGGCCTCCCTGAACAACTCAGCAGCAGTGAGGACAGGACTCTTGTTGCCCTGTTCCCAGCTTCCCTGCCACCAGAATGGAAAGAGACATTCCACAAGTCATCGGTTTGCAGAGAAGCTGTAACAGAGGCCTGGCATGATGCAGTGGCATCCAGGGGAGAGGGAGGGAGAGATGAAGGATGTTAGGTGATGAAAGACTGGTTAAGTCAGGATGATTGTCTAAAACATTTCAAAGAAATTAAAGAAAGGAGAAATTAAGAAAGATGTTGAACTATAAGCCTAATTAGAGTAGCAGTGTAGTTATAGTTATGATAGCCTAAGGATACAATTAGATGTGTCTAGAGAGGAGGGCTGATCTTCTTGTTACAGCATAAAGGTAGGGGACAGAATAATATGGGTTGCAGGCTTCTGGATGACTCTGATGTGTTGCAGTGAGTTCTTCTGATTCCAGTGGGAAACTTCCAGTCTCTCTACACCTTGATTTCCATATTTCCAAATATATTTCTCAACCAGCCTGAGGAATTCCTAAGACGAAGCCGTACAAGCAATGGGACCAACCTTTAATACACCTCGGACATGCAATTGGAGATATTAGGGCAAAAGCTGTTACAGGAAAGTAAAACTGCTTGCCAGAAAGAGCCAGGAGCTTAAAAACATCCAAGGGAGACACACTAAATTAACATGAAACATCCAAACCAGTTGTCTTCTAATCTCATCTAATGGCACCTCAATTTTGTGAAGAGATGCTAGAAGACACAGAGCTACTCACTTACGTATTACAGATTGATACTCCTAACCAAAGTGAGCTTGGTAACCTTTGGCCCAGCCCTTGGTCCAGCCCTCAGTCAAACAAGCCAACACATCACAGCATGCAGGCATCAATCACAACATAGCTCTAAGGACCTACCTATCTGAAGGGGGCCTACAGGAAGGCTGGGGAGGGACTACTGACAACGTCTTGCAATGACAGGACAAGGGGCAATGGGTTTAAACTGGCAGAGGGAAGATTTAGACTGGATGTTAGGAGGAAGTTCTTTCCAGTGAGGGAGGTGAGGCACTGGAACAGGTTGCCCAGGGAGGTTGTGGCTGCTCCCTCCCTGGAGGTGTTCAAGGCCAGGTTGGAGGCCTTGAGTGAGCTGTACTAGTGGGAGGTGTCCCTGCCTATGGCAGGGGGTTGGAACTAGGTGATTCTTGAGGTCCCTTCCAACCTTCCCATTCTATCACTCTATGATTTGTCAGTCCCTCTTTGCCCAACGTTACTGCCCTCTTCACTCTGCATTTGTGGGAAAGAGTTGTGACAGTGGGAACAAGAGGAGATAAAGAAAAGATCGAGGCTGACACAAGTTGTGACTGTAGAAACCTTACAGGGCAGGCACAGGCAGCTCAGACCACCCTCTGTGCAGCCTTTACCTGGGGTTCAGTGCCAGCCACAAGGCCAGCAGAAGAAAATCTCGCCCAGCAAACCTCTGCTTGCACTTGGCACCAACCTAGCAGAGTCCTTCAGGCCTCCATCAGCAACTAGCCAGGGAAAATGATGTGGATTTTTTTTCTCACCTAAACACAGCACCAGCACTTTTCCAGCATGTGGAAGCAAGCATTTGAGAGATGCAAGGGGAGATCCTGGCAAAGCCCTATTGCAGTGTGCTAGGAAAGATGTCTGAGTCGGTGACACTTGAGGAAAATTAAGTCTTGTGGCTTACACTGACGTGAGCTCAAGGCTTCTCAAGGAAACGTATGAGCATATCACTGAGACATCCTGACAGAGGACCTGCTTTGAACAGCAGATACCAGTCAGTGATCCAGCAGGTAACAGGACATGGATGGGCAACATCCCCACCACATGGGCAGAGGCAGAGATCACACAGAGGCCCCTTAGGAGTCTTGGCATGAGGCAATATTTACCATGCCACTCGAGTGCCAGCTCTACATTGTCCATGGCACAAAATGACTGACATGCTAGTGCACAAAGGTAAAAAAAGGACAGATTGATTTATTGATCAAGGAAAGACACAGTCTCCTTGACAGAGATGCACTGTCAAACAATGGCAGGACGTGCTGCTAAAAGCCCTCCAGATTGATTACTTTACCTGCCACCTGATCCTTCATCGCCCTGGGCTCTGGCAGGTGAATAGCATGGGGGGTTTTACAGGTGGCTGGGAGTCAGGACTGGAAAATGCACAAGAATAAAAGCTCTAAGGGTCTGGCTAGGACACAGCAGCCCCCCTCTTCCGTGCCTGCTGTGAGTCTGGAAGATGCCTCAGCCCACAGGCCAGCCAAGGTGGCAGAAAGACCAGCAAAACCTTGCTGTGCAGTCAACCAAAAGCAGCACCATGGCAGGTAACACCTGCACATCCTGAAACACTGCCATTGCCCTTCCCTGTCTGTTTGTTTTTCTAGGATTAAACCACTCCTGTCTGTACTCCTGCACCTGCCTTGGGGACGGCCGAGAGCACAGTCAGGCACCTGGCCCAGTACTGCTGTCAAAACCCAGGCTGTGGCAGCCGCAGCCCCAGACATGCACTTGGCCCACCACAGAAGGTAGCACAGCAGCCCACATCCCAGCCCAGGACATCAAGCTGAGGCACCCATGGAAAGCAGCCACCTCACCACCATCTGCAACAGAGTGGTGCCAGCTCAGGAAGGAGCTGTGTCCTGGGGGCTGCTCTCCTCTGTTGCTGCCAGCATTATCCTGTGGCATAGCATGGGCTGATGACAATCAGAGAGTCATAGAGTCATCTCAGTTGGAAAAAAACTCTACCAAGTCTGGTGCTAAACCATGTTCCTCAGCATCACATCTGTGTATCTTTCAAACACCTCCATGGTTGGGGGGTATTTGAATACCTCCTCTGGAGCCTACTCTAGGGTTTGATGACCCTTTCAGGGAAAAAGTTTCTTCTAATATCCATCCTAAATCTCCCCTGGTGCAACTTGAGGCTATTTCCTCCCATCCTGCCACTTATTACTAGAGAGAAGAGACCAACACCCACCTTGCTACAACCTCCTTTCAGATCATTGTAGAGAATGAGGAGGTCTCCACTCACCAGCAAGCCTGCTCTCCAGACCCTTCACCATCTTATTTGCCCCTCTCTGGACGTATTCCTGTACTTCCAATGGATAATCAGAGGGCTGCAGCAGTTCTCCTATGAGGACAGACTGAGAGAGTTGGGGCTCTGCAGCCTGGAGAAGAGAAGGCTTCCAGGAGACCTGATAGTAGCCTTCCAGTATCTGAAGGGGGCCTACAGGAAGGCTGGGGAGGGACTATTGACAACGTCTTGCAATGACAGGACAAGGGGCAATGGGTTTGAACTGGCAGAGGGAAGATTTAGACTGGATGTTAGGAGGAAGTTCTTTCCAGTGAAGGTGATGAGGCACTGCCACAGGTTGCCCAGGGAGGTTGTTGCTGCTCCCTCTCTAAAGGTATTCTGTTACAAGTTGGAGGAGGCCTTGAGTGAGCTGTACTAGTGGGAGGTGTCCCTGCCTATGGCAGGGGGTTGGAACTAGATGATCCTTGAGGTCCCTTCCAACTTTACCGTTCTATGATTCTATGATTCTATTTCATCTTACTGAGGGAGAGTAGAATATGGAAACATTAGTTTTCTTGAACTTCTTAGATTCTCAATTTAATATTTCTGCACTGGATCCCTCTCAATATATGCTGTTGGTTAAGCAGGATCCCCCCCTGTTTGAGAAGAAGTGTGACCAAGCCTCCCTGATGGCTTTCTCAGGAGTCAGCCTGAGTCATTCTAGGTAAGAGACAGGACCTTACCGCAGCAGCAATTGAAGGCAGCCTGGTTAAGACATGACACAGATAACACCCACTCAGCACCACATCAAAGCCCAAAGTTTCTCTGGTGACTGGCAGAGTCTTGACTATGCTGTGCAGATACGTTGAGCAGAGCACATCACAGATTTGTAATGAGCTTGTTTAGAGAGCTGTAGCATCAGACAGGCAGCAGAGAATAAACATAACAAAGAGAATCCTGTAAATGCTTCAATGCTGCCCAATTTACCAGGCACAGTATGTTGGGAAAATGCCACTCCAGAGCTGCTCTCATACCTGTTAAAGGGCTTGATATTCCCAATACGTGCCATCTCTGTCTTAATTCCGTGGGCAATCCGACCAGCTTTGGCTGCACACCAAATCCAGATGGCTCACCACCTCTCTTGTGAAAAGTGTAAATAATACAGCAGACCAACCACAGGAAAAACAGACATCCCAGAAAGGCAGAGATGCAAGAGGCTAATTTGACTTTTGGACAAGCATCTAAATTAACATCCTCCTATCAGCCTCTTTTCTGGACTGCGACAAATGCCATGAATGACTGAAGAATGCCTGATGCAGACACACTGACTGTGGGAAAGGCAGGAGTACAATGGGAGTAGGTGTGAGGTTTTTTCACTGTGGAGAAGGTAAGGCTCCAGGGAGATGTTATTGGGGCCTTTCAATATATAAAAGAGGCTTTAGAGGAAAGATGAAGTGGGACATTTTACTATGGCCTGTAGTAAGAAGACAAAGAGTAAAAGTTTTAAACTGAATAAGGTTAGATTTAGACGGGATACAAGAAAAGAAATTCTTGACTATGAAGATGGTGAGACAGGTTGTCCAGGGAAGTTGTGGATGCCTCTTCCCTAGAATTGTTCAAGGCCAGGTTGAATGTGGCTTGAAGCAACCTGATCTAGCGGAAGATGTCCCTCTCTGTGGCAGGAGGGTTGGAACAAGTTCATCTTTGAAGATGCTATCCAACCAAAACTATTCTGTGGAGCTCTCTGACCTTTTACACTGGAGTTTGGTTTGGCCCCAAGGCCTGAGTAGATCTCCTAGCCCTGCGAATAAGCAAAGCAGCAATGAAAGAACACTATCAATAAGAGCAATCATAATTCTGTTTCCTCTTTCATTGGCACTTTTATTCAAAGACCTCAAAACCTTTTTAAAATAGTGCAAGATTAATCTCATTCATCACCTCATCTCATTCCCTCCACATGTCACAACCCAATTTCACCCTGAACTCATACATATGTACAACTGAGCAAAGACCAATTCTATTGAAAGGAGACTCTGATTTGAGTTTCTCTGGTTTTGGATGGTACCTGGATTTCCAGAGAAGCAGCTGTGTCACAAAAGCAGGGCCCACATTTTAAATGCAGCATTCCCATCATTTAATGGCAGAAAGAGGCATGATTTATTCCCTGAGCCAAAGAAACAGGACTGACAGCTTATTTCTCAGACAGTCCTTTTAGTTAAAGGTGTTTTGGATCTTGCATCCCTTTGCTTTTAGAGATAGAGGATGAGGGAACAACAGCAACCCAACAAGAACAACAGAAGGCAGAAAAAAAGAAAAATTAAACAAACCACAAATAAAATTTCCCTGCAACAGAAGTAATGTTTTGGCTGTGAAGGGATTTCCATTGATAATCTTGGGGATGGGAGAAGAGGAACAGAGGGAGACATATGTCATCATATTTAATGGTGCTTCTAGTTGCACAGTTTTAATAATTAAAGAAGATTCACTCAAGTAGAAAGATAGGATTAAGAAAGACAAAATAAAGGGAAAATGGAGGAAAAAAAAAAAAAACCAAAGATCCTAGGCAGTTATATAACTGTTTTTCCCCTGGGCCTGGGAAATGTTTCCACTAAGTAATCCAAGATGCTGCTTAAGATTCAAACTATTGCTTGCTGGGGAAAGGGAGGGAGGGAAGAGAGAGAATACTGCAACAACATTTGACTACATCTGCTACCCACTCATTATTGTAATAGAGAGAGGCAGGGATAAATCTAACTACACGTGTGAGGGCAGGAATTGGTTGTTGGGCTTCAAAGATGCTATTACATCCTGGAGGAGCAGGGATATACACAGGTGACATTCACCAATTTCACTGGGGCGGAGGGAAATCACACACTGGAATGAAGTTAATAGCAACCCAGAGGGCAGGGTCTATGATTGCCAACCTGATTTCTATAATTGGTGTGATTACTACTATTGTAACTTAAACACAACAGCAAATCACTTGCTTAATTGAATTTTCTTTCTGCGTGTGGCTGGGAAGGGGGAGGACACAAAGGAGAACGCAAATTTCTGCTACGGCTGTGTGAGCTTTCTCAGATATGGAGCTAGCAAAGGGGGTCATGGGCTTGAGGGGCAATCCCAGAGGAAGAAAGGAGAGGTTAGGTAGGGCCTAAGGCAAGGTAGGACAGGTTTTTTTTGGTGTGATTTCCTGCAGGGTGAATGCTCTGTTTCTAAACAGTGCCAACACCTTTGCTATACTGAAAAGTGAAAATTTTGTTCTGGATTTGGTAAATACCTCACAGCGCATCAGGAGATGATAAAGCTTCTCACTGTACTCCTAGGGGGTCAAAGAGATGGCCATGCTGCATCCAGTGCTCTCAACTTTGCTTCTACCATCAGTAAAAGCCAGAAAGGAGTACTTTTTAGATCATCCTGTAAGACCAATTTATTCTCTCCAGCATTTTTGTTTGGTTGTTATTTGTTTGGTTTTGGTTTTGCCTATGGCAGGGGGTTGGAACTAGATGATCCTTGAGGTCCCTTCCAACCTTACCATTCTATGATTCTATGATTTTTTTTAGCATATTTTCAGCAGCCAGAAGCCTCTCCAGAAAACAAACACACAAAAAATCCCCAAACAATAACAACCAAAATCCAACAAAACCAAAACCAAACAAACAAAAAAACCCCAACAAAACCAACCAACCAAACAACAAAACCCAACAAACAAACAACAAAACCCAACAAACAAACAACAAAACCCAACAAACAAACAACAAAACCCCAAACCATACCACATATTGCCATCTGCAATTCTGGAAACAAACATGACCTAAAAGTCTGTGTTATCTCTGGGTCACAGCATTAAATCTCTCCTATAACTTACTCAGAGATTCATAAAGGGATGACAGAAAATCAAGACTGCTCATACCCTTCTATACCTTTAAAGCCTTTTGACATCATATCAGAGCAACACAAAATAACAGAAATAATAATAAGAGGAGGAGGAGGAGGAGGAATGACAGTGGTGATGATTTTAATGGCACAAAATTAGACTCAACAAGTCTCTGTGCATGTTAAGCTCCTGTCTGCTTTGCTCACTACATATAAATCCAGTGCTTATGCACATACAGGTCTGGAGCAGGCACCTACTTGCTCCATTAAAAATCATCTGTTTTCAGATACTATTTTGAACCTGGAATTACAGAATCATCAGCACCTTTGTGCTTTTGCAGGATGAGGAGTGGTTCAAAACAGTGGTTTTTAACAGGACAAACCACTATCCCATATTTGGAGAGTCTAACCAGATTCTGTGCAGGGTTTCCTGTTCAGAGAATCCAAGTGTGCATCCAAAACCTTTAGCACCACCTTACCTGTTCTATGAAATGGGAAACCAGGAAAACACCTGCTGAACTGACTTGAGCTTATTGCACTTGAAATCTTCACAATTCTCTGGATGAGAAACCCTCAGGTTTGTTCCAGGAAAAAAAAAACAAAAAAAACCAAAACCCACAAAAAAACCCCCCAAAAAACCCACAAAAATAAACCCACAAAAAAACCCAAACCCAGACCAAACCAAACCAAAAACCAAAACCCCAACGACACAGTAGCAAATTTTGTTATGATTTTGCTATGCCTGCAATACCAAAATACACACTGCTTTCTTCAGAACTTTTCATACTTAGATTTTATAGTGCACTTTTCACAAAGAGGGAAGCATTACTTTTTTTGATCAGGGAACCTGAGACATAGACAAGCAACCAAAGTTGCAGGTGAGGCTTTGAACAAGTTGACATCACAGAATCATAGAATCACTGAATGGGAAGGTTGGAAGGGACCTCAAGGATCATCTAGTTCCAACCCCCTGACATAGGCAGGGAGACCTCCCACTAGCACAGCTCACTCAAGGCCTCATCCAATCTGGTCTTGAACCCCTCCAGGGAGGGAGCAGCCACAACCTCCCTGGGCAACCTGTTCCAGTGCCTCACCACCCTCACTGCAAATAACTTCCTCCTAACACCCACTCTAAATCTCCCCTCTGCCAGTTTAAACCCATTCTTGAACACCTCCAGGGAGTGAGCAGCCACAACCTCCCTGGGCAACCTGTTCCAGTGCCTCACCACCCTCACTGCAAAGAACTTCCTCCTAACATCCAGTCTAAATCTCTCCTCTGCCAGTTTAAACCCATTGCCCCTTGTCCTGGCATTGCAAGACCTTGTCAATAGTCCCTCCCAAGCCTCGTGGCCCTCCTCTGGACCCACTCCAACACTTCCATGTCCTTCCTGTGCTGAGGGCTCCAGAACTGCACACAGTACTCCAGGTGGGGTCTGATGAGAGCAGAGTAAAGGGGCAGAATCCCCTCCCTTGCTCTGCTGGCCACACTGCTCTTGATGCAGCCCAGGACTCAGTTGCTGTCTGGGCTGCATGTGCACACTGCAGGCTCATGTTGAGCTTTTCATCAACCCAGACTCCAAGGACATCCTTCTGACCATACTCAGATTCTGGCCATCCCTGTAATTTATTAAGAATTGAGCTTAGTACACTTATCTCATGGGAATCTTACTGATAACCTTTAGCACCAGACTTGGTAGAGTTAGGTATTTGTTGGACTCAATGATCTTAAAGGTCTTTTCCAAGCAAAATGATTCTATGATTTTATCCTAGTAAGCCAAATAGGACTCCAGGTATAAATGTAACCTTGCAGAGGATTCTTTCACAATGGTTTGAGTGGAATTTTTTTGTACCACCATGATTCCAACCCTAGAAATAATTGTTTTTCCTTTTAGACTCACCTTTATCTGGCATGGAAAGTAAGAGAAAGGGAAGGGACTCTGGGAAAACACAATCCCTTCAATAATAAATGTTTCCCCTACAGCTGCACAAAATAAAATATTCATTTATCTGATTTGAAAGGGAAAGGATGAAGAAGGGGAAGAACTGACTGGTGCTATGCAAGGTTTACCATGATATATTTGTATTTAAGTTCATAATGCTTCCATGCACCATCTGTTACCTTCCACTCTTGTACATGCTTGTCTTGTTGTGATTCTTTCCTTAAGAAAGGAGACCATAAAAACTGAGTGCTGGTTGTCACACAGGGAAAGGGCACTAGTGACAAACATGATTTTTCACTGAGAATCTTTGGTTGCTTCAGCTGAGTTCTTACCTATTTGACTGTCACATCAAGCCTCCTTCATGCCCTGAGCTTCTAGGGGCATAGAAAGTAAGGATATATGGGACTTCTCCGTTACTGTGATGAGTTTTGGAAGATAAGCCACTTTCAGACTGTCCCAGCTCAAGGAAAAATGTTAATATCACTTGATGGGATACTAAAGTCTTTACGACGGTATAAAAGCACTAGGAAGAGACATGACTATGAAGCATGTCTTTCAGATCAGATTTGGGAAATGGGTCTCCAGTAATGCTGGCATTTGGGTTGGGAAATGTGCAAATACAGGCCATTTATCATTTTCAGATTTTTTTTTCACTCTGTCCAAATAGATATCTGTCTAAAATAACATGTTCTAAACCCCAGCAATCCCAACTCCACAGGAGAAAATCTCAGTCATCCTACAGTGTCAGTCGGCTTTGTCCCCAAGGTTATGGGGAGGGGGGGGAAAAAATGCATTTTTCTTTATTAACCTCAGTTTTGAAATAAGAAAAGAGCCTCAAGGAACTTTGGCTATTAACAAACAGGGCAACAAAAAGGCAACCAAAACTAATGCAAAACCATTTTTCTTTCTCCACAGACCCAGCTCTCCTGTATAAAAATTATCAGCCTGCCCATCTATTCCCATCACAGAGAATCCCACTCCAGCTGTGCTAGCACTCAACAAATGTCCTGTCAAACAGATGGGTTTTGCAGCAAGCTCATTAGGTCTTTCTTGTTAAAGATGCTACTACTACACAGCTGAGTTTGGCTTCCATTTCACCCAGTTCTTCAGAAGGACACACACATACAAATATATCCACAGAGAAAACCAAAAAAATCAGCACTGCTGAAACATTAAGACTGAGAAATAAAGCACTTACAAGTCAAGCCATTCCATATGTTACAAGTTTCTCCTGCACCATTGACTCTAGCCTATTGCACATCCTATTTATCACAGGTTATATATGAAATTGTACATTTCACAGGTAAAATAAGAACAGAGAATCTAGATATATTCTGGTGTGCAATGAGATCGAGTTAATGGTGCAGGAAAAAATCAAGCTCTTGGAATATTCTCAATTCTATCTTAGATTTATATTCCTAATATTACATTACATTGTTACCTTATGCTTCCACCTACATCTTTGTTGTATCTATTTCTTATCTTTCCCTCTATTTGATGTGTAGTGCCTGCAAAGCCTTACACAGACAGTGAACTTGTATGTACCATATGAAATTCAACAGAGGGTCAACGTTTGAGATTTTCACTATAAACTTACCCTAGAAATGGAGAATGGGTTGCATGGAAAGGATCTTATAGATCATCTACTTCCAACCCACCTGCCATGGGCAGGGACACCTTCTACTAGACCAGGTTGCTCAAGACAGACCTGTCCAAAGATCATCTACTTCCAACCCACCTGCCATGGGCAGGGACACCTTCTACTAGACCAGGTTGCTCAAGACAGACCTGTCCAAAGATCATCTACTTCCAACCCACCTGCCATTGGCAGGGACACCTTCTACTAGACCAGGTTTCCTGGCCTTGCACATCTCCAGGAATGTGACATCCACAACCTCCCTTGGCAATCTGTTCCACCACTCATACTGCAAATTATTTCTTTCTAATATTCATCCCCAGGGTGAACCCCTGGGAGGTTATGGATGCTCCCTCCCTGGAGGTGTTCAAGGCCAGGTTGGAGGAGGCCTTGAGTGAGTTGTACTAGTGGGAGGTGTCCCTGCCTATGGCAGGGGGTTGGAACTAGATGATCCTTGAGGTCCCTTCCAACCTTACCATTCTATGATTCGGCTTGACTCTACCCTTCTCAAGCTTAAATCCATTCCCTCTCATCCTATTACAAGAAGCCTTTGTAAAAAATCCTTCCCCAGCTTTCTTGTAGGCCCCCTTCAGATAGTGGAAGGCCACATGTTAGTTTTGGAGTTGTCTTTTTTGTGTGTAATTAGAAGGCACAGCAGCCTAGGCTCCTGAATGCTATTTGGGATCTGTATGTTCCATAATAGCAATTATCATCAGTAATAATTGCAACATATTGCTAAATATATTCTTAAAACTTTCTGAGGAAGAGGCCAGTTCTCTGATATATCTTTGTATATTATACTGGTATCAGGGTTTTTAAGTGTTACAAGACACACCAGGAGTTAGTGCTTTAGCCAGAGACAGGGGCCAGACTGCATTTAGATTTTACTTTTCTTCTCTTTAGTAAGAAAAAGAAGAAATTATATTTTTTAAAAAATGTTAAAACTGTTTAGCTTATGATGTTTCCATAAACTGCAGCCTTCAATGTCAGAGCTTTGAAACTCTCTGTTCAGTGTATACCACAATTGTCTATCCCAGTTAGTGCAGCTTCTTGGTTATCTATGTGCCAAGGGTCATGCTCAAGTTAAGAGTGAAGGTCAGCTCCTGTAGAGCGCCCAGAACTTGCAGCAGTGGAGCAGCTAGAGCACTTCGGCCTTGAGGACTTGTTGTTATACTCTACTCCCATTGTCCACAGCTAATTGAACTTCCAAGACACATTAGCTCTATACAGAGCAATTTAGTCTCTGTATGTAACAAGTCCTGGTAGATTCAGCAGTGGAGTTCTCCACCTGACTGTGTGGCTAATAGATTGGTAGTTAAAAGGCCAAGATATTCACATGTACACATGCTTCAGTGTTCAAGACATCCCTTTTTCCACATACTGGGATGGTTCTTTCAATACCTACGAATAACGGAAATGCCAACATGCTTCTTAATCACAAGATGTTCAAATTCAGAAGCTCTGTAATGCAGGATTCTGACATGCTGCCAGCATCATGAGTATTTGCAAAAGTGAGCTGTCCTATGCCATCATGACACAGCCAAGCAAGTGCTATGCCATCACGACACATGGCACTGCAAGTCATGATTGTGTCTTCCAGCAGCAAGGCTCTCAACCTGCCTGACATATTTTGGTCAAGATGAAAAAAAAAAACCTATATCCATGATAGAGAGCTACCCAAAGTGAAACACAAAAAAACAAGTGGCCACAACAGAGGAAATTTTCTGCCAAGAAAGATGCAGAATGAAGAAAGTAGGTGGCAAGTAAGGCAGATGTTGAAACCCCACATTAACGGGTGCCTGAAGAAACCTAATGCTGATGGACGGGTAGACAGATGCTAAATATGTAATCTCCTTGCAGATGGACAGTAACATGCAAAAGAAAAGCTATCAAAAGGGGAATGTTGCATGTTTGAGCAGATATCTGTAAGCACAGGGAATCAATGAATGGTTGTATCTTTAGCTTTTTCCATTTATGTCATGTCTAGCCCAAAACAGACACCAAGGTTAAGTTAACCAGTTGTGCTGGTTTGAGGCTAACTAGAACATTTTAACAGAGAAAATTACACTATAGGCTGTGAAAGGAAAACATGGTGATGTGTACTTCACTCATAAGCTTGCTGAAAAATTGTTTGGGAACAATAACCAAAATATAGATAAGTCAGTCTCTGCCTGTCTCTTGCTGGAAGAGCAGCTGGGGTGGTCTAGCAGCTTCTGGCTCTGGCTTCCTCTTTGCCCATTAATCTTCACTGACCACTTTTCTTCTAACTCCCCTGGTCGATCCTCCTAATTCACCTTGCATGTAAGGCAAACCTTGGGGTAAGGTATAGGGGTGGGGAGAAGGTGGAAGGGTGGTTGGGAGCCCCTCCTGGGGTCTCTGATTTCTGGGAGGGGAGTTGTATTTCTGTATTCCCTTTAACTTGTCTATTTCTGTAACTATNTGGGGGCGGGGAACTCCCGAACCATCACACCAGTTCATTTTCTGTTTCAGCCATCTCACTGCCACATCCTTTCCTGTCCCTGCCTGATAGGAAAGCACTAAGGAGGATGGCTCTGTAGCCATTGAGATATTTTCAGATTATTGGAGATTACTAGAGTGGTTCAGGTGAAAAAAGAGCCAACCACCTGTGTACACAAGGCAAAAAATAAACCTGCTTACTTCTGCCTTTCATGATTTCCATCTGCTCATTCTCAAACATCTCTATGGTCCTAAGCCGCATGGAGAAGCTGTTTTTTCTAATACAATAACTACTGGAAAACTCCCAGGAAAGTATATTGTAGGCTGATTTCCAGACCCCAGGGACAACTTGATAAACGTTGAAAACTGATTCTGATACTTGGCAGTGCTTTAACCAGCCTCTGAACTTTGAGGGCAGCTGTCACCACCATGACATCCCATCAGCCATAGAGAGTCCAGACCTATGTCTGAAAATCATCAAGACTATCTAACACACCCTTTTGAGAAGATGGCAGGTGCTACCAATTCGGCCTGCAGCATCCTGTTGGAGCTTGCTTTGTGACACACAGAGAAGCAACTAGATATGTGACAGAGGAAAAACATGTGCAACAGCCAGCCTAGCAGAAAGAGAAACCAAACAACAGCTGAAGGATCATTTGTACTCCTGGGAGATAAAACACATGGCTCATTGCTATCCACAAGCAAAACTCATCAACGTCATTAGTGAGCGCAGCTCTGTTCAGTCAGGTTGTGCTCATTACAGTAGATTTTTCAGTCACTTCTTTTGTACACAATTATGTGGTCAGCAGAGCCTAAACTTCTTTGCACACAGAGTTTTGTCTCAGCATGAAACTGTCTGCACACTCCACAGAGATTGGACCTTGGGATAAGGGCAGCTGTGATCTGTTCTCCTCTTGGAAATGACATGACAGGTACTAGCCACTGTCTGTACCAGCTGGTGAATGCCCTTGTGCCCAGGGCCACTAGCAGAGCTGAGTGTAATAGAGCTGCAATGGCTTTTAAGATAAGAGATGATACCTGGATGGAGCTCCTTTGGTGGTAATGTGCAACGCCCTTCAGTACATTCTACCACTGCCTGGTATATAGCAAGATACCAGGACTGGAGGAAGGTGTTTAGAGATGGAGAGTTTTGAAAGATGACTCCTGGACGTTGAAGGTAGCAGAGAAAGTTTGGAGGAAGGAAGATTCCATTATCTGAGGAGGGTCAAGTTAGACATCAGTTTAACAAACTGAATATCCAGAATTCCATGGGTCTTGATGGGATGTACTCTTGAGTGCTCAAGGAGCTGGCAGAAGTCATTGTTGGGCCACTCTCCATCATCTTTGGATGGATAGACCAGGGAAGGACAGTGGACATCATCTACCTTCATTTCATCAAGAAGAGTGTGGTCAGCAAGTAGAGAGAGGTTTTCCTCCTCATCTCTTCAGTTCTGGTGAGGCCTCACCTGGAGTAATATGTCTAATTCCAGGCTCCTCAGTTCAAAAAAGACAAGGAACTGCTTGAGAGGGTACAGCAAAGGGCTGCAAAGATGATTACGGGATTAGAACATCTCTGTTAGGAAAGGACTCAGGGCTTTTTATCCTGGAGAAGACCGAGGGGACATCTTATCAATGTTTATAAACACTAAAAGGGTGGGTGTCAGGAGGATGGGGCCACTCTTTTTTCAGTGGTGCCAGAGACACATCAAGAGGTAACAGACACAAATTTGAACATAGAAAGTCCCATGAGGAAGAACATTTTTTGCTTTGAGGGTGGTGGAGCACTGGTGGTGTCTCCACATCTGGAGTCATTCAGATGCTTTCCTGCTCTAGGTAAACCCACTTTGGCAATTGGGTTGGCCTAGCTGATCTCTAGAGGTCCCTTCCAACCCTTGTCATTCTGTGATTCTATGAAATAGGGAGTGACTGGTGTGCCTACACTAAATGTGTCCCCACCTTCCCTAATGGGTGACCTTCTCAAAATTACTCCCTTTAGGACAAGTTAATGCAGCTGCAGGAGTCAGAGCCAACTTTTAATCCCCTTGCCACTATGATCCCAAACTGTAAGGGAAAAGATGCAGAAGAATCTGAAGGTTTAATTCACATGCCTCATTGCCTTTCTTCTCCTGGGTCATCCTGTGATGCAGCCTAAGGAAGAGAGGGTGGGTGGGCATGATCTTTTGGGACTGTCCCTCTGTTTTAGAAATGCAAGAAACCTCAAATCCAGGCTTTGTGGAGAAAGGGATTAAAATGATCTCCTGAATGTACAAAGGCAAAGCATAGATTGCAGCAAAAACAATCCTGAGACAGTGGAGAAATTCAGGAGAAGACACTGAATAATACAGAATTATGTGTGCCATGGACACTGGCAGTCACAACAGTAAATACAGCAGATGTTTAGATATTTTGAAGATTGCAGTCTGTAGTCTGGGCCCTTAAAAAATCTTTCATACAATCCTAAACAGTTTCTCTTTTTCTGCTTCTTTCCATTTCCTCTATTTGTACACTTTGAGGACTTTCCCCCCCCCCCTTNCCCTCTTTGGGCCCTCCCCCCCCCCCCCCCTTTTTCTTTTTTCTTTAGTGAATCTTTTCTTTTGTCTTCCTCCTCCTCCCTTATCCAGCCTCTTCACTCCCCTTTTCTCCAAGCATGTGCTGCCCATGGGCTCACCCTTCTTGCCCTTCAGGGGGGCACCAAAGGAGCACATCTGAGCTGAACTTGTCAGACAGTAGAAATTTGATAAATGTCATCAGAAAGAAAGATGATAGAAATTACATAGGTTTCTCTTTCCCTCTTTTCAGTAACTGTGCCTCAACAGCCATACCACCCTGCAACAGATCTGACAAGCTAAGCAGAGCTGAGAAACAAACTGTCACCGTTTGGATGGGGGAAAAAAAAAACCTGCAAATAACAGTGTTAGTGACTCAGAAATGCAGTGGTGTTGCCACAGAGTTCTAGGAGGGAGATGCTGAGTGCAGCTTTGAAGTGCCCCCTCTATGAGCTACCAAACCTTGTGCTAAGTTTTAAAAAGCCCCAAGCACTTATAACCTTCATTTGACTGAGAGGGTCTTTGGGTTTGTCAGTGTGGGTAAGATTTACTGCTATGTAAGGTGTGGTTTTGAGAAAACCTCCCTGCACCCATTAACTCCCATGTAGCTCATCCTCTCGAGAGAGGCCAATGGCCTCATTCACTTGAGCTCCTTCTGAGGGGTTTTCTCAAGAGTATCACCAAGGTTGGAAGAGACCTCAAAGCTCATCAAGTCCAACCCGATACCACAGACCTCAAGACTAGACCATGGCACCAAGTGCCGCGTCCAAAACCACCTTGAACACCTCCAGGGACGGTGACTCCACCACCTCCCTGGGTAGCCCATTCCAGCAGTCAATGACCCTCTCAGGCAAGAACTTTCTCCTCACCTCCAGCATAAACTTCCCCTGGTGCAGCTTGAGAGTACATACAACCCAAATCCATCACCACAATGACAGCTACTAAATTCCACATCTTCCACTACATTTATGCAATTTGCCCACCTGGACTAAACTTTAACCTTTAAAAGTCACTCTCAAAGACAGGATTTAATACCAATCTAAGAAAAGAAATCTGCTACCCCAGGGAAGTGGTAGAGTCATCACCCCTGAAGGTGTCTGAAAATTGTGTTGACATGGCACTTTGGGACATGGTTTAGTGGCCATGGTGATGCTGTGTTGATGGTTGGGCTTGATGATCTGAGACCCATTTTCCAATCTTAATGATTCTATGCTTCTAATATCATGGCTGTGTTATAATCCCATTGCTGTACATCATCTTTGTACAGCAACCTATGGAGCCATTCCTGTTGGAAGCAGTGGCAGCTGTATGTTGGTTTAGCTGATGTGGTGGGAGGAAACTCTCACTCTGTTAAACACCTGCTATATTCCAGCACAGAGGAGGCTGCACTTTGGTACCGGTACGAATATCATGCACGTCTTCTGTAAGGAAGTATGGGATCAATGAAATTAAATGAGCTACTGAAATATATGCTAATATTCCAACTAGATACATAAACCAGAAGACTGGGTGGTTTGAAATGCAGTTTATGAATATGCAACACTCAATTTAAAATAATTGTGCAGTTCAACAAATACAAAAAGGAAAAAATTTGGGACAGACTCTGTTTGGTAGTCTTGTTTAATTGGCTATAATTTCTACTTCACAGCAGTATGGATTTTAAAATGTGTCATAACCAGAGTTGGGAAAGTTACAGAGTCTGGATTACATGAGAATTTTCCCCTGTTAAAAGATGGTTTCTCTGACCATCAAGCTCCCCTTTCTTTCACATTTGCTTTCTGCACACTCATTCAGCAATTGGGAGCTGCTCCCATTAAATGCTGGCAGAAAGCCATTTCCAGCTTGCCAAACCACGTATTGGTAATGGAAGGGAACAAAGAAGAAGCTGAAACACATCTACACACTCATGTCGGAAGCAGTACTTTATACTGGACCAGACTCTGCTTGTCAGAGCAAAGAGGAGGAGATCCAAAAATCTCTTGCTGTAACTCTAGCCCCAAAGCCAGGAAAGAAGCCACTTAAAAGGAAAGGTAAAATGTTTCTGTGCATACAATTGTTGTATGCAATCATAGATGCACAGATTACCTTTAAACTCCCATCCAGCCAAAAAGCTGAACAGCTGCCTGCATTCCTAGCAGGAGTGCTTTGGGACAAGCCTGGAGGACGAAAAAGCTTTAAACATGTTCCAAGTGATCTAGTCCTTATCTGTTCCCTTGTCATAAATTGATTCTTCTTTCAGAGAGAGTGAAGACTACTGGTTTCTTCAAGACTCTCTCTGGCCACAGGAGATAGCCTCAGGCATTCTGGAAAACAGGGCAAGAAAGTGTGATCTATCACAACTAAAGCAGATCCAAAAGCAAACCTCTAATCCTTACCACTCAACTGATTTATAGGAAAACAGGAGGGAAAAAAAACAAAACAAAACAAAACAAAACAAAGATTAAAAAAGGGTGAAAAAGAATTTAAAAAGAGGAAGGGGGAAGAAGGGGAAAACCCAAACACAAAAAGAGCTACAGAAGTAATCAAACGATCACTGCTTGAGCAAAGTCAAGACACCTGCCCTCAGCTCACAGGCATTTTCAACAGAGGATGCAAAACTACTGAGTGTGAGTAAATCACTGCAAATTATCCTTCCAGGCCTAACAATGAACCCAATGTCTTTTTAGAAAACAGACACCAGCTTGTTTATGAGAAAATAGGATGTAGCAAGTGGGAGAGTGAGAGTAGCTGGCAAGAGGAGGAAAAGAGGTGATGATGGCCATGTTACTTTCAAACCCTCAAGACCTAGGAATCAGCCTTTTGTCTGTGCTGTCTCAGCAGGACGTGGACAGGTGAACACAGTGGCTGCTGCATGGGGGATGCTTTCATCCACTGCTGATGGAGGAGCAGTCCCTGTAGCATGACTCCACTTCAGTTAGGTGTTCCTACACCATGTTGGTTTGATTTGCTGTCTTCTACCCGATTCCTCCATTTGCTTAGCTCCCTGATACCACAGGCACGATAGGCCACTGACATCCCAGACTGACTCAAAACTAGGTAGAGATCAAGGACAAGAATTGAGGTACCCCTGATGTACCCCAGAATCACCACAGCTGACCTTCTATAATTCATTGTCACCTGTCTTTGCCCATGACTGTGTGGCTGCAGCACAGACCCAGGTCAAGACTTCAGAGATGCTAGGAAGGCAAGCCCATGTCTTGGCTGCTCTAGGAACAAGGATGAAAATAATAAATACGCCTCTGCTCCAGATTAGCACCGTCTGAGTTCACATTACACAGCAAATCCAGCATGTTCTTCCACAGCATTATTCCCCACCCTGCCATTCCTTGGCCCATACAGAAATGCTTCCTTATTCCTGACAAAGTGCAGTCTCTTGCACATGTTCTTTCTGAATTTCAAGCATTTTTTTTTTCAGGCAATGTATGCATTTTGTCTTAGCCCTGTCCACAGGCATGGCTGCAATCCCACAAACATGAAAAAGAAAAGCTTCTTTGCTATCCTAGCATCCAGTTTATGAAAGAAAACACTGAGCAATAACCGAGATAGGACTGATCCCTACCACTCCACACATCTTCCGCTTTGACAGCCAACAGTTGGTAGCTCATGCCTGACCACAACAGATATTGCAAGCATCCTTTGGTATTTCAACAGACTTTCTCTAATGTGTTTATGGGAAAGGCATGAGACTGTCAAAAGACTTAATAAAGTGAAAGTATAGGATCTCTAGTGTTTGTATTTCATCAGTCAGACCAGTTTTCTAGACAGAGGAGGAGATGAGGTTGGTTAGAACCGCATCAGCTTAGCTGGCTCTGCCTTGGGGTACAAGGATGGACTTCTCTTGGCATCACTTCCATCTTCTGAGCTGAGCTAGTAGCACAGAGATCTTGGGGTGGCAATGCCATGCACTATACAATATGGACAGCTTGGTGAAGAAAAGGTGCTTTTGACATGCAGTGAAAGGCACAATACCAGAGAAAGAGATGCTGCAACAGCTTTTGGGAAGCAGAATCAGCTGTTGTGAGTTTAAGGTTTCCAGAAAGATTCAAAGTTCTGCAGTTGCAGTTTCCCATTACTCGCTGGGGCAAAATCTTTTATGGTCGCTAACCTCAAAGACTTCAGTGATCTCCTCAGTGCTCCATCATCACGTATCAGTAACTACAGAGGTATTTGCTTCAGCCTGCTCCCTCTCTCATCCTATCTATCTCTTCTGTTGGAGGGCCCACCTTTGCCTTGCTAACTTACCACTGTCTGTTTACTTAAGAAGGAGAGTGGGGTTGGGGAGGAAGTTCTTATCCATTACTGAGCTGGTAAAGCATCAGTGAATATGCATTATTAGCCTATTTTAACTTAATCTCTTGCTGAACATACAATAACTGTCTGAATAAATCACTTGTACAGGCCAACAAACAGGCCTTGTATCTTAGAGAATAATGTTGCTGAAAAATGCTGGCAGTCTTGTGCATTGCTGGCATTAATATCAAGCCCTCCTCTCAAAACACCACCGAAACAAACTCAAATCTTCCCTTGCAAATGCATCTCCTCCCTTACTTGCTGCTACTGCGTTGGTCAATCATCTCAGTTCCCTGATTTATGCACCTTGATTCTGGTTTGCCAGTTGGAAAGTGCAGAAGAACTTTGAGTGCCTACTTATTAACTGTAGACTCACAAAGCCCTTAACTTCCATACAGCCCATTCCACAGCCAAAACTGTCAGACCCATTTTCATCCGCTGCTGATCCAGGTGACACTCTTGCAGACACTCCACTTTCGAGGACACGGGAACATTGCTGATACATCTACTAACCATCTCCTCTTGGTCTCATCCCTCAGCTTGTCACCATCCTCACTTTCTACTTTTTCTCTTCTGCACCAAAATCTTTAGCTCCTACCACCATTCCTAATACACACAGCCCTTCAACTGCACTCCAGGTAGCCTCTCACAGAGAGAAGCATCAGTCCTTGTAAAGGGTGGGTGAACATTCATCCTGTCTCCCATGTATCACAGTTGCTACTAGAGGAGGACCCAGGCACCAGTTCTTACTCTCCACAATTTCACAGTTTTGCTCTGGCAAACCTGTGACAGGGAAACACATACAGGCACACCAAGGCAGGAATGAGGAACAAAGAAGCCACAGTAGCCAGAGTTGAAGAGGAACAAGTTTGGACTGAAGCCAGGCAGATTGGATGATTAAAAGAGGAAAGTGTTTTCATAAGGAGGAAAAAAAAATGTCCCTAATCTTTCTTTCACTGGGCTTTTTGGTTTGGGATTTGTTTTTTGGTTTTTGGTTGGTTGGTTGGTTGGTTTTAATCTTGTGTGTTTTCAATTTCAATCTCTCTCTCTCTTTCTTTCTCTTTCCTCTTTTTGAATATATATTTGCATCACTGCCACAGGAAGCAGGAGAGAACTCCTGCAGAATAAACTGTTCAGCAGAGCAGCCTGGTAGCTGGGGACATCAGCAGATGGGAAACGCCACTGTTTTGAATATTCTAACCTTAGTTGTTAAAATCTGGGCCATAGTTTTAAAAAGGTAGCAGACATTTAGGACACAAGTATTGCTTTAGCAGTAAGAATTCTTATTTCTCCAGGTGCAATTTGGGACAGCAGCATTTTCATCCACGGCTTAGTGGTGGAACATTTCGTGCCCATGATTTAACTGCAGGCATAAAATTGATGACCAGCCAGGCACTGATCAAGCAGCATAAAACCTGCATCTGAAAGCAAGTAGGGTTCTGGAGGAGGTTTTGTTCCTGGTTAGTTTTTGGTTTTTGGGGTTTTAGTGGGGGGTTGTTGTTGTTTGGGGTTTTAGTGGGGTTTGGTGGGGTTTTTTTTGGTTGGCTGTTTTTGCTGTTGATTTGGTTTGGCTTTTTTTATTCCTTAAACATGGAAGAAATAGGAACAAAATTCTGTAGAGTAAATCATGTGCTCAAATGAGAGTTTTTGCCTCCGCTATTTCTGGAAATGCATCAGTGAATAACAATTTCATTCCTGGGTGAAGGCATCAAGGCTTTCTGGTGCCACACCCCCATAAAGTCAGAACTGAACATCTCATATGAGACAACATAAATCCTAGGGTGGGATGCCAAGATCAGCACCTGCAAAAGCCTGTTAGCACACCTTAGTGCTACTGTTGTTCTCCAAATGCAGCAGTAGCCAAAGGAGCACTGATGAGTGCGTGGCACTGTGTAAACACATGGAAAAACGCTTTCATTATAAGGCCAGGCACCCAGGAACTGGTATTAGAGGAACTGTAGAATCATAGAATGCACTGGGTTGGATGGGACATCTAGAAGTCATCTCATCCAACCACCCCTGCAGTAAGTGGGGATATCGTCAACAAGATTGTTCAGAGCCCCAACAAGCCTGACCTTGAATGTCTCCAGGGATGCCCCATCTCTATCACCTCCCTGTGCAACCTCCTGCCACCACACAGGAAGGAACTTCTTTTCAATATCTAGACTAAATCTACTCTCCTCTGGCGTTAAACTGTTGCCCCTTGTCCTGTTGCTGCATGCCTTTGTATATAATTCTTCTCCAGCTTTCTTGTAGGCCCCTTTTCGATACTGGAAGATCTCCCCAGAGCCTTCCCTTCTTCAGGTTGAACAGTCCTGACTCCCTCAACCTGTAAAGACTGCAAAAGATTGCAAATTGGAGAGTGGATCAGAAATTACTATAACCTTGGACCACGTAGAGATCCCCAGTGCAATCCTACAGCACAAGTGCAGCCACATAGGCAGACCAGCAAAGGCAGGAGCTTGAGCACAGAGCTGTGGTGGCTTCCCACTGGCTCTTCTGAGGACACTCCCAAGCCTACCATTCCCATATAAAAATCCCTGTGTTTAGGATGAGAAGAAATGGCTTCAAGTCACACCAGAGGAGGCTTAGATTGAACATCAGAAGAAACTTGTTCGCTGAAAGAGTTCTCAAATCTTGGAATAGGGTCCACAGGGAGGTGGCTGAATCCCCATCCCAGGAGGTATTTAAAGGATGCAGAGATGTCATGTTGAGTGACATGGATTAGCATCAGCCTTGGGAGAGTTAGATATTGTTTGGGCTCAATGATCTTAAAGGTCTTTTTCAATTGAAATTATTCTTTGACACTAGATCACCTGCTCAAACTCTCTCTCCTTCCATCTTTGCCTCTCCAGTTTAACAGTGCAGCTAAACCCTTACCTGCAGTCATTCCAGTTTATTAAGCTCCTATTCAGTAAAAATCAATCCATCTGGTTTACTTCCTACGAAAGGCAAACAGGTACCCCAGAAAAACCATTTGACATGTGTGTTTTCTTTAGTTCTGGCACAAACCTCCCTCTGTGTCAGAAGCTATTTTAATACAGATACAAGAGACTGTTTCCCTCTCTGCATTTTTCATGCTTGTCTTTCTAAAATAGTCCACTCACCTGGAACACCTACCATTTTATGAGACACAGGGAAATGGTATTTTACAGACACACGCTATTTTCTCTTCAGAAAACTTTGCTTTTGTTCTTTCTTGTTCTGTTGCTTTTCTTTGATTAAATAAAGCCATCCAGTACAGAAACACAGGTCTGCACTTTGTGCTTGAACACTAAGACAAACAGCAATGTTGCCACGGATTATTATTATTTTTTTTCTTCTTTTAACTCCAAATAAAAATAAACAAACACATCTTGGCAGTATCTGGAATAGAAGCTAGTGAATAATTCACAATGAATAATTGATTTGTTGAATTTAGCTTAGTGGGTTGTTTTCTTTTTTTCTTTTCTTTTTTTTTTTTTTTTTTTTTGTTCTGCTGGTGGAATGTACACAACCAGATGGTGAGTTCAGTAAATGTATTTGTTTTTTCAATTTATTTGATGGATTTTCACCTCCCCCATCCCAATTTTTTCCCCCTTCTAAGGTGAAGTCTGAAATTCCAGATGGTTTGACTAGTGGCCAGATAAGTCACAATGTATTGTTTCAGCTTCCTCTTTAGAAAGCTGGCAAGAATGATAACAGGAGTAGAAAAATGCATACTTGAAGGAGGAAAGTGGAGGGGGGAGTTGGCAGTTTGTATCAAAGAGAAGACAAATAAGGGGAGGTGTGATAATAGTCTATAAAATAGTGAATAATACAGAGAATGGAGGTGAAGAGTTACTGTTTTCTCTTTCATAATGCAAGAAAAAAAAAAGAGCAGTTAATGAAGCTGAAAGGTGGTGATTACAAATTTACTAGAGGAATTTCTGTATTTTTTTTTAGTGGAGCACTGAACTCAAGCAAGGGAACTCACTGCTACGTTACATTAAAGCCAAGAATTTAGTAAAAATTAAGCAAGGAACAACGCATTTACATAGGGAACCAAAACATCCAAATACAAAGCCACAGTGCTGATGATGTGGACTACATTACCTCATGCTTCAGGGAATAAACTAATCATAATTATTGATAAATGTGTGATGGTATCTGCCAACTGCAGCAGTTCCCTTACTTTCCAACTAAAAATCTGATGCTGCTTACTTTGATAGGTCAAATCAGGGCTCAAGAGACTTGAAGACTGAATCTCTTTGACAATTGCCAAGGTTGGACAAATTCACAGATCTTTCTAAGTTGAATATTCTCAGTGGAATTTCTAAAATCCAATTTCTATGAATATTTCCACAATGCTGAACTTAATTTTTTTTTATTTCTTTTTTTTTTTTTTTTCCTGGTCATAAAATGAAATTGGTAAAATATCTGTAGAGAAAGGATATTAAAGTGGTATTAAGTGCAGCCAAAGCATATTCACTGACAAATTTGATATAATGCTCATAAAAATACAGTTTGCATTATTTACCGGCAAATACTTCATGCAGGGGCAGAGCTGGTAGCATTTTTCCACAGGGTGAAATCTCACTAATTACATTGATATTAATGGTCAGAGAGTGTTCTTTTTGACTTCAGAAAGAGCTCCTTCAGGGGAACAAAACTTTATTCTGCAAGTGTTTAAACATGAGAACCCTTGGAGCATGGCTCAAACCTGCAACAGGATGACAGCACCTAAGGATCTAAAAGTGAGAGCTGTCTAGAAATGAAAGAGAAAGAAAAGGCAAACTAAAGTATCTATGTTAACTCCAAAAAAAGCCTAACCACAACAAAGCAACATTAGCAGGGAAAGGTACATAATAGTTTAAGGATTATTTTGCTTACTAAAGGTCTCAATTCTGATCCATCTGAAGTCCATGGAAACTTTGCCAGTACTGTGAATCACCTTTGAATTACTCCCAAAAGAATGGACTACCACACCAGGTACCAAAAGTATCTCAAAAATCGTGTTGCTGTTTGGCTTACGTCTGCAAAGAAGCTACTGAATTAAACTGTATTATCTGCCTCTACAAGCTCTACAAATCACTGTCTTCAACAAGGCAGTATAGTATCAAGGCCTGCATAAACCTCTGCCATCCTTCTGCTCTGCTTCTGCTGACTCAAGCTTCTCCACCTATTGTCTTACAGCAGCTCCATTTGCTCACATCTTCTATATTTCATTTACATTGGAAAAAAGAAATACAGGCTTATAAATAATAAATAGATATGTATATGTGTATGTATATGTGTGTGTGTATACATATATATGGGCTTACAAGCTTCTCCACCTATTGTCTTACAGCAGCTCCATTTGCTCACATCTTCTATATTTCATTTACATTGGAAAAAAGAAATACAGGTTTATAAATAATAAATATATATGTATATGTGCATGTATATGTGTGTGTGTATATACACATACACAGACACACACACATATATATATATACACACACACACATATATGGGCTTACAAGCTTCTCCATCTATTGTCTTACAGTAGTTCCATTTGCTCACATCTTCTATATTTCATTTACATTGGAAAAAGAAATATAGGTCTATAAATAATAAATATATATGTATATGTGTATGTATATGCACATATATATGGGCTTACAAGCTTCTCCACCTATTGTCTTACAGCAGCTCCATTTGCTCACATCTTCTATATTTCATTTACATTAGAAAAAAGAAATACAGGTTTATAAATAATAAATATATATGTATATGTGTATGTATATGCACATATATATGGGCTTACAAGCTTCTCCATCTATTGTCTTACAGCAGCTCCATTTGCTCACATCTTCTATATTTCATTTACATTAGAAAAAAGAAATACAGGCTTATAAATAATAAAAATATATGTATATGTGCATGTACATGAGTGTGTGTATACACACATACACAGACACACACACACATATATATATATACACACACACATATATGGGCTTACAAGCTTCTCCATCTATTGTCTTACAGCAGTTCCATTTGCTCACATCTTCTATATTTCATTTACATTGGAAAAAAGAAATACAGGCTTATAAATAATAAAAATATATGTATATGTGCATGTATATGAGTGTGTGTATACACACACACACACACATATATATATATATATATACATGGGTTTACCTTGGCAGTTTCTGTGCAAACCTAGAGTTATCTAATGAGCACATAGTGTACAAAGAGAATGGATGAGGGACGTGGGGATATTATTATAGAGACTACACTGATGCCACCCAACACAATTTGCTCCAAACCCAGCTTCTCAATGGCCTGTAAATAAGCTTGCTGTCTTCTCCCCACAGGCGCTATGGCAGTGAAACACAGCGACTGAGCTGTGGCAGCTGGGCTGCTGAGGAGCTGGGTAAATGAGCCAGCATCACTAGCCAGCTTGAAAAGGCAGAGGTGGAGTACCTTAGAGATCGGTGATGGGGTGAACAATTTATGACCCTCCTCTTCAAGACAAATTCTGCAGTGTGGAAAGCCTGCTCGCCAGTGTTCCCTCCCAACCTTGCCAACTTCCCCTCCTACTCTTTACTTTATAGCGTTCCTCTACCGTTGTCTTGCTTTGACTCTCACTCCCTTCTCCAGTTTGTAAAAGCTAGCGCCGCAGAGCTGGCTGCATGCAAGGGCACCAAAGATGGGACAGATTTAGTGGAGATTTATTCCTTGCTGTTTTATGTGCCTTGAGCTCAGAATTTAACTGCCTGTCATAGTAAGATCCTCCTGTTTCCAAACTCGGAATGCACCATGGCTCTGTTTAGAACTACCTAAGGGATTGTGCTGGTTTGAGGCTAATTAGAATATTTTAATAGGCAAAATTACACTATAGGCTGTGAAAGGAAAACATCATGATGTCTACTTCACTCATACGCTTGCTGGAGAATTGTTTGGGAACACTAATCAAAACAACAGATAAGCGAGTCTCTCTCTGTTGCTTGCTGGAACAGGAGCTGCTGGGGTGATCTAGCAGCTTCTGGGCTTTGGCTCCTCTGCTGATTAATCCTCACTAACCACTTTTCTTCTAACCCTCCTGGCTGATCCTCCTAAGTTACCTTGCACGTAAGGCAAACCTTGGGGTAAGGTACAGGGGTGGGGAGAAGGTGGAAGGGTGGTTGGGAGCCCCTCCAGGGGTCTCTGATTTCTGGGAGGGGAGTTGTGTTGCTGTATTCCTTTTTATTTGTATATTTCTGTAAATATTGTGTATATAGTGTAAATATCTGCTGTACATTGTGCAAAGCTGTAAATAGAGCTTCATCATTTAACTTCCAGCCGACTGAGTGCTAGTCTGGGTCATTTTACAAAGTGTGGGAGGGTGGGGAACTCCCAAACCTTCACAGGGATGCAGGTCCTGCATCATCCCAGGCAGCTGTATCTTCACATTGGAGCACAGAGGTCCTTCCCATTGCACCCAGTCACTCTGGACTGCCTCCCCTTCACAACCTGGAAAGCCCTGGAAATGCAGCAACACCACTCCCACCCCCTCACCCTGTTTGCCAGACTTCTTGCCAAAGAAAAGGGCCAGGAGGGAAAGGCATGCACAAGGGCCCCTTCAAAAATTTCATCAAGAATCTAACCAGGGTTACACTGCAGCAATCAGCCTTGCTACACACAAGAACTACTTTTGTGGCACAAGGTCTGCTTTTGTGCAAACAAGCCACAGAAGACCAACACAGCAAATTTTTTTCTGAGGAAATTTGAGCTCCAGTAAATGCCTGGTTGAAAGATTAAACGAGTTTTCTTGGCTCGATCATCTGGAAGGAGTGCCACTACAGAGCAGAAGTGGGGAGTGTGGGCCAGAGCTACACATCTTGAACCTGGAAATAAGAAATTGCTCCTTCTAGCTCCAGCCTGGCCAAGGAAGTCAGCGCATGAAGGCCCTTGTTTTTCCCAGCTCCTTCAAGCTGGCACTACTCTCATGAGCTGGCAGACTGCATCACTCAGGTCCCACAGCAGATTTACACACCAAGTTCTAAGAAAATGCTGCCAGTGCATTCTGCTGACATCTTCCCAAGTCCCCAAAGCACTTCCTCTGCCTTGGATAAAACTTAAATAAATAAGAGAGGCACAGAAGAGAAGCCCTTCAAAGACATGCAAGCGAGCAGCTGAGTTGTCAGGAGACTCCCTGCACTGGTGCCCTCCCTTGCTTCCCCCTCCATTCTCTTTTATTTCTCTCAGCCAGCGTGGATGGTGTGGAGGGACTGGAAGAAATCTGGCAAGGTCATGCTGTTTGATTCTAATGCCAGTTTCAATTATGTCCTAGCTTTTATAACCAAATCAAAAAACAAAAGGCTAAGAAGAAAAAAAAATTTAAAAGGAGAAAAAAGGTGGGGTGGGGGTTGAGGGGTTAAGAGAGAGGAGAGGCAGCAGAGTCCAGCTGCAGGCTGGGAAATGACATTTCAATTTGTCAATTGATCCAGTTCCCCTCCTTCCCTTCCTATGCCACCTTCCCCTCTCTTTCTTTTTTATTTTTCCTTTTCCCTTTCTACCCTGTAAATTAATTAGCCCGTTTATCATGTGGAAAGACTGCAAACTGGCAGCCCAGATACGGGCTCAGCTGAAACAAACCTGCTCTCTGTTTAGGTATGGGCACCAAAGATGTGTCTACAAAGCACTGACAGCCTGGTGAAAGAAATGTCCCCATGTTTTCAATTTTCAAGTTTCAGGATGTCCTGCAGAGATCACAGATACACTTTCCACTGACTCTCCAAAGCACCTATGAACATGAATAGTAGGTAGTTACCTTTCTTCATCAGCTTAGACTTCTGTCCAAGCTTGGGAAATAAGGACTAAGAAGGCATTCAACCATATGAAAAGCTGAATTCAAAGGTACTGGAATAGCTTTTTTTTTTTTTCTTTCTGCATTTCCCCCCCCCCCCTCCAGATGTTATATTATTAGATGACGGGACTGGAAGCTAAAGGAAATAACTGAAAGGAAGACTTTCACAGTATTCCAGAAGGGGCAGAATGGAGACACATCACAACAGACAGAATTACGACAATGACTGACAGTAGTGTTTTTGAAGACACATTAAAGCTTCAGAAAGTAAACCAGCTCCTCACTCTCATGGTTAGGAATGAGATTTAGCATGGGGTTAGATTACCCAGATGTGTACCTGCTACCAACCTTCATCAGAGTTGGGCCTGTGAATAAATGAGTATCAAAGCCAACCCAAACTTTTACATCCAGACCTCTCAGCCTAGGCAGTACCAACTGCAATATGGAAGAAGTAAAATGTCCTGAAGAATTTTCTAAAGATCTTTTCACCTTGCAGCAAAGTCTGTCATGACAGCCCTAGGTACGATGTAAAAACTCAAGTACTAGTATTAAGAGGAAGACACATGGTTCACCTTGAATCTTTGATCCCAAGCCTGTGACTCAGGTCCTCCAGAGATAAGGACAACAGTGAAATTGAAGAACTTGGTGATTTCCCACCATTTGTCTACAGTCCAGTCAGTTTCCTGATGCCAGGAGAACCCACCAGGGCTTCCTCAGATTCCAACTGTCATAGAATCATAGAATGGTAAGGTTGGAAGAGATCTCAAGGATCATCTAGTTCCAATCCCCTGCCATACACAGGGACACCTCCCACTAGTACAGCTCACTCAAGGCCTCATCCAATCTGGCCTTGAAAACCTCCAGGGAGGGAGCAGCCACGACCTCCCTGGCCAACCTGTTCCAGTGCCTCACCACCCTCACAGGAAAGAACTTCCTCCTAACATGCAGTCTAAATCTCCCCTCTGCCAGTTTAAACCCATTGCCCCTTGTCCTGTCATTACAAGATTTGTAAATAATCCCTCCCCAGCCTTCCTGTGGCCCCCTTCAGATACTGGAAGGCCACTCTAAGGTCTCCTGGAAGCCTCTTCTTCTCCAGGCTGCAGAGCCCCAAATCTCTCAGCCTGTCCTCATAGCAGAGCTGTTCCAGCCCTCTGATCATCGTTGTTGTGGCCCTCCTCTGGACCTGCTCCAACACTTCCATGTCCTTCCTGTATCATAGGTAATGGGTGTTTTACTTTTCCCAAGCCTGTAAGAGAGCATTGTGCTGCCATCATCCTGCTAAACACCGCAGGATCTCTGCAATAGGGAAATACCTACAGGACAGTGAACACTAATTTTCTTGCAACCTAATGAGAAAGAACATCCTCAGATGAGATACCTGGGGAGTCAGACAAAGAAAGTAGTACGACAAAATCAAAACAAGGGACTAAACACAGAGTTGATGCATGGGAATATAACTCCACTGAAGTCCAGAGAGTTTTCCCAGGCATACATCTTCAGTTCTTCAGTATTCAAGCATTCTTCTCCCAAACTCCTCTTCTCTTTATCCATCCATATCTATGCAAATCTCATTTCTTCAACCCAGCTCACCACAATAAGTATCTCTCACTCACATAAAGCCCAAATTTTATCAAGCATTTTATTTACTTCTGTCCCAGCGGAGAGGAGAAAAAATGAAGAGAGATAGAAAAAGAGAAAGATCTGGGAGATTACTGCTGCCTCTTTCTTTCTTCTTCCTTTTTTTTTTCCCCTCATAATTGGCAGTTACTAAGACATTTCCATTATCAGCACAAACAAACAAACAAAAAATCCATGGCAAATCAACCCAGCAGCAGCAGCTCCAGGTGAGGACTCCAGAAGACAACAATAGTTATAGGCAGCGGTGGCTCTGTATGCGGCTGACAAAATGCCTCGGAAAGATGGAGGCAGAAACCGTCATTATCCACTCAGATCCTAACAGGGGGCAGAGCCCTGGTTGTGCTGTGCTGGGTATGCATGCTAAGTGAAAGAAAGACCCCAAAGAACTCAGCAGCAGCGCGCGAGGAAGGACAAAACTGGCAGGGAGAGGAGGAGGGAAGGGAGAAAGGCAGAGTGCCTGCCAGCTGTCTCACTGTGCTTCAGTGTTTGCTCTGCCGGGAAGCGGGAGAGGGGCAGGTTGGGATGGAGGACTGTAAAGGGGCACTATTGTGGCCTTAGGAAGAAGTACAGACCACAAAAAACCTCAACTGTGCTTGAAACAGCCCCTGCATACTTTCCGATTCTGTATTCAGGGCATGGCTGGTTACTACATCTCTCCTGCTGGTCGTAGCCAGGCGATGGGGAGCTGCGCCCCCCCCCCCCCCCCTCTTTCCCACGCAGCCTTTGCACAGCAGCGATGGATGGGATGTTGTTACTTAGCCTCCTCCACCCTGCACAATCGAAAGTAGAGCACGGGGACTGCTGGCTTACTGAGACAGGTAGCTTGATGCCTACTGCTACCACTACTTAATGCTCCTATAGAGGCATTTTTTTCCCCAAAAAGTGCGATAGAGAGCACACTGCTCTTTCCCTTCTTCATTAAATACTGCCTGGTGCTGCCCCAGACAAGCAGTGTTTAAAATCCCTCTGCTTAGAAATGATGCCACCAGTGAGTCCAAGTTAAAAATCCACTCTGGGAAACTCCACGACTGGTGCAGAGCCAGCACATCAGGGCCTCCTGCTAAAACTGCAGTCATCCTCACCTGCTGCAGAAGAGGTGCTTTTCTCTCCACACTTTAACTAAAGTGCCACTCCTGCAATGACAGTTGGGCTCGTTACACAGATACTCATCCCCTGACACATCGCGGAGATGAGCTCAGGAGCTGCTATTAGCGGTGTGCTGTAACCATCTGAAAGCAAAGCGGGAGTCATTTCTTTCTCATTTCATCCCAGTACCTCCCGTTGGACTCTGCCATGCTGCACAGCCTTTCTGTGACTCAGTTTCCAAAGAGAGCAAAGGAGACGATGAGAAGTGCAATCATATTGGCCTCAGCTCAGGGCTAGGACAATCTTTGATCTGCTGCACAGAAGACAGACAACATAAATACAGATCACCAAGCCTCTAGAAGACAGAAGGAATCTGTCACAGCAGTTTCTCCAAAGCTCAGCTAAGCCCTGCCTGCAGTCCCGAGGACCATTTCACTGCAGGATTTCACAGACTGGATTTGTTTTATCCCTACAGCATCACTAATAAGCTGGTTGTATCCTCTCCAGAGGACAAATCCAACTGCAGAAATGCCATGCATTCTCCTCAAGGTCACAAAGACATCATAGAATCATAGAATCATTTCAGTTGGAAAGGACCTCTAAGATCAAGTCCAACAATTGACTAAACACCAACATGGACATTAAACCACGTCACAAAGTGCCATAGCCACATATTTCTTGAACACCTCCAGAGATGGTGAATCCACCACTTCCCTGGGCAGGCTGTTCCAATGCCTAACCACTCTTTCAGCAAATAGATTTTTCCTGAATCCAAATCCAAATCTGCCCTGGTGCAATTTCAGGCCATTTTCTCTCATTCTGGCACCTGCTACTGGGGAGGAGAGACCAACCCTCACCTCACTATAATCTTCTTTCAGGTATTTGTAGAGAGCAATGAGGTCTCCCCTCAAGCTTCCTGAATTGCAATGTGCTGTAGAGAGCAGCATCCAGGCCTTCTGCACATCAGAAGCTCAGATCTTCCTTGAGACTGAAATTCTGTGTCTGTTCCCAGAGTCACCCACTGCTTCGAGCAGACACAATGTGCACCAAAGCTACCATAAAACTACTCATCATTAGCAAGCAATTCCTCATAAAACAGAAAGTTACAATGTCTTTATCTTTGACATGATTAAAAAATTATACACACCTAATTTTTTTTAAAAAGTATTCTCCTGATAGATGTGAAATCCTGATGAAAAACACTGTCATACCAGAACAGGATGGTTAGCATAAAAAAATACTTTGTCCTCCTTCATCCTCCCCCCTCCTCTTCCCTACCACTTTACTGCAAACTTTTGTGTTTAATGCCAAAACAGCTAGTTTAGTAAAGAAAACTAAGACTAAATAAGTACCCAAACTAAAGGGATGAACATTTGGACATACATTCACTCTGAATGTATCTCTCATTATCTGGACATGATTATATCTCCAGTCCAGTCACACCTTTCAAAGATGAGGACAGGAAAACCAGTAAGAGGAATGTTTTCTTTCTTTATGCATCACAATGTTCAAGAATTAAAGGATGTTCTTAGCTCAAGAGATCTGATCTTGCTGAGGCACCTTCAAGGCTCACTATTATCTCAGGGGAGATAAAGAAGAGATGAAGAGGTGACTGTACCTTTTATTTCTTCTATGTTTTGATCTCCTAGTTTTCCCAATCCTTCCTTGTCCTTTCCAGCTTCCCAGGAAGATGTAGGGAAGCAGAAGGAACAGTACTTTCCCTTAGAGATGAATGCTGAATCTTCCCCCAGAAGATTTCCCCTCATTTGGGTAGGGGTAGAAATGAGATTACCAAGGTGTGACCAGAAATTCCTATACTAGATTTTCTCACGCCACCTTGGATTTTCATCACTCTTCCTGGTGCCCCTCAGCCTGCAGGCAGTGTGATCTGAGAGAATGCACACTTCACATTCTAATGGCAGTGTCATCTCCAAATTTGACACTCATTCCTTCACATGTAAGTACAGCCAGCTTAGACCATTGATGTAAATGGAGAATGTCTTGAGGGAACATGACTGTCTAAGCTATATCTCTTAATATGATAAAAGCAGCACGGAATACAGATCCTAGGATGATCTTTTGATTCTCAGAACTGTAAGACCTTTTGGTTGCATACATGAACTTCACAATATTTTCTCTCAAACCAACAATAAAAATATCTACCTAAGTACACTAACAAACAGCAACATACTTATGAGGCCTTATATTTTTGCAGCAAAAGACCTTACTTCTCTTTCTTTTTAACTACTTTGTTGTACTAATACCCTGCACTGCTGCTTTGTATCTAGAGCAGTTTTGATCCAGACCACAGAAACAATAAAAGAGTATGTTCTCCGTGCCCATGAAAGGACTCTGAACTGTCAGAGTTGTGCTAGTAAAAGGTAAAAAACAAAAATGGAGTTGAGATCAATCTGTTTCTGCTTCAGCCTTCAAGACAGTCCAGATCATTGTCAATGGGGTGGTAAGGGGAAAACAGCTCAGAGTACAGCAGTGGCTTATCTGTCTACTGGAGATGTCAAAGCACATTTTAAATATGAATGAATGAATGTCTTCCTCCTTCAGAGAAGAACCAGTAGTCTGATTCCTCCAACAGGGATAAGGAACTGAGGCATGGTAAGGGGCTATTAGGACCAAGGGAAAGAAAAGGATCTTTCTAAGACAAATGTTAATGAGAGGGTGACAAAATTTGCTATGCAGTTCTTGGAGTAGTTTTGGAACTTAGAATAGTTGTTCTTCCAGATGGCTGATTCAACTCTTTCCAGGAGGAAAAAGATCAGGGATGAAAAAGCCACAAAATATATGTATCAAATGCTCTAGAGCTGTGGTCATGGTTCCAGCACATAAAACATCT